>CM055109.1:32786926-33270316 GCA_029204225.1 Diphasiastrum complanatum | reverse complement strand
GTTATTGTTGCCTAGCTCCTAAGGTGGGTGGCTGAACGAGCTATTGACCATGAGAAACTATACCATGAACTCTCGTCTTAAAGTGATAGTTCAAAAGATGTAGCTCCCTCCAAAATATATTTCTCTTTTCTTATACATTTTGTTGTTGTGTTGTGCAAAAAAGACAGTTGCTAGCCCACCCAAAATCCAGTGTAGATAGATAGAGAACAACTTTTTTTTTCGCCGGTGGGGGGGGGGAGAAGGGGACGAGATCGACAAAAAAATGGAACAAAAAGACTAAGGAGCAATAGGAAGCTAGAGGAAAATATAAAATTAATAATTGCTGGAAAGGGAGACGACAAACAAAATTGGGAGTATGGGGGGAGAGCCGAGGGCAGTTTTTAAAAGTTGGCAATGACATAGCTGATGTTCAAGGAGTTGATATTTTAAAGTAATTTATTTTTGTAGTCTTGTAGAAAATAATTTGGACTACAATTTTTGTGCAAAAAAAATACATTATGCATTGAATAGTGGGATGAGCCAAAACATGGAATACATGACTCCAAAATGGCAAGGTTGAGCTATCATAAGTGGCAAGAGTTTTTTAATATTAAATAACATTCACAATTCAACATTGGCCTTGATTGGAAACAATTTTGCACCTAGAGCTGGAATGATTAAAGGATCATGGCTTAAAAGATTTAATTGAAAGTCAATATCTGGGAAGAGCATGTTCCTAATTCCAACTCTGCAATGATAAGTTGGCCCCACTCTCATCCAAGGGTGGGGACTTCAGACATCTCTTGGATGTTGGAGAGGACATGTTGAGAAACGTGAAGTGAAGACTTCAGTACCCTTAAATAAGAGTGGGGCCCAGCCTGACATACATGGTTAGAAATATGCTCTTTCCAATAGCATTGGGCACCCAATAATGATCAAATAGACTTCAAATTTGACATGCATGCTCAACTTTAGCTGAAATACTTTCTTTTGTTTTTTGCTTTCACATGAAATAAATGTTCAAGGCTACCTTCCAGGTAGAGGTGTATCATTTCTAAACATAATTCTAATATATTTTAAGGTGAGAATTTTAAAAAAATGGACCTTGTTAAATTTACCATTGGAAGAGGAGAATTTTCTTTGAGGGCAAATAGGCCTTTGATTGCAAATTCATAAACATCATATTCCCATGGAGGATGCATGGAAGGGCCACACCTCATCAATAATTTTGGTCACAACCTCATCAATCAATCCAAAGTGTCAAAAATGTTGCATTTATGTTTTATCTTGATCTATTCATCATATAAAGCAATTTAAAATGTTGCATGTTGATCTTTTCATCATATAGAGGATTATTCATCGTTGGATGGTCCTTGCTACCCCCTCACTTACAATCACGAAGATGTTATCAACTTATTTTCCAACTATCGACCCTGTCTGCCCCCTATAGGAAATTCAAATTGGATGTAGATCTTGCCTTTGGCATGAATTTTAGACTTTTCAGGGATTACATTATGTTGCGTAATATATGCCCCATGAATTTCTATCCATTTCAAAGAAAATTGTGTGAGATAGATGCCCAAAATTCTTGCTAAATGCAATTACATATGATAATGTTCATGGCTTCTGCCCCTTGATTGCTCGAGTCCAAAATTATATATTATAATCGAATGGCATGTACCTAATATGTGATGGGCAAATGAGGCTTTTTCTGTCCATTTTTCAATCTGCTTAAAAAGCAAAATGAGTAGCACAATTGCTTATGATGATTCTACTTTTTAGATGCAATGTCCGTTTCATAATGAGAATGTAAAAAAAAAAAGTCAGAGTGCCCATTAGAAACAATAGAAGTAGATTATGGAGCCTTGTGTCTTATTAGCATTGCCTGATTTGAACAAGCCAAATCTTTGATTACCATGTGGCATGCCACATGGAGAGTGGCAATTGCCAAATCCCAATGGCCTGGATAGTGATAATAAGCTTCAATCTTGTAGGCAAATGACATTCTGCTTGGTAAGAAGTTAGAGGCCCAGAGCCCCAGGACTAGGCATGAGGCCTAGAGCCCAGGACTCTGCATCAGAATGTCATCTGCCCGGCTCCTAAAATAATTCATAATAGAGAATCAAATAGGTTTGTTGATATGGTTTTATTTTGTTTTGTTTTGTTTTGTTCTGTTTTGTCACGACTCAAGACCTACGCATTACAAAGTACTGCTATGCAACCACCAGCCTTTCTTTTTATGAATTTAACTCCCCCTAACCGTACCTCGTACATTATTATATTAAAAATAAAAATAATAAAAAATACACAGTAAAATAGATGAAAATAGAAAATAGGAGAGCGGTCACACTGCCACGTGTCCGAGATGCATTGTAGTAGTCCCACGAGCCGTCTGCCGCGTGGACGCTTCTTTATGGCAGGCGGTGCGCCGGTCATCCGTGACCGGTGACTTGCATGTCACGACGTGAAGTTTGCAACCTGCATTGCACGTCAACCTGTCACGGGCTTCGGTCTGAAAGATTGCTTCTTAGTCTTCTTATAGGACAATTTGTCAGTTGACAGGGAATCCTGGCCAAACCCGTCAGATTGAAAAGTCGAAGAGTTTCAAATTTTTCTACCAGAATAAATTATATACTCTGATTCTGCCACGTGTATACTCTGACAACAGATGGCCAGCATCTAACGGGGAGTTGAAGGTGTGGTACACGTCAATTTGATGGTTTGACGAAATGGAAACCGACAGGTGGAAGGCTGGACCGCCGCTGGACGGATGCCTTTGCGAAGCGTGCAAATCGCAGCAGAAGACAGCTGGCAAAATGGACAGTTCGCCTGACTGGCGCCCTTCACCGGCTGGTCGCGTACGTCCCTGACGGGCGTCATTATTCCTCGGCCCAATCAGGGGTCCCCTTTGGGAGAAATAAGAAAATGTGTTTAATCCGGACGTCCGTAGACGGTGACCCATGAAGGCTGAATGCCAGGTTAGGTGGACGTACTTACCTGTCACCCATCATTCTGGAGGGTTGGCTGAAGGCCTCCAACTTCACCGTCCGTCGTCCCATTTCACTTTTCACCAATCGCATCTGTCTGTGTCATTCTCACAATCCATCCACCTTCGATGGCCTCCACGTGTCCATTGGCCACGTGGATAACAAATCATGGTGCCATGTCTGTGCACGTGGCGAGATCTGGTGTTTTCTAGATATCCAATGGTGGCGGGCTGAGACGGTATGATGTAGTTAATATTGTAGTTACCTTTCGTCGGGGAAACAGAACTTCCCGTGTTTAGTTTATTTTATTTTACTTTTGGATTTTTTTTTTTTTTTTTTGGGAAGTATCAATAATCAAATGTAACCGCTGAAAATGACAGGTCGGGTCTCCGTTCTGACGTCTCGTTTAAGTTTTGGACTTTTAACGCATAGCGACAGGTGGACGATTCCAACCCTGAAAACACGACGCTACTCAGAGCCCTCGACCGTTGGATACGCCGTTCGCTTCTCACGCTCTGCCACGTGTCCTCTCAGCAACTATCGATCTGGTGACACGTGCTACGTTGACACGTGGGAAAATCCAAACGGTTGGATGTGAATCTCGCCGTGCCATGAAGTCCCGTGAAGCTGGACTAGGACTTCTCAGACTTCAATACTCGAGACTTCAAGACTTTTATTTATTTATTTTTTATTAATTACTTAGTAGATAAGGGCCCGTTATCTTAAATTATTAGCACTTTTTTTTATAATACGTCATTTTATATGTATTCATACCGTATGAATACGTCTCTTCACCCGTTCATCTCTTCGTGCGTTCATTGAATACATGGTGTACCGTATGAAACCATCGCCCGGGTGGCTGTTTCTCTGTTTCTCTAATTGGCGATGGTGAAATCAGGCTGTTTTTTTTGTAGGCGATGGTGAAATGAAGAAGCTCTAGTTCTGTTTTTTTGTTGGCGATGGTGAAATGAAGAAGCTCTAGTCGCAACTGCCGACCAGCACCAGCGTCCGCGCTCCCACGCACACCCAAAAACAACAAAAGCACGGCAAGATCATACGAAACCCAAATCAAACCCAACCCAATGCTGCAAACTCTACGATAATATCATGGCAGATAATAGAATAACACACTGGAGCAGGCAGGCGCGGAGCAGGCAGGCGCAGGGGGAAAAAGGAAAAATACGCAAATCATGAAGAAAAACACACGATCACAAAAATTTCACCTCGGAGAACATTTTCATTGATATTCTCTGGATTCAGCACCTTGCTCCCCATCGTAAACTAAATCCAGATCAAGCTACCAATTCTAGTCGCTGCAATAGAAGCAATAAAATGAGAGCACCAGCACCAAGATCAGCGAGAAGACGAAGAGAAAAAAGAACACGTATATTAATATATTTTGATCAATATTTTGAATGTTGTATAATACCGTATAATGTACGGTCCCTAACTAAACACGGACGGCCGATTACTAAGAAAACGAAGAAAAAAAAGAACTCGTATATTGATATATTTTGATCAATATAAAATAGGTCGTATATTAATATATTTTGATCAATATTTTGAATGTCGTATAGATTTAAAAATACCGTATAATGTACGATCACCAACTAAACACGGACCTAAATTAATGCGTCCTAGAACCTAGACTTTTCTAGTATGTAATTATTTGTGCTGTTTTATCTCACAAGAAATTAAAAATGAATAAATAAATAAATAAAATAGAAAAGGAAACCTCCAATCGGTCTCTCTGTATAAATAAGGCTGGCCTTTCTTGAGCTTCTTTGTCTTCTCTCTCGCTTTTGTCGATCCGCTGTAACTTCTGCTTCTTCTCTCTCTCTCTCTCTCTCTCTCTCTCTCGTTGTTTTTCTCTTTGGCGATGGTGAAAGACGACTAGAATTGGGCTTGGATTTGAACGAAATCTGTTGGAGCTTGGGGATGCTGTTGGTCTTTTTGGAAACCTGGATTGCGTCGTGTTTTAGTATCACGAAGCTCTGGTTTTTTACGTGGTCTGTAATTATCTGCATGTGGTGTTTCTGGCGGCTACAGGAGTAAGCTCGTTCGCTAGCGGTTCATCCCCTTTGGTTGCGCTGTTGTGCTACCTGCTGGTCAACATGATTTTGGTTGAAGGTGATTCGAGAAATGTGTTTGGAAGTTGCTCTTGAAGTTTCTTGAAGGCGGAGTTTGCTTCTCACCTCTTAAAATCTTGTCTGTGTTCCTAGTATCTGCCAGAAATCGACAGGTTTTTTATGTTGAATTTACGCTGGAGCGCAATTCCATAGGTTTCCTTAGTCATTTCCGCGCCAGCAGAACGGTTTTCAAGGAATTTGAACAGGATATAAAAATCTAATACGTTAGGATTAGTCTAGAACATTGATCTCAAATCATCTATCCATATCTTGGATTACTATGATTTCTTGATCCAGAGTCTGGCTCTCGTAGCAGCGTTGGCATTGTTTTAAAATACTCCAACCGTTATTATTCGTCATGGAAGTTATTCCACAATGCAGGCCCGATCCCTTTTCCAAGCGAAGAAGGGAACCGGACATGATTGTAGATGAATTATCTCATTCCGCTTCGTTATCCTGCAAAAGGCACTGCGGAGAAATGCTTGCCCCTGGAGATTTGGTAAATATTCTTGAAATCGATGACTTACAAAATGGAAATTCGAATGATGACTATTTGGATACAGCTACTCAAGAGGAGCTTGTCTGTGGAGTGATGAGAAGTCTAGAAGAAGAGATTGGTGCTAGTGATTGTTCTGCCTCGTCAAAGTATTCGTTGGAAGAATGCATGCCGTCTGCTCTGGAAGAATCCTGGTGCTGCTTACCTAGCGAAGATTGTTCTCTGGTCGGTGAAAGCAGCTTTGTGTGTATTTCTTCACCGAAGTCTTTGAATGAGGTTGATGAGGCTCGATGTAGTGACTATGGCCCTGTGAATACTGGTTTCCTCGATGCTCAATGTAGTGATTACGGCTGTGTCGATATTGACTTCCTTCTGCAGGCATCTGATGACCAACTGGGTTTATCTCAGAGCCCTTGTCATGCAGTAGAAGATTATGACGAGAGCGGGTCTGTTTTGGGCTCTACGTGCCCTGAAGAGTCGGTAGCTGTGGATTTGGAGTCATGGCAATCTGAAAATGTTTGGTCCTTGGAGAATGCATTAGAGTTTCCCTGCGTGGATGAATGTGCTGATCAAGATTGGCTGAAGAGAGCTGTCGCTACCCTGGAAATACTAATGGTTCCTTCCTCCACACAAAGTTCTGTCCAAGAATCTTCTCTAGCTGTTTTAGAGGCTGGTGTAGGATCGTAGCTTATACCTGTAAATGAGAATCAACAATGTGGAATATGTACAAGGATGTATAAGGCAAATTTTTGGAAATAGATTGTATATGATCATCCGCAAACTACCGCTTCCCGTTGTTTCATGTTTCACGTCTTAGAAAATACGTTTTCCAGTATATGCCTGACGTTTTCTGCTTGGCTCTGTCAACAGAAACTTGTTTATAGGTTTGATGTATTGTATCGATAAGTTCTTTTAATTGATTAGCTGTGCATGTGAAGGATCTTCGTTTAATAACTTTTTTGCTTTGGCTATCTTTTTTGCTTAATAAGCATACGAACTTGTTAGGAAATTCATGTCCAGTCGAGTTTTGTCTGTTGATACATGTGAAGTACTGGTTGTTTAGTTATAGCTTCCTTGTGCCATCTTGATCGGCGTGCTTTTGGTAGTTTGCAATTCACTTTGTATTATATTTAAAGTTCTTGAGAAAATGTTAAATTTAATGTTTGTTGTTGAGAAAATCAAGGAATTGGTTGAGTCACTGGATGTATATGGGACCGTGCGTTTCCATAATTTTCTATCTTGGTCTTCGTCGTTACATGGGTTGAATGATTGAAATACGAATCTAAGCAAGCCTTTCAAGTTTCGGCATGCCCCTTCTGCTTCGCTTGGAAAATTGAACCCGGGTGGGGGGACCGTGGCCAGGCAAGGCAGGCAGGCTTAACCTCCTCAATCAAGCTTGAAAATAAGCGAGAGGCGTCATACCTGCCACTGCTCAACCTCACCTCATCACATGGGTCCACCAAAAATACAAAATGTGTAATAAATGGTTGAGACAATGCTGTAGATTATGTGGATTGCAAGATTCGAGCATGTTCCGAATGCTGCTGTCCTGGCAGCTCATCTAAATAACACACGTAACAACGCCACATTATACATACATGATACATCATGTCATTGCCTATGTGGGACCGAACCCCCCTCCCCTCACCTTCAAGGTTCTTTTTACTTTTTCAACCTTCACCTATTATCATCATCTCAATTATTCTTCTATCCATCCCTAAGAGGGGGAAAAGCATTGATGCTATATTCACACTCCACACCAATCCAATACCAACTAGTCAAGCCATTTATAACATCTATACAACTTGGTCAAGCCATTACCCATTTACGAAGTTGGGCTCACTACAAAGTAAGTGGTTAGGATTCGAGCCTCCATCTTTATGGTGACATTCAACATAAATAACCCTACTCTTATACACCTCACACAAATTGTCAACAAAAAAAAAAGTCCATTCTCATCAATTTCTCATCAAATTACAACATGTTTTCTCATCAATTGCAACGTGTGGGGATGTATTTGAGTTCCAACTCAAGAATATCACTTGCTATTTAACTATCTATATATGTACACATGTAACTATCTATATATGTAACCTCTTCTACTTAATTCAATGTCTTATATAACATTTGCTCCAATTACCAAAACAAAATAGAAATATTCGAAATCACTTTTAACTGATATTTTTTATTCTCTCATGTAATTGATTGATATATTTGTGGATTTCAACTCCACCTTATGTGATAATATAAAACTAAGTTTTAGACTTGAAAACTTACTCGAAAGTTTTAAATTTAAAATTGGAATTTACCCATTTCATACCTTTTTGCGACTTCTTTAACTCCATTATCAACTTGCAGAAATTCGACATTATTGTACTCTCGCATGATACCCCTCCTGTTTGGTCTAGTGTCCTTCCTCATGAAACCATTTTTAGATACCTTGGGTTCTCTCTTGGTACTTCTTTATCCAATAGAGACCGTTTTAACTTGATCTTGGAGAAGATCAACAATAAACTGCTTTTTGAAGAACTCTTATGACTTATGTTTCCCTGCTAGACTCATCGTTCTCAAACATATCATCTCTGCCTATTTCACTCACTTTCTTTTCATTTGGTTTCTCTCCCCTTCTTACTCTCTCTCTCTCTCTCTATTGCTAAATCCTTTCGGAAATTCCTTTGGAATAATCGGCCTAGTCTTCTTAATTGGGATATCTGTTCGGCTCCTAAGAAGATTGGGGGTTTTGGTCTTCTTGATCTTTCTATTACCTCCCTCTCTCTCTTTTAAAAATGTATCTACTCCAATTTTACCTGTCCTCAACCATGGTCCCTAATGATGGCAACTATCCTTCCTCTCCTTCTTTCGTTTTAGGATAACCCTCCCCATTCTTATTTCCTTGAGTCCACCTGTTCGTCTCTTCTCTTCTCCATCTCTCTCCCTCCTCTGTTCCAATCTATCGATAGCGATCTCATTTCTATTCGTGAGCTTATCTTTTGGACTGGTGGTAGCTGTATTTCTCCTCTGGAATCGTTGTGGTTCTTTAATGAGAGCACTATCTTCTAGGAAATGATTTCCTAGTTAAAACAGATCATCAAAGCCTTAGGTACTTTCTCACCCAACAATTAATTCAAGAAAAACATCTAAAATGAGCTAACTACCTTAGTACCTTCCATTTTCAGTTACTTCATCATCTAGGAAAGGATAATAAGGTCGTCGATGCATTATTAGAATCCCCAAAGTCAACCATATTTCCCTAGCATATCATGAGGATTTTGTTCCTATGAAAAGTATGTATGCTAGTGATCTAGACTTCCAGCATATCTTTGATAAACTTGAAAGAAATCGAAGTCATAAAGACTATGTTTTGAAAGAAGGATATTTATTCAAAGAAAATAAGCTATGTATTCCCATAGCATTTAGAACTAAGAAACTTCAAGAAATCCATAGTCCACCCTAGGCAGGACATAGGAGAATACCTTTAACTTTGGAGGCTTTGAAGATATTCTTTTATTGGCCTGCCATGCATCGAGACACAAGGCATTTTATAAATGCATGTCTAGTATGTCAACATATTAATGACGAGTGAGGATTAAAAACTCCAGGACTACTTCATCCCTTGCCTATTCCTGAATCTCTCTGGGAACATATTACCATGGACTTTGTCTATGAGTTTCCTAAAACCAAAAATGGGAATGAGATGTCATTGATAGATTTAGCAAACAAGCTCATTTTATTCCCTATAAGAAAAAGCTTAAAGGACCCGAAGCTACTCATTTGTTTATTTGTCACATCTTTAGGCTTCATGGATTGCCCAAGACTATAGTATCTGATCAAGATACAAGATTCACTAGCAATTTTTGGAGAGCCCTTTTTGATAACTTAGGAACAACTCTCAAATTCTCTTCTTCCTTCCATCCCCAAACAGATGGTCAAAGTGAGATTACGAATCGAACCATCATAGAATTATTGAGAAGTTGTGAGTGATCAAAAAACTCAATGGGGACACTATCTCCATATTCTAGAATTTGCTTACAATAACACAATTCATTCTTCTACTGGTAAAGCGCCTTTTGAAGTTATGTATGGAAAACCTATTGTACCTCCTATACTAAGGACTAAAGAAAAGATTTTTGCCTCAAATGAATTTGTGCAGGACTATCAAGACACCTTTTCGAAGGTTCAGCAATCCATTGCAAGTGCACAACAGAAACAACAAAAAAGCGCAAATATGCGTCGGAGGGCAATCAAGACGAAGAAGAGAAACTAGTTCTCCTAAAATTTGAAAAGAAAAGGCTCAAGAAAAAGAATGGCAGTATGAAACTATACCCAAAACTAGCCCAAAAGTATTATGGACCTTTTAAAGTCAAAAAAGTAATCAATGAGGTTACATGTGAACTTGACTTACCTATTACTTGGAAAATCCATGACAAATTCCATGTAAGCTTACTAAAAAAATTCAATGGTCCAATACCAGAAGGACTTACAAATTTCGAACCTCCAGAAGTTCAAGGAACCGAAGAAATCCTTCAACCTGAGCAGATCTTGATGCACAAGACCAGAACTGGAAGAAAAGGATTAACTTCTACACTATACCTCCTCAAGTTTAAAAACTATCCTACTAGGGATGCAAGATGGATGGAAGAATTCTTCCAAGAATAAGCTGCAGACTCATTGATATACCTGATAGGTGGTCTACTTTGTCTTTTCAATTTTCTGGGTAGTGGTCAAAGTTGATTATCGTCATCATGTTGTAGTTGTTGGACTACAACATCATCTTCTTTGGATTCATTGCTGATAAGCTGTTCGTCGGGAGTAGACGAGCTTGGACCTTCAATAGGAATAGTCGACTTTTGAACGAGAAAGTTCGATGCTTTGGGAGAGTCCGGGAGTTCGACTATATGAGCTCTACCCTTACCTTTAAGGTCGATAAACTAATCTTCGATGAAGATGACATCTGGCTTGTCATGCTTATGACTGGTCTCGGGTAGCGTGTCCATGCTAGAGACTGGTAGACCATCAACCCATAAGTTAATTGTGACTATAAGGGAGTTGGGGCCCTTATGTGTACATGGTCATAATTAATGGTTATAGGCCTAAACACATGGTGGTGGAGTTGGTATGGGTCTTTCAGTGAGTCATTGGAGAACTGGATGAGGTGGCCCAGATAGGCTGCAGTGTGGTGTCACAGTGCACTACTAGTGGTGCATGGGCCTTGGAGGTATTAAGTATACCTATTGGGCTCTCACTAGTGTATGCTTGATTCTGTGATTGATAGCTACATGCTGCTAGTGTGATTCCTCTTTCCATGACTGTGATGGATCCATAGCTTGGGGGCTAGATCTGTATGATCTAGGTTTGGTTTGGTTGGTTTATCCACCACCCGTTCCCTTTGTTGTTGCTTTGTTTGGCATGCTTAGAGTTGAATCCTAGAAGTAGGGCTTTATATTGGTCCGAGGTAGGGGAATTTGGGAGGGAAGTAGAGGAAGGTTGGGGGGGCATGGCAATGCAACTCAAGTTTTTTTTTTTAGAAAACTTGAGTGGGTGTTGTGCAAGGTAGGTAAAAAGGTGGTGGTGGGGGGGTGGGGGGTAGAGGTTATTGAATGGGGCTTTTTTGGCTTCTTTTTTCTTTGTTTTCCATATGCATTTTAGTCATTTCTAGACTATGTAAATGCAATTGCAGAGGGAGTATAATGGCTTGTGTAACTGAGTTAATTAGTTTTTGATGGCATTATATGGTTATATTCCGTTTTTCGTTGCTTAAGTCAGACTTGCAAGATTCATTAGTATAATTTAATAAGCACATAGGTCTATTAAAAGACTGTGTTTTTTTGGACATTGTCTTATTAACGATAATTATACATGTAATGGAATTAAACTAAACGAAAATTTTTAATTTTTTAGTTTTACTTGTAATGGACAAAGATGATGTTCAAGTGACGGGGGACACATAAATCCGTCCGGCATCACCAAACAGTGATGACACGGAAATCCAACCGGTATCACCAGACAGTGATGAGGCCCTCGACTCTAGTAAATTATTGCACACTTTGGGCAAAGCGGTACTGGAACTTCGCCAAAGTAATAAGCAACGCAATAATCAAATGCAGAACCTTTTTAACTAATTACAAGCTATCACCTCAACTAACTTGGGCTACCAGCCGAAAGTATTTTTCGGCGATAAAAAATTCAAGCACCCAGAAGTTTTTGAGGATTGGGTTAATCATTGGTCAAGCTATTTTAGCTTGCACAATGTCCTAGAGGATAAGCGGATATCCTCGGTTCTATTGTTTCTGAAAGGCAAGGCCTCCTCATGGTGGAGGGACCTTTCCACAAAACCAATGACTTGGGCTGAATTCTTGGCAGAATTTCGTAAAGCTTTCATCACAATAGACGATTCTGAGTTATATATCTGTTTCCTTAACTGCAAGATGGGAAACTGTGAACAGAATGCTTATGTCCAAGAGTTCTTGGATTCTTTGGCCAAGGTGCTGCTATTTGATCGGAAGTCGACACAGTGGCAGTTCGGACTGCCAGGCCGATTATCAAAGTGAGTGTAAACGAAATATCCTCCATTCACTGGAAGATGTTATCCGTGTGGCCAATGCCTATGATAGCATTGTTGTTGCCTCACGAAAAAGCATGCACGACCAAACAGCCCTGAAACCCAAAATGTAAAAGTCAACAAATAAGTTGAAGAAGCAGTTTTTCGACGAGCTGAAAACAGAGGCGTACCAACAGTCTAAGAAGAAGAAAAAAACAAAAAGAAGCTGGTGGTAAAAGACAAGACACAATTAGCTCTTTGTGTTTTCTCTTCAATAAACCCGGGCATTGTGCTAAGCAGTGCCCCGAACGAAAAACTAAGTCGTCAAATTTCATGGCGGTAGATTTATCGGCAGGTAAATTGGAAGTCAATTTACTGAACAATTGTGATTGTACTTGTAATTTTGTTTCGTGTAAGAGGCAATATATTAGGGAAAGACATAAATGTACTATAAGATTCTGGAAGTACTCACAATTTTTTGAATGCTCAACTTGTGCAGAAGCTCCGAGTGCCCACCATGGCCAGTGATCACCGTTATGTGGTCCATCTTGTCTCGGGGTCGGACACTGAGATATAAGATGATAAAATCTCAAATTTAGAGCTTCGGATGCAGGAGCATGTTGAGCTGCTCGACTTCTATGTCATAAATCTAGACAAGACTAATGTAATCTTGGGTTATGAATGGTTTTTCGATAAATCTGATCCATTAGAAATAAATTTCAAAAATCATACTTTGGTATTTAAAAATAAGTTTGATCAAATAGTCTCTATTTCTGGAGAGACTGATGTACTGCCATCGCCAATAATTTCCTCGGCTGAATTAATAGAGAAACTTCATGATTCTGAGTGTGAACTCTTTCATTTGGTTTAAAATCTTGTATGCATTGTGATGTTGGTAATGTGAATGTGTTTTCATGTTTTAACACCGAAAATTCGCATCAGGAACAACAACTACTACAAGATTTGAAACAAGAATTTGGTGAAGTCTTTCTGAAACAGCTACCTTACGGACTACCACCCACTCGGTCAGTGGACCATAAGATAGATCTTTTGCCCGCAACGACCTTACAGGTTTAGTCAAAAGGAAGAGGAGGAAGTGGCAAGGTAAATCGAGGAATATCTTAGGATGGGGCACATCAGACCAAGTAAGTCTCCATGGGGAGCATCTGTCCTTTTTAAGAGTAAGAAAGATGGGGGTTTTCGGTTATGTGTGGATTACAAGGGTCTGAACAAACTTACGATAAGAAATAAATACCCGTTGCCCAGGATGGATGATCTCATAGATCGGTTAAATGGAGCTAAATACTTCACAAAAATTGATCTATGTACGGGATATCATCAGATCAGGATACATCCGAAAGATGTATCTAAGACCGGTTTTGGCCACTACGAGTTTCTAGTTTTGCCCTTTGGTTTAACCAGTGCTCCTAAAACTTTCCAGCAAATGATGAACGATTTATTTCGTCCATATTTGGGAAAGTTTCTAGTAGTGTTTCTGGACAATATTTTGATCTACAGTAAAACACTCAAAGAGCATGCTAAGCATCTTTGTACTGTCTTACATATCTTAAGACAAGAGAAGCTTTATGCAAAGGAATCATAGTGCGAATTCTTTAAAAAAGAACTTCGTTACCTTGGTCATAAGATCACCTCTTTTGGGATCAAGATTGACGAGAAAAAGGTGAAGATGGTAGTGGAATGGCCAGTCCCTCAAACGGTTTGTGAACTTAAGTCATTATTAAGTTTTGCTGTGTTTTTTGTAGATTTGTAGAGGAGTACTCAAAGATTGTTGCGCCTCTCAACAATATGTTGAAAGGAGTTAAAAGTCGCAAAGGTAGGCCAAGTCCTCCCATAAGGTGGAATGAGAAAATAGATAAGAGTTTTCGGAAACTCAAGCTTCTAATTGCCTCAGCTCCAATTTTGAGATAGCGGATCCAGATTTGTCGTTTGTCATTAAGAGTGACGCGAGTGATACGACTATTGGAGCTATTCTCTTACAAGAGGCCAGCCCGTTGCCTTTGAAAGTAAAAAACTAACCGATGCACAGGTCAGGTATACCACGTAGGAAAAAGAGCTTTTTGCAGTGATCCATGCTTTGAAATTATGGAGACATTACCTGTATGGTAATAAGTTCGTGGTTAATACAGATCACCAACCTTTAAAGTATTTATGTAATCAGACTGATTTAAGAGGTTGTAAGGCCAGATGGGCGGAACTCATGCAAGAATTTGACTTTGAAGTGCGGTATATCAAAGGCACCTCTAATCAGGTGGCTGATTGTTACGTACCCATAAGGGTACGCAACAGGAAACCTGAGGTGACGGTCTCAGTAATGGGACGGAACGCTGATTTTCGAGCTATAGGTCTTTTGGGTGCCACGTGTCAATGTCTCATTGGTGTGCGATGACTCATTACTATGGACCTGTGTCAGTGTGCACAACTGCCGCATGTCGTTGGTCATGCGTGACTCCTATGGAGGGAGATGACCCACCTGGACTATGTATATAGAGGTGGATCTCCATGAGCTTGGTATTCATTCTCTCCGAGAGAATGAAGAGCTCTTTCATTGGTGGTTAGGTCAGGACAAGTATCCAGGCCTCAAGATGTAGATAGGCGAGGGTCGACTGTAAGGCATGGGTGTATGGGACACCATGGCTTACATGAGATCCGAGCTTGCTTGATGGTGGTCTGTAGCTCTAGTGCACAGGGGTGAGGTGGCAGTACCTGTATGGTTGGGTGGTAACGTAGCATTCGTCACCTGTTTGTGCTTTAGCAATGACCGACACGACGATGGGGAATCTAGCAATTGGTATTAGAGCCACCGATCATTGTGAATAAGGTGCAATCGCTCTAACTTATGTTTTTGATTCGTTTAAGCTTTTAGTTGATGTTTGTGAAGGCTTAGTTGATTTCGTTGAATCGAACTGAACAACTTTGCTTTTTGGTTCGTCTCAATCCGAGGTGATTTTGATTGAAAACGAGCCACCTTTGCTAGCTATGGTGGTAGTAGTCGATTTTTTGAATTTTTACGGTTATAAAAACTTCAAAAGCCGATGTCATTTTCTGGCCTTATTTTGGGACTTGGAAGTCAATTTGAAAAAAAAGAAAATTTTGCCGACCACCTGCGAGTCTGCGCGCGTGCGAACGTACGATTTCTGACAATTTCCTTGATTCTCAAGCAAACAGGCAGCAGGGAGGCGTAGGTAGCAACTTATTTGTTGGGGAAGAGGAGTTAGGAATCTCCATAATTGTATCTTATTTGTATTTTTGAAAGTACTTGTGACGTGATGTGAAGTTGCAAAGCACAATAAACTTTGTAATTGTTGAGCTTTGTGGAAAAGTTGAAAGAAAAAAAAAGTGAACTTGTAGTTCAAACCTTCCTAAACCTTGTGAACTTTGTTTATTGTGAAACAAAATTTTGACCTTTGTACTTGAAACAAAGTACGTTTCAAACTTTACAAAGTCTTTATTAACTTTGTAGACTCCGTAGGTTGAAGCCTTGCAAAGTTTGATTTTTAAGTTTTTATTCATAAGTTATAAAGTTTATTAACTTATGTTTTAAAATTTGCTTCCTAAGTTTTGAAATAAAGCTTACAAACCTTCTAAATTTTGTAAGTTACATTTCTAAGGCAATTTTAAACCAAACTTTGGCTTCATAAGAATTTTAAAAAGGGGGATAGTAAAAGAAAAGTACACAGTTGTACTTGCAGCCTGTACCTACTGCAAGTACAGACCTGTGTGCCCTTCTTCTTATCTTTCTTAGTCTCTTTCTTGGGCTTAATCCACCTCCTTGTAATCTTCCACCTGCACATAAAAAATAAATGGTAAATCCTCCATCTTCTTCACCTTTTGGAAGGAAATTTGAAGTTTTTCCTCCACCTCCTCCTCATGAACGTACGATTGTACCAGCACCATCTCCTAAGTCTAAGGACAAGCCTTAGAGGAGATTTAGGAGTGTCTTTGGGCCATAAGGCCATGAGGTCAAGGCGGTGACTCAAAAGGTGAGTGGGGACGTGACCCAAGTGACCCTTGGGTGAGGTGGCGTAGGGAGGGTGGTGGCCATGTGATGTGAGGGTAGGTGGATCCCATAAGGGGATGCCACTTGTTTTAGGAGCCCATGTGCTTGCTAGGTGGCGACCATATGGCCCGCCACCCAGCAAGGCCTTTTTGGAAGGAAAAGAAGTGGGATGGGCGGTAAAGGCTCCATTTTCATCATTGAGGTGCTTATTGTGGCTTAGTCTTCTTGAGTAGTGCTCTCAAGTTCTCTAAATCCTTTTGTTGCAAAGCCCTTCACTTGTACGTGGTGAAAATGGCGTCGGGGCCAAGCTTGGGATCAGCTTGTTCCTCAACTGCTGCTTCACATCCAAGATTATGTTGAGCCACTATATTTTCATACTATGAACTTAGATAGCATAGACATAATCTTAGAAAAAGAATGGTTTTATTCTAAAAACGAGTCTTTAAGAAAGGATTACGTGTCGCATAGTATTTCCTTATTGCATAAGGGCTCGTTGGTTGAGCTAAAAGGCGATGTAAATAGGCCTTTTGATCCTTTGGTTTCTGCTTTAGAAGTTGTTAAATATTTAAAAGATTCTGGTAATAAAGTTTATCTTTGTTTTTTGAAAGATGAAATTTATGTGGATGACCATGCAGTCCAGAATCGTGCTTGTAAATAGTCCCTTAAGTGTTAACTCACCTAAAGGAATAATATTTAACAAACTTAGACAAGAGTATAGCGATGTTTTTCCTGATAAACTCCATGATGGCCTACCTCCCCAAAGGATTCTCGACCATCAGATAAAGTTGCTTCTTGGAAGCCAACCTGTATCTCTTTTTTCATACAGGGTTAGCATCAAGGAAGAGGATGAAATTTCTAAGCAGTTACAAGAACTCCTTAGGATGGGCCATATTTGGCCTAGTAAGTTCCCTTGGGGAGCACCAATCCTTTTGGTTAGTAAAAAGGATGCGACACATGTTTGTGTGGTGACTTTAAAAAGTTAAATGATTTAACCATGAAGAACAAATATCCCTTACCTAGGATGGATAATCATATGGATCGTCTGAATGGAGCTAAGTATTTCTCCAAGATTGATCTTAGATTACGTTACCATCAGATAAGGATTAGGAACAAAGATGTTCCTAAGACTAGATTTCGAGGCTAGATATGGCCATTATGAGTTTTTAGTGTTACCTTTTGGACTCACTTTCCAGCAGATGATAAACGATATTCTTCGTCCATATCTGGGAAAGTTTCTGGCGGTCTAGTTGGACGACATATTAATTTATAGTCGGACACCTGAGGAGCATGAACAACATATTCGTATTGTCTTGGATCCTCTAAGGCAAGAAAAGTTGTATGCTAAGGAGTCAAAATGTGAGTTCTTCCAGACTAAACTCTATCTGGGCCATGTCATATCGGATAAAGATCTTGAAATCGATTATGACAAAGTCCGTAAGGTACGAGAATGGCTGAGACCTTTGACAATTCGAAATGTGAAATCCTTTTTGGGATTCACAAGATTCTTCCACAGGTTCATTATGGACTATGCCTTAATAGCATTGCCCATGACGAACGTTCCCGGCCAAATTTTTGTGTCGGGCAGAACAAATAATTGTGATTGGACCACAGTTACTGTCCGAATACTCTTATGTTGCTCGTCATTGTACACTCGAGGTTGATTTGACGTCAATAGTCATAAATTGTAATACACTAATCCTTGTAGTTTAGGAACTTCTTGTCATTCATTGATATACCTCTCATTTTCTTCATTCTATCTCTTATTTTGGATTGTCATTCTTAGGTTTACTATGCAATCTCTACATTCTCTCCGTTCTCAGCTTGCATACTCGTATTTTTGACTAATGGCTACACATAATCAGAGACCAAGAGGAACCATTGATGCAATCAATATTTGAAATGAAAAAAATGTAGAAGATCAATCGATACCAAGAATATATCAAAAATATCTATGGATCTTGATGCATCCCTCTGCAAAAGGCTCATTCCGAAAAAGAAAAAGATCGGATAACATATATAAAAGCTCTTGGAAAGGCAGGATAATGGATTTTAAAGTATCACCTGCCGGTCAATCTATCACGGAAGTTTTAGTTCAACATGTTTATCTTTACAATGAGCTCAACATTCATGATTTGAATCCATATGATAGAAGAAAATGCAATTGTAAGTTTTCAGATTTAATTTCTTTAGAGTTAGCATTTTCTTTAAATTATATTTTTCTTGTGATGTTTTTGTTTGTTTTGTAGATTTGTATCCATCAAATTTTGTTGAATGGCAAACAGTTCAATCGATTGTAGGAATAATCGATGTCATACATTTGGATATCGGTATTTTACAATATAAAGGTCGTTCTCCAAAATCACTTTTAGAGTCAGGAGTTTTCTTTTATGATCACTCCTATTTTCCTGATAGAAATGGTTTAGTTGGTAGATTAGAGCCATATCCTCTACCAGATTTTTTGAGTGAGGAATGGATTTCTCTTGATGCAGCAATTTCAGAAAGTTTTTGATCTAGGCTATATATTGATATTCAGAGTATATTAATATGTAGCACTAGATCAAAGAATAATAGATTAAGTTGGTATCTACCTTTTACTATTTTTGTTGATTTTTTTTCCAAATGCAATGTTCGGAGAACAAAAACAATGTTTATTTGTAAGGACTTGAGTGCTAAAATAATCGCCGAGTTGTTGGATGATGGTTGGGATACAAAACAAATCCATTTCCATGGTGCAAAACATAATGTAATTGCAACTGGATAATATGAGTTTTAGAAGATTCATTGTCTCTTGCAGGAAATGCATTATCTCCATTGGGGAGATCTTTAGTCACTTGAACTCCAGTGGGCACTACAATCAGATATCGAATCGACGCTTGCCTTGTTGAAGTCTCGTATATATCGATTATATTTTTGGTCTTCATTGCCTTGGTCTGTATTGTCCTTGTCTTGGCATATTTGGATATGTTTAGAAGATGATCTAATCAAAGCTTTGCTGCAACAAATCTAAGTGAACTAATGTCGCATGGTTGGATTGGTTGTGACAAAGGTTCGATCAGATCATCTTTCTGAACTTGAAGACCATGTTAAAGGCAAGGCAGACCAAGGTTATGAAAAACAAACATGTCGAAAAATCGTAGAAATTGAAGCTGAATGAATCATAACCTGAATTAATAACAGGAAAACAAACAAGCAAGGACAACCATAGAAAACTGTAAATTTATTTCTATTAAAATTTTCTGTACATGTGTCTCATCCACATCAAGTGAGATGAATTTTTTATCAATATCAACTATCTGTAATCTCTAAATCCATTTCTCCAGTTGGAAGTAGCTTGGGTGGAGAACACTCTACCACTACAACTAGATATGAATTTTCGATCACAAGCTTTATGGTCTCCTGCCTGAAGTGCATCAGGCATACTGAAAAAAAATATAAACATAGTTAAATGTTATTAATCAAAGATTAGTTATTAGGAATTTGGTTATGAAAAAAAAAAAAAAAACACAATTAAATGTTGTTAATCGAAGTTTACCTCTTCCAGATTAGGAAGTCCATCATGTAGTGCAAGCCAATTGAAAAAGTGTTTGGCATTACATACTGTATACCAACCACAGCTGACAGAATCAACCTGCTAGAAGGACTGCAGTATCCAGATTTTAACATTATGATATCGGATCAATGTGCGGGATGTTATAATAAAACAACGGAAACAAGCGCGCGTCGAACTGATATCCAAAAAATATTGTTTGAATATCAGATCAGCGCGCATGATATGAAAAGAAACCGAACAATAACTACAAGGGCACATTGAACCGATACTGATAAATTTTTACCTTGTATATGCTATTGCATTTGGTACCTGAAAGAGTTCCAGTAGTTTCTGGATATGGCTTCTGGCAATTGTGTGTGTGTGTAGAGTCCATCTTTAAACAAACTGGATTACACACACCCTCATCATTGACGTATAAGGACAACACATATAAGCTCCAATGGTCACTGCAATCAGAAAATAATAAATTTATGAGAATCAATGTGAAATTAAAATTCATATGAAAAATTCAACATAATAAAATCTGAAAAAAATACACTTACTTTATTATGTATGGGAGCACGAGAATTGGAGTATCCAGTCTGACATATTGGAGCATATCATCGTATAGACTTTTGATATCAGGAAAATCAAATGCAGCTATGAATTGAAGGGGAAACAATGCTACATCTATAAACAATGGGGTCTGGAAAAATTCCATCCAATACTGAATTGCCCCACCTCCTAATTGTCACCTAGCATGTTATCCCTACTTTCTAATTCACATGTATCTAATTTAGAAAGGGGAAGACCACCATTGGTCTTCGGCATCTTAAAACTGTATCGAGGACCTAAAGCTTTAAGATATGTGTTTAACAATTGGTCATATTGTACGTATTGAAGAGTATTTACAAAGGCAAGTGCAGGGGGTGACAAAAGTAATACAGATAAACCACAAAAAGAATTGTCATTCAAAATTGATTCTACCTTTACATTTACAAAATCATCTAAATCATTTCCTAGAACAGGAGGTGGGGAACTAATATTTATGGGTGTAGGAGGAGACTGAGATTTTGAAGGAAGAGGAGATTTATAAGGAGAGAAAGATTTAGCAGGAGAAGATAAAAATGGAGTTTTGGGAAGAGAAGAAGGAGACCTAGGAAGAGACTTGGGAGGAGATTGCCTAGCAAATAGAATCTCATCCAGAGGAGATGGCTATAAAAAATCCCTCGCTTTATTAGGAGGGTTATGAGACCTCTTTTTCTTTGAAACACGTCCGCTCTGTATACGAAAAACAAGCCGGGATGATTGAGATTGCTTTCGTTTTCTCCTCTCTGAATTTTGTTTTGGAGGAGAGGAAGGAGCAGGTCTAAAGCACTCTGCAAATTTGTCATATGTGTCTCGTAGCCTGAACACAATGTTGAAATCCTTGGGCATGATGGTCACTCTCTTGGCATGGACAACTACAACAACAGTATTATCTGAAAACAATTTCACTTGGAAGTCCTCATATGCAGTGTGCAGCGCCTCTATGGCCGTTACAGTCCATCTCACATCTGCAGATAGAGTTCTTGTAACCTGTCTGATGATCTCTGTATGTGAGCTTTCGGAATCAAAAAATTATTGGTCTTCTGTAGCTTCCGAATATCCTTGAGCCAGGGTGGGTCTCTTCTTCTACCCCTTGGCCTAGGAGGAGGTGGTGGTGGACGAGGCGGTGGTGGTGCATTTCTTTGACCCCCTCCTGTGATTGGAATTCCACCTGGCTGGACTCGTGCTGTTTGCTTAGTCCGTGCCATTAGTGTTCAATATCGGATCAGCGCGCGATGAAGGAGAACTCAGGATCAGAAGTCAGGTCGAGCGCGTCGAACCGATATCTGAACTTAATCAAACCGATAGCTGGTAGTGGGGATAGGCACGGACGAGTAAAAGCGGATCGTAAGAAGGTTGTTTCGAGCGCGCTGAATCGATATCGCATGGATGTAGAGAACGATAAGAAATTTAAGCAAAAAAAAAATTAGCGACATCCATCTGTATATATAGAGAAAATCCGAAATGATTGCATACGTGGTGGTTTGGATGTCCGAGGCTCAGATTACATTGATGATTACTTCGAGATAATGCTTGCGAACACTTTCAGTCTCGTCCTAACGATATCGGATCAACGTGCGCACTGTTGTTCATTCCTCTACCGATATCATTCTATCGCGTTGAACCGATATCAGGTTCAATCATCTAAAAAATTAAAGTATTTTGCGAGTACTTTTTTTTGCTCCCAATAGAAGTTATATTTCATTCAATGATATAGAAGATGTTTTGAATTTAAGAGAGGATAAAATCCTCTCAATTTTTTGCTCAAAATTTATCAGAATTTTCTGACATTGTTGATTTCTCATATGATGACCTTGAAAGTGAGATAGATTATGATAAAGATGGCAACTGGAAATCTGGCAATGAGGCCTTGGAGGCCATGATTGAAAAATCTAAAGCCTATGAAAAAACTTTGCCTACTGAGGAAATTTTTTTGGAATTCCAAAAAAAATATTCCCCAAGGCCTAGATATATCTCCTCCGGAAATGTAGAGGCCATTGGAGGACATGACATTAGCAGAGCAAACGTCGTTGAATACGATGATTATAATCTAGTACGTAGATATTATATTGGTATTGATATGTTCAGTCTTCTTATTTCAAACACCGTGTTAAAGTATGAGTTTGCAGTGTTATATATCATTCTAAATTTATTTTCTTTTCTCGTTTACAAGATGCTATTGAAATAGATGCCTTTGGTATGAGACATGGAGGCGTCCGAGGTGTATCAACTGGGAGAAAGGATGTGTCTCTATCTCATTATTTGAAAAACTTTCAAAATAATGAGATTTATATATATCATTCATTTTTTAATCCATATGCAACCATTGTCATTATGGCCATCAAATCATTATCAGTTTGTTTAGGAGGCCATAATTACGCAAGAACATATAAAATAATTTCTGTGAAAAAAGATTTGTCTATTAAAATATTGGGTTATACTCCCAATGAGACTACAAAAAGATCATCTGCAATGGCCCTTTATTCAAGTTACATTGATATGAGCAAAAGGAAAGATTTAGAATTTTTGGATCCATATGAAAGGAGATTATTCCTTCATGACAATACCATCCGTCTGAATCTTGAAGAGGATGATGATGATAAGTAAACAATTTTTTGTAATAGATTTTTGATATATTACAAGGATCTCTCTTTTGTTATGAATTTGAATGCCTTTCAAAATATCGTACTACTTGGTGAGTTTTTAGCTTGATATTTAAATTGTGCTCTTCTATAAAACCATTGAAAAAGTTGAACTAAATATTTATTTCTTGAATTGTGTCCTCCATGATTTGTTGCTCTATGAAATGCTCCCCTTGCTTGCCAATGAGATTTTTCCATGCCTTGTGATGACCAGATACTTAAGCTCCCATATTCCTTTGCAAAATAAGTTGCATGATGAAGAAGGATGTGCTGCAAATAATAGTTTTGATTAGTTACATCAGTAGAAAAAAATATAAGCCTGAATGAGAAAAGTACCAGATAATGATATAGATTAGCACCATGTAATGAGTAACATTGTCTTTTCCCCAACAATCATGTACAGATTTTACAAATGTGGTGCAATGATTTTGCAAAGTCCTCAGATCTTCTGATGATAGATTTTCTTTCCTGATAACACCTATGAGTTTGTCTAAGTTGGTTCACACTTGTCTCTTTTCCACTCAATTACTTCCTTCCAAAGTTTGTGTGGCTTGAACAATTTCTCTCCAAATTTCGTATTTGACACTTGATTCTTTGCATGTGTGATTGGATAAGAATCTTCTTGCCTTAGCACCTCCAATTGATAGCTTATTAGGAACGTTTCCTTTCTTCCCGGAAAGCCTGTCACTTTTTTCAATCGTGACATTCCCTTTATGTAGTCTTGCATTTGACAGAACTATTTCCAACCTCCTGATTGATGCTTTAGCCACAGATTCCGGTTTATGATTCCATGCTAGTAGAATATGCAGGTAAATAAGTTTTTCAATAATACAAACCTCAGCATGCAATGTGCATATGTGAACATTTTTTAATGGAATTGGCAGAACACTTTTTATATTTGGATCTTCAGCTTCTCGTGTTGGGCCAATGTTTGTTGATCGTCCCAAATTCATATTGTAGCAATCCTTCATGCAATAAAGACATGGATGCTTTGATGTTGCCCCATGAGAGACATTATACATACATTTTAATGTTTTCAAATCCCCTACAAGGCGCCATTGAATTTGAAACTTCCATGGTTTTCAACTGTAAATTTCTCACCCTCCAAATGTCTCTTGATAATCTCGCCATAATTTGTTCTTGAAAATATCCTTTTCAGGTTTCGAAGGAACACTAAGCGATGAGTCCTCCAAATGGGTAAGATCTTCCTCTGAACCAACTGCACCTTCATGTAAACTTAATTTTAAACAGCATATATGAAACACAGGGTGAGCTGTAGTCTTGTTCTGAAGATCTAGTTCGTAAGCTAAAGAACCAATTTTCTTTATAATCCGAAACGGTCCACAATATCTCGTAGACAATTTATAATGCTTCGCTGTACTCATAGTCTTAGAATCCTTATGTATTCTAAGATATACCCAGTCATCAACTTTAAAATCTCTGGGAGACCTCTTAAGATCGGCATAGTGCTTAGCTCTATCCTAAGTACTCCAGATACAATCACGGGCCACTTGCAACATTTCACGCATATCATGCCAGAATCTGCAACTTTCTGAATCTTAACGGACTTTGTCTCCACATTTATCGGAGATCTAGGTTGAAAATCGTACATCAGCATAAACGGACTATAACCAGTAGCAGAATGTTTCTTACTATTATAAGCAAATTCAATCAAAGGAATGTAATCTTTCCACTGAGATTGCTTGTGAGACACATAAGTTCTCAACATATCCTCCATAGTCTAATTAGTTCTCTTAGTCTGGCCATCTAATTCAGGATGATCAGAAGAACTAAAACTAAACAAGGTTTCAAGCTTATGGAATACAGCTGACCAAAAATGACTTGTAAATTTTAGGATCTCTATCACTAACTATAGCACTTGGCAGTCCATAAAGCCTAAATAATCTTTCCACAAAGATCTAGGCTAAATCCGAAGCCTTAGCAGTTGACTTGACTGGTATAAAAGTAGCTAACTTTGTCAACCTATCCACCAACCCAAATAGATTCATTTTGGCGTTGGGTCTTTGAAAGTCCAACCACAAAATCCATAAATATACTTTAACATCGCTTCTGAGGGATATCTAGGGAATGTAACAACCCTTAAGCGTTCTGCTTTGGCTAACTGGCAAGGTCTACACTTAACCACATAAGACTTGACAAATGGCTTGAGTTTCGGCCAATAAAACTCTCTTCTGACCAAGTCCAAAGTCTTATGTATACCCGGATGACCTGCACAGGGAATGTCATGACACTCATAAAGAATCTTCTTCTTTAACTCACCATCCGCTGGTACACAAATTTTTCCATTCTGAAATAGTAATCCACCTTGGATAGAGAACTATTCCGCTATCTTTTTATCTTTCTTAGGAACTTGAGACCCTTGTGAGTGAATTTCCATTCTCATTTTTTTCCATCTCCACCATCTTCCATATGAGACCAAAATGAGAATCTGATTCACATTTTCCTCTCAGTGAAAGATATAGATCAGTGGAAATCTGGGTGAATGAAAGTTTATTTAATTCACCAATTCGACTAAGCGCATCCGCAACTTGGTTAGGGTTGCCCTTGACATATCGGATCTCATGATCAAATTCCTACATAATCTCAGCCCAACGAGCTTTACAACCCCTTAGATCATTTTGATTGCAAAAGTACTTCAGAGGTTGGTGATCTATATACACTATAAATTGACTATCATAAAGGTAATGCCTTCAGGTTTTAAGTGCATGTATCACAGCAAATAACTCTTAGTTCGCATGACGTAAGGTAAATCAGGATTCAGAATTTGTAAAACAGGAACTGAAGCAACCATTTGCTTGAGTTTCTCAAATCATTGGTTCGATTCATCATTCCACTCAATAGGCACGCTTGGTTGACCTCTCTTTTTCTTTTTGTTAACTCTGCCTTTAGTCAAATTATTTAAAGGTGCTGCCACTTTAGCATAATCCTCAATTGACTTACGAAAGAAAGCTGTAAAACCGAAAAAAGATTCAACTTCTCTAACCGTCTTCGGTATCGGCCATTCAAGCACTGTCTTGACCTTACTCTCGTCAATCTCCAACCCAGTACGGGTGATCTTATGACCGAGGTACAATAACTCATGCTTAAAGAACTCACATTTAGATTCCTTAGCATAGAGTTTCTCTCGTCCGAGAATATCTAAGACAGTCCTAAGATGACTCAAATGCTCCTTAAGTGTCCTACTGTAGATGAGAATATCATCTAAGAATACAACCACAAACTTCCCTATATATGGACAAAAAAGATCGTTCATCATCTGTTGGAACATAGCTGGTGCATTCGTCAACCCAAAAGGAAGCACGAGAAATTCATAATGACTGAATCTCGTCAGAAAACCAGTCTTCTACATGTCATCCAGATGAATTCTAATCTGATGATATCCGGTTCTAAGGTCTATCTTTGTGAAGTATTTAGCTCCACCTAATCAATTTACCAGATCATCCATACGAGGCAAAAGATATTTATTTTTAATAGTTACCTTATTCAACCCTTTGTAGTCCATGTACAACCTGAAGCCTCCATCTTTCTTTGCTTTAGAAGAACAGGAGCACCCCAAGGCGACTTACTTGGCTAAATATGACTCATCTTTAGATAATTTTCAATTTGCATAGTAATCTCTACTTCTTCTTTCAAAGAGAACCTGTAAGTTTGTCTAGAGATAGGGTGACTACTTGGAATTAACTCAATCTTATGGTCTACCAATCTAGACGACGGTATTCCATGAGGTAATTATTCTGGAAACACTTCTCTAAATTCAGACAGTAACTTATTCTTCTCAATTTGCTCCTGATCTAAGTCTACCGAGTTAATAATTTTTGACAATTCACAACTACTTAGATGCATTGCAGATAAATCCAAAATTGGCTTAGCAAATAAAGAATAAGCTTCATACTGCGAATCAAAAATTTCTATTACATTAGCAAATGAACTCATCCCAGATGGATGTACAAAATTGTCTCCAAATAATGTAACTATTTCTTTACCAATCTGAAAGGAGAGAACATGCTTCTCAAAATCTATCTCATGATGATTAATAAATAACCACTCGTATCCTAGAATTATGTCCGTATGTGCTAAATCTAAAACATGGAAATCAATTAACTCTCTATAGTCCTGGATCCAAACTGGGAGCCTTGGAACTTTCACATCACACGTCTCCAACTCCGCTCCTGAAGCTAGATATACTCGATATCTATGCTTGCTGGCTTAAGTTTTGAGTCCGAGACTTTGCACAAGACAAGACATAGTTAATGGAATTATGAGTAGATCCATTGTCCACTAAAATACTAACTTCATGTCCATTCATAGTGCCTTTCAAACGAAATAAATCATTTGGCAAGAATGAAGTAGTACTGAAAGAACAATCACACTCACAATTAATTTTATTAATTTCCAGCTTAAGATTCTTTTTACTTAGCATCTCAATCAGTTGAGTTGCACCTTTCTTTCGCTCTAGGTAGAATTTTATAACATGTCCAGGCTGACTGCAATGGAAACAAACATTGGTCCTTCTAGTCTTTTTCCCGGACAACTTCTTCTTTTGTCTAAATTCAGATGCAGCTTGATCCAGTTCGTCGAAATATTTAGTTTTCTTATTCCCACAAACTCTTTTCTTCTCTTTTTTCTGGCTGGGTCTGGATGATCCAGATGGATTAGCCTATAACTGCTTCCTAGCTGCCACTACCATGGAGTCGTACGCTTTCGCGACACGAACAACATCATTAAAGGTTTTAACACTATAGTGATTTCATAGCCAAACAATGAAGTATTGAATTATCAGACAAAATAATAAGAGATTATTAGTTAGAAACAATCACAAAGAAGCATTCATTCTGACATAATACTGAACGCGATAAAGGATGGATTGATTCAGCATGTAGCATGTACAAAATCAGATGATGATGAGCACAAGACAATTGTGGATAGAAACCGCGTACTCTAAGTAATTGAAAACTCTGTCTGAAGTACTTCTATTAATAAGCGGTAAGCACAAGTAGCAATATTCTAATGATTTCTGAAAGAAACTTTCTAAATAGAAAGAGAGTTGAGCTACAATGCTAAAGAGTTAAAGAAGTATTTTGATGATCAGCTATTTATACTAAACAATTGACACACATATAGTAGGACAACTATTAGGTCGCAGATCGCAATAGCTAGTTGGCCATAATGAGCTGGCATCCATCCAGTTAGGACTTCTTAGAAACTTACTTGGTAAACGATTAGGGCAAGTCTGTAGCATCAATTCAAGTGGAACAATAACCGTCTTTCATTCGACATGGCCGAAGTGGCCGAAGTCTTCGAGTTTCGTCGGGGATGTCGAGTATGTCGAATGATGTCCCATGTTTAAGCCACTTGTTAGCGATTCCCAAGTATTTATGCAGATTGTATAAAAACATGCATAAAATTGTAGAACTGGATAATAGAGTAGATGAAGATTAAAGATTGATTTGTTCGATAATCAGGAGAAAAATCTAACAAGGACAAGCACACAATGAATGCAGTAACACCTAAATTCAAGCAAGAAACAGATGAATTACAACTGGAATAGAAAAATGATAAAATATTGTTAAACCAATGAATGCAAAAGGATCATATGAGCTAAAGAAGATTCCAAAATATAGATACTAGATGTGTGTGTGTGTGTGTGTGTGTGTGTGTGAGAGAGAGAGAGAGAGAGAGAGAGAGAGAGAGAGAGAGAGAGAGAGAGAGAGAGAGAGAGAGAGAGAGAGAGAGAGAGAGAGAGAGAGAGAGAGAGAGAGAGAGATTCTCTAAATATAAATTTCATTAATGAATCATGCAATGAATGAGACAGGGCCTCTACATAGATGAGGATAGATAGGGTACATGAGGAGTCTCACCATTTGGGGACCCACAAAATAACTAGATATATTATAGCTTGGTGTGAGCACACACATTAATATTATGGGTGTGATTTTTTGGCGAGCTTTTTGCGGTGAGCTTTTGTGGGTGAGCTTTTGAAGGCGAGCTTTTTTGTATTCGAAGCGAGCTTTTTCCATAATATGTAGGACAAATAAATTATCAGTCAAACATTCATGGAGCCAAAAGAGCAAATTGTCATCACCTTTACATATGTGCAAAAGAAATGATTTTAGGCAATACAAAACAACTATGTAATAGGGAAAAAGTACAATTCACTACAAGCTAAAACTTTTAAATTCAAGGAATCATAAGGACAACAGATTTACTATTTTAAGGACTATGCAAGATAGACAATGAAAAAATATGAGTTGAACATTATTATGCAAAGTAACAAAGTTTTTTTTTCCCTAGACATCCAATTAGATTTTGGCCCATGTTGATAGTAACAACTCTTTTGTCCCCATCATTTCATATCATGCCATATGATGCCTTTCACCTAAGCTTTCATGGGCTTTTTCACATAAGCAATGGGCAATGATTATTCGCATGCATAAGTAATGGGCAATGATGATTATGCCAAACACAACAACAACAACAAAAATGCGAACCATTGTCTTGTTCATGGGTACGTTCTTCCACGGGTAAGTGCTTGAAAGACCTCTGCTTCACTCAAACTGGCTTGATGAATAAACGTGTTGCTTAGATGATCAAAGCCCAAAATCCTTAATAATATGAAATATATATGCTTGCAAGCCATATATGGCTTTCTCTCAGCCACCCTTGTTTGAAAGTTTGGACAAGTACAAGAGGGATTGACATTTATATCGACATCATAAACGAAGTCCTGCTTGTAGAGAAGATTCAGTCTCAATCTCAAAAATCTCATGTTGTGATTCTTTTACTACTTATCTGTCAGCACAGAAGCACTCATGGTCAGGACTTTCCCTATATGTGCTTGTGCTATTTTTGATACTTTTTTCCTATGCCTTGGTCATTTGGAGTCATGGGTTTTGGAGTTTTCTACTCTGCTAGGACTTGCCCCTTGTTTGGGGCGAGAAACATTGGCAACATTATTTACATTAACAGATTTCACTTCCAACTGAAATCCGGCAATAGTCAACATGTCCACCTTTGGTTGCACCAATTTTGTTCCTTCAGCGACATGCCATATGTTGGTGTTGGAGAAATGCTCTTGTTTGGGTTCCAAGAATGGGTGCAGTGTGGAAAAAAAACATGGAGCAGGAGTACCTTTCGATGAATTGGTTATTGCACGATTACATTTTTCACTTTTGGATATCCATCCGAGATACTTCACAATATGACTACCAACGTTAGTCCTCCTTATTGCCTAGAAAGTGTCATGTCCTTTACATTCCACCACCTCTTGCTTATCTTGGAACACAGAATCACCTGCTTGAGGGGGAATCCTCGAGGTCGGTGGTATCTCCATATCTTGCCTAGGTATACTTCCCTCAACTTGAAAGATAATTTTTTAGGGCAGCCCCTTTCCTTGCACTCCTTAGTAACATGAAAAATTTCGGGTTTGTAACTATTATCGTCCTCTATATCCACAACCAAGGAAGGCCTCCTCTTTTGTCGCATGGTCTCTCGCTCCCCCTCAATTAGATTCTTCAAGCTTGGTGCTCCCAAATGTTTTTCCGAAATACATGCATGTTGTTTTGCACTTTGCAAAAGAGCATTTGCCATGTCAAAGATAGTTGCACGATACAAGGAAATTTTATCTTTTTGCACTTCTCCAGCAAGCCAACTTCCATGTTTGGATTCCGATAAATTGGCTCGTGGAGTATTTGCAATAGCATTGCTATCCAACACCTAACAAATGCAAACATAGATGTTTTAGTATCTACTATTGAAAACAATTCATAATGTTCAATTTTAATTTTAGGTCAAATTTAAATAAATTAGAATTTGCGGCCTTGATTTATAGAAACAATTTATTGCCACCATGAAATTGCCCTAGTGAGCAATTTTGTCATTCCACCATCTCAACCAACTATCCAAAGCTAGGATATCACACTCCTTTACTTTTGCTATCCACCACCACTGTCTAATTAACCTGTAATGTTCCAATGCTTCTTCCCTAGTTGCGACAACCCTCCAATTTTCGCATAATATGACGTTATCCCCGATTATACACTGTTCGAACTGCTCTCCAGTTCACCTGGGCTTCACCTGCCATGAACCCACAAAAGTCCACATTGTCTTGACCAGGACGCTCCATGACTGTGTTGAGCATGTCCCAAAATAGAATTTGTGCCTCAGTATCCTCTTCCTTCATCTCACATGTAGCTATGCTCAATAGCTCCTGCACACTTAATCAGAAAAATCAAGAGCATGTTCACAGGTTTTTCTTCAAATTGGAAATAGTTTCATCCAACATGGTTGGAAAAGAAAAAATATAACTTGGGTCATAGACATGGCATGCCATTGTTGACCATCCAATTACTCTTCTGGTGTGATCAAATTGAACCCAGACATTCTTGAAATCTCCATTGCTTGTTCGTCGCATTCGATTTACTAGATCCACTCTTGAAGCAAGTCCCTTCATTGACATTTTGAAAACAAAGCGTCAGTCTTCCAAAGAACCTTGTCCTAGAAATTTAGTACCATGAAAGAAGTCATACATTCATTTGTTCTTTAGGTGTAGAAGATTGTCCAAACCATCTCCTAAAGGCATTAATGTGTTATTTGTCTTGGAGACCATCCGACGTAATCTATACATCGTAAATTGGAACTTATTTTTTAGTTCAAAAAAAGAAATGCCAAAACAAATAGTTTATTTATTAAGGCTGATGTACCTTTTATTCTAGACAAGAGGAATCAACTCATCCAAAAAGTTTCCAAGTTCCAGATCTCCAACAACCTCATTTGGCAGACAATCAAGCTTTGTTAGAGTTGATGAGATCAAATCTCTTGCAATCATCATCTGCACTTTTCGTAATCCAACATTCTTGTCAGCCTTTACCGCCCTTTCAACTAAGAGTCTAGTGTTGTCAATACTCCTCTTTGATGTCCCGGGTTGCACATCATGTAAATGGTTTTCAGAGTGTATCATTAACCTAGTGAGTGTCTCATCATTTGGCATCACATACTGCAAAATGCACGAGCAAGTGTCAACACATGTTGCATGTCGTATGCAGAAGTGACAAGTAATGTTTCCATCAAAATCAGCCACATAGCCCAATGGGCATTTCTTCTTTAATAAGCCTTTGAAGAAGGTTCTATTGTGGTGGCCATTATTTATCTTGTGGGGACAAGACACACTTAAAACACTGGAACACCCCAGCACAATAACTCACTCGGACCACCCCTTCAAAAGTGACATTACTTGTTATTGCTTTAGTCCAAGTGTGCGCATCAAATTTCTGCTCCATGCCATTCATCGAATTAACTTTGTTGAATGTGGGAATTCAAACAAGATATGATATGCATTTGCCCTGGTCTTGGAATCTTAGGACTTACGATTGTTGGCATAGTACAGTTGATATGAGGTCCATTATTCATCCATCACCTAATTAGGTTATATGTTACAATCTAATTCACCTCTTATAGATGATATTGATGTGAAGAATTGCCAAAATTTGGCAAATCTAGCTTGATAAAAAACCATGTAGAATAGTGTAAATTGTGTACACAAGTGGGTCCCACACATGTGAGGCCATGATGCCACGTGGAAAACCCATCCTAATGTAGGTTAGGTCAAGTCAAGAGAGTTGGTCATGTCTATTTGGTGGTCATCCCTACTTTATAGGACCTACATCTAAGTTTAAGGTGAAAATTTGACCAACTAGCTACCTACCAAGCATAACTCTAGGAAATAGACTAGGGTTTCATTTTAGGTCAAGGAGAGTGAGTTAACTTCCTTATTACATGCTGGAAATCCACCTAACTTCAAGAAGGAAGTCGAATTTGGTATGTATTCCCTCTCTCCATAATGAGAAGATAGAAAAATTTTGGAGCTCATTGGCAATCTCAAGCTAGTTCACTATGTACATTGAGTTTTTATGATCCAAATGCAACCAAATCAATTTCTACATGTTTCTCAGGTTGAAGGCCGTACTACAGCCTGTAGTACACACGTGTGGGCTCAAATTTCAATGCTTTTGATTGTTAATGCTTGTTGTTTGTCAAATTGCCAATCTAGATCAACTTTTGTGTGTCTAGTTTTTTGATAGATTGTTAAGCAAGCATCCAATCACTCTTGTGGATCTTTTGTAGATCCATTTATGGTCCTAAAGTACAGTACTTTCACATGGGTTTAGAGCCAAGTACAGGAGCATAAGCCATTGATCTAATGCAAATCCATTTTTAGCAAGTTTTGGTGCTAAAAACTAGTATTGAGAGGGCGAGCTAGAATCTTGATTTTGGTGAGGAGATTTGATCCCAAACTTGGTAGGGGTCCAAATCTGTACTGTCCATGTGTGGGCACCTCTGAACCTGCATTTAATGTGGGTATTCATTTGATCCAAAAAAATTCAATTTGTGAGCTGTTGGTGTAATTTTTGGTGGAGATCCTAGTTTAATCTACCAAGATCATTTGCCATTGATTAGATTTGAATTTGTTTCATGGAATCTAATTAATCTAGGCTGAATTCAAGTCCTATTAAGGTTAAAAACAGGTCTTGAAAGTACACCAAGAAGGAAGAAAGAGATTAAGTCATTTTTTTGTCCAAAAACAACCAAAATTGGCAAGATTTGATTGTAAGTATATTTCACATCATCTTATCTTCATTCCAACTTTGTGAGGGAGTGCTAGAACTGAGATTATAAGTCCATTTGTTGGATTAGAAATCTAATTTGAGTGAAAAACTACAAGAGAGAGACCTTAGTGAGTTTCTAGAGACAATCAAATCCATTTCTTGGCAAGATTTGTGAAAGTAGTTTTCACTTCATCTTATCTTCATTCCAGCTTTGTGAGGGAGTGATAGAACTGTGATTATAAGTCCATTTGTTGGATTAGAAATCAAATTTGAGTTTTGTTGGATTAGAAATCAAATTTGAGTGAAACACTGCAAGTGTGAGACCTTTGTGAGTTTCAAGTCAATCAAATCTATTTCTTGTTTGTAGAAGTCACTAGTAAGATGGGATTTGCTGGAGCATACCTTCTAGAAGCTACTGAGAGGTTTGGAAGGTTAGAATGGAGTCACTCTTGGTGCTCCAAGACCTTTATGAGTTCTTGATTGAAGATGAAGATGAACCTCTAGGTGCACAGGAGTTAGCTAGATACAAGAAGAGATCTAGGCTTGCACTTCATTGTGTGAAGATGAATGTGAGCAATGATTTGTTGAGAGAAGTATCAGCTTGTACTAGTGCTAAAGAGGCTTGGAGTCTTTAAAATCAATCTATGAGTCTAGCAACACTTCTAGAGTTCTTATGCTTAGAAATCAAATTTTGCAAAGCATGAGGAGAAGTGAGGAGAGTGCACAGGATTATGTACTCAGAATCAAGTTTCTAAATAGGGAGTTGGCTTCCATTGGAGAGAAGATTCATGATGGAGAGCTTGTACAAATTGTCCTTAATGGTCTAGGAGATGACTTTGCAAATTTGTTCCAAAGTTTTGCCATCCAAGACACTTTGCCAACTATAGAAAAACTTCACAGTGTATTAGTGGTTGAAGAGTGTAAGATGCTCCATGCAAAATCTAGGATGAGTTCCTTGTCGTTGCAGGATGGTGATGAGAAAGCCAATTTCTCATTCAAGGGCAAAAAGAAGACCAATGGAAAGAAGAAGCATCCAAAGGAGGCCAAAGAAGAGGATGATGCATCAAGCTCAAAGGACAAGTCAAAGCAGAAATGCTTCTTTTGTGGAAGGAAGATGCATTATGCATGTGAATGCTACAAGAGGCTAAGAGCACAAGTGGAGGAGGACAAACAAGGAAACCTTGCAAAGGAGGAGGAGGAGGATGAAGTAGATGTATTCTTGATGGCATCTACATCCTCACCAACAAGCAATGGCAATTCAAGAGACAATTGGTGGATTGACAGTGGGGCTAGCTCCCACATGTCTTGTGAAAAGGACTTTTTCTCAACCTTACACTCTTTCAATGCTGCTAAAAAGTTTGTCTTTACTGCAAATGATGAAGAGTGTAAGATAGATGGTGTTGGCACCATCTCTTTGTGTCTAGGCATGGATCTAGAAAATGTCCTTTATATACCATCAATCACCAAGAATATGCTTAGTGTTGGTCTACTTTTAGAAAGTGGTTTGGATGTCCACTTTAAGCATGGTGTTTGCTTCATCTTGAAGAATGGTATTTGCATTGCAAAGGGATTTAAACATGGAAGATTGTTTAAGTTGGAAGCTAGTGTTGCTTTTGAAAGAATGAGCTTGGCAAAGCAGGAGATCACTCAAGAGGAGATCTTGGCAAAGTGTGATCTTGCTTGCATTGAGGAGGAGCATCAAAAGGAGGAAGATCTTGAGGTTTCAAAGCATGAGAGTTCCAAGGGAGTCCTCAATGATAATGGCCAAGTCATCAAATTGCATGCAAATTGTCCATTCAAGTGTGCATCTTCCAAGGGTGGTAAGCATTGGAGAGTCTACTATCTTTGAATACTTTTTAGATAGTATTATTAAACATGGAGTGACTTGTTGCTTATCTTGAAGATCTATGGTGTTTAGTACTCTTTATGACAAGACAATGAAATTAGATGCTTTCAAATCTCCATTTGTTGTTGATAAAGCAATTTCATTGGATAACTATTTTTGTAATAGTTTGAATAATGTCATAAAAGATGAAACATCATTTGTATTGGAAATCTTTGGGTCCACATGCTTTGAGCATGATCATTCCAATGTAAGGACCAAAGATTATCCTATTTCAATGATAGGAATAATGGTAGTGTTTTGCTCTTCAAGTAGAGATTGTAGAATCTACTTGTTTTCAGCCAAAGAATTTGTCAATGGTGGAAATGTGATCTTTCAAGAGTGGAAGATTTGTAAACTTGAAGAAGCACCTTTGGATCAACACCTTATTCAATTCATTGATGGTTTGGAGTCAAGTCAAGTGGAGGAGCAAACTCAAGACCCGGGGACTCCAAGAAGAACCTTGAGTATCAAGATGGAGCCATCTAGGCTCAATCATATGGATCAAGCAAGACAAGTTGTCTTTGGCAACATTATTTATGCACTTAATATTTTAATTGATGTATCTTCAAGCGCACAAAATGCCTTGGAATCCATGGCTTGGCATGATGTTTAGTTTTGAAGTGTGCTACATGTATATAGACACATTTATGGAACATCTTGTAAGGGATCCTCTAAGAGGTGGTGAAAGATCCTTCATGGACATCATTCTCTATTGGAGTCTCAAAAGTTCCTTGTTTGTAGATGGATTTTTTAGACACTTCTAAAAGCTTTCATTCATCTATCAAGAGAGTTGTAAATAGATCAAAGGAAGAGTGTGAAGAATTGCCAAAAATTGGCAAATCTAGCTTGATCAAAAACCATGTAGAATAGTGTAAATTGTGTACACAAGCGGGTCCCACACATGTGAGACCATGATGCCACGTGGAAAACCCATCCTAATGTAGGTTAGGTCAAGTCAAGAGAGTTGGTCATGTCTATTTGGTGGTCATCCCTACTTTATAGGACCTACACCTAAGTTTAAGGTGAAAATTTGACCAACTAGCTACCTACCAAGCATAACTCTAGGAAATAGACTAGGGTTTCATTTTAGGTCAAGGAGAGTGAGTTAGTTTCCTTATTACATGCTGGAAATCCACCTAACTTCAAGAAGGAAGTCGAATTTGGTATGTATTCCCTCTCTCCATAGTGAGAAGATAGAAAAATTTTGGAGCTCATTGGCAATCTCAAGCTAGTTCACTATGAACATTGAGTTTTTGTGATCCAAATGCAACCAAATCAATTTCTACTTGTTTCTCAAATTTAAGGCCGTACTACAACCTGTAGTACACACATGTGGGCTCGGATTTCAATGCTTTTGATTGTTAATGCTTGTTGTTTGCAAATTGCCAATCTAGATCAACTTTTGTGTGTCTAGTTTTTTGATAGATTGTTAAGCAAGCATCCAATCACTCTTGTGAATCTTTTGTAGATCCATTTATGGTCCTAAAGTACAGTACTTTCACAATTGATCGTACTTGTCTATCTCTACAATGTTGCTTTTGGCTTAGAAAATGATCCAATTGCCAGATAGGCCAATGGAATAAAACTTGCATATCCGAAGAGAGACATATCTAAAGCCATTTCAAAGCACATTTACGCAATCAAAATGACTTTTTTTTATGGTGCTTTTTTTATTGTAGGTAACATGAGAGAGCGCTCCAAAGAACCATCACAGAGGGCCAGGAGATCACAAAAAAATAAAAGAGAAAAAGGGTCGGGTGTTCAAGACAGTTGCTTCTAGATTTTGGAGGGTTCTTATATGCTCAATGTTCTTTTGCTATCACATATGATCTTTGAGATGTTCGGAAGAAATACCAGCCTGTCTATGGGCTCAGAGGAATAGTAGACCACTGTTTTTGGTAGTAGACCACTGTTTTATGATCAACAAAACAAAACTAACTACTTATTATGCGGAATACAATATGTAAACATAAAAAAGAACAAAAAAACCAAGAGCTTGAAGGAAACGCAACTGTGCCATCTGGGTACTCTCAGAGGCCATCTGTAGACAATACTGAGCCTTGCCAGTTCGGCGGACCTCCTCTACAGTGGCTCCACTGACAAGACAATCCGAATGTAGAGTGCTTTGGTGTCATCATACAGATAGAATTACAAATCCATCGATTCCAACAATTTAACGTTATCTTTATCAATCCTAACTTCACCGTTATCATCCCTTTCAATAAAACAAATGTTAACTCCATTAAGGTGTTCCCAAAGTGATAAAGGACCAGATTGATTAAGGTGTTCCTCGAAAGTCTGAACTACGTTTAGGAATGACAAAATTTCAACTATGCATCTATTGGTGGGCCACACATGAGTAGTAATGTCTAGGGCAGAGCTTCTGTATTGTGGAAGTTTAGTCAGTCAGAGATTGGGGCAGGCAGCCTTGCAGTTTGACAGTCAAGGCTGCCTGTCATGCTTTTTTTCAGTGACAGTTTGAAAAACCATTTGACCTTCAATTATGAAATGACATTTCATAGTTTAGAGATGGGTACAAATTTGAAAGATGAGCTGCCAAGTTAGAAGGGCTGAAAGTTGAATCATGAATGTCAAAGTTTGTGCTGAAATTTTTTTGAAGTTTCAAGTGATGTGTATAATATATTTATTGTGAATCTATACAAGTAAAAAAAAACAAAGGCGCATGTCAAAATGACGTTTTTGAAATGTATGTGTTTGTCTGATATCACGGCCAAATTTTTAGGACGCCTATATTTTACGGCCAAAATGGCTTTTGACGATCAATACGGCTGTCAAACTGCAAGGCTGGTGCAAGCCCTGCCCCGGCCCAGTTTCAGTATTTGTCTTATCCTTTTTATATTATCATTTGAAAAAACAACACCATTTTTGTCAGCAGACCAGCATTGTTTGATCAATGGAAGAAAATTAGCTACACGTTTGATCAAAAAACAATATATAAACATTAAAAAAAAACCAAAAAAACAATGACACTGGGTTTGGACAGGGCTTGCACCAGCGCAAGCCCTTCTCCGGCCCATCTGACATTTTTGACTAGAGCTTATGCATAAATTTTGAGACACTCTTGGCTTGTGCAGTGGCAAGCAATCTTAGCGATGCAAGCGTCTTAATCTCGTGTCCCTATTTTTGCAATTCTATAATATTATTGTCTTCGTACAATCGGTAGGTGGATGCGTTTGTTCCGACTGAATCATTCAGAAGCTGCTGCAAAGAATTGGTGCTGCTACTGCTTCCAAGATGGCACAAGGTTAAATTGAGTGGGATCTTTACTAATCATATCTCACAGGTGAGCGGAGAATATGTTTTGTAGTATCGTCTTGTAACAGGGACAGTAAATAGTTAAACAAGATATGCTTTTTGATGATCAAGCATCAAAAAGATCAAGAAACCGTAAAAATGTGATCAAAAGCAAAAAAATATTGAAATCAATGGGTCGGGCAGTGTCATTGTTTTTTTCTCCTTTTTGAAGATCAAACATCAACAGGAAACTGTGAAACTGCGAAACCAAAAGCATTAAAAAAAATAGTGAACTCACATGGCTAAGTCTTGGAGAACGATGGAAGCACATATGTTGTATATTGCCACTTCATCCACTAATGCAATCGCTCAGTACAGAGTACAGGCCATAGTGCTTCCACAGTTGCATTCGATGCTTCGCTGGAAGTAGTCACTCCTCCTCTTTTGAATGTCTTGGACTCATATTTTGTTGCTCCCTCTCACATTTTTCCACTGGTGAAAGTATACTCCATACTGCCAATGCCATCCACTAATTGTTCATCTTGTTGGCTTGTTTTTAACTTTTTGTATTGCCACAGAATGTACGACACCTCTTCTTCACTTAGGAATCAAAAGATTTGTCATTCATAATGTATGCTTGGATTCAGCAATCAAGCATCCTTTTATCTGCATCATATTCACCAAGAATTCATTATCACCTAAAGTGTGTCTACATCCTCTCTTCGGTATCTGCAACTTTCATCTTCATAACTTCAAAAGAAGCAAAGATCTTTGCAAATCCAAGATCATCTCGGTCTTTCTCTACCAATGCAAATTTTCCTTGGTTGGATTGTTGGTTGTCATCAAATCTCTGTGTTTGGTTGTGCGTCTAGGCACATTTGTCTGGGCACACATCGGGGACTGCGTCAGGCTCTAATACCATATTGTTAAACGAGAGAGAGAGAGAGAGAGAGAAAAGAAGAAATGTGTCACCCCACTTACACAAAATGGGATTTGGAAATTTTCATTGGTCCACATTTGCCCTAGAACGTCATCGAAGGGCATTTGAAGTGTAGTGAAAATGGGTTGAAAATGATGTGCATTTATAATTTTAGAGAGAGAGAGAGAGAGCATGTGCCTTTAGAAATTTCTAGATAAGTTTCTAGAGAGAGAAGGTATAAAATGGAGAGAGAAGGAGGTTGCGCTACACTTTAGGATCGCGTGAGAGAGAGAGACGTTTATTTTTTATTTTTTAGGGTTATTTAGATTTCACATGAAAAATAGCGATAATGTGAGTGTCCCTCTTGACAAGTCAATGTCATAAAAAGTGGGTTTAGGGTCACCGACAGCGGAAGCTTGAGGCTTTGAGCGTAGGCGTGTAGGAATGGAAACGCAACAGTTAGCAACAGAAATATTCAAGTAGTGTGATTCATACAAAATTGTGCAAATGAACAACGCAGTAGTGAGACAAAAATTGCACTCTGATTAATATCAACAGTGAGTACAATGGCTTGAAGTAACAACTTCAGCTTGCTGAGTGTGATAATGCTGGCTACAGATAAGTCTGATTGAAAGAGGAACTCAATTAACACTTACCTAGCTTGATTGAGCTAGTATATATATTTACAAGTGTCGAGAGACAAATATCTTATAAGCCTTAACTGCCATTTACTCCAATTTTGCATATGTACAAAGTTGGTAACCGCCCTTAGGATATTTGTTTCTCCAGCTATTTTAGGGTTGATGATACATTGGCGACGTCGGTCTGCCAATGTAGCAAAAACATGAAAAACCCGAAGGTGCCCTTAGATTGAAGGTATGCAAATCCTGAAGGTATGTAAATCCCGAAGGCGCCCTTAGACTGAAGGTAGAGAAGAAGGCGAAAAAACCGAAGGTGCCTTAAACTGAAGGCATCGAAAAGACGAAGGTGCCCTAGACTAAAGACAGCGAAAAAGTCAAAAAAGCCGAAGGTGTCTTAAAATGGTTTCTAAGGCATTTTGGCCACGTTGTCGCATTTTTCGCGAAGGGGCGAAAAAGACGAAGGTGCCTAAAAATGGTTAAGGCAAAAAAATCTTAAAGGGAAAAATGTGAAGGTCCGAAAACATGTAGTCGACCGACCTTCGGTTTTCAGGATGCTCATTACTTAAACGATTTGTTTAAGGTTGAGCATAAGAAATCTAACACTCTCTCTTAATGTGGATCCTGAAAACTTTGATCTTCAGATTTAACATATTGTTAAAGTTGAGATGTTGCTCCTTTGATAGAGCTTTTGTGAAATAATCTACTGCTCATGTAGTTTGTTCTGCAGAAAACCAATGCTACTTCCTTGTTGTGCACTTTCTCTCTAAGGTAATGATACCTGATTTTTATATGTTTGCTTCGAGAGTGAAATCTCGGATTGAGAGATAGTGCTATTGTGCTTTGATTGTCAAAGTAGATTGTTGTAGGAAGTAATTGTGCAAGGTTGAGGTCTACAAGCAGTTGCCTTAGCCAGATCGCCTCTTTGGTTGCATTTGTGGCAGCTATGTATTTGGATTCCATTGATGATAATGCAACTAAGCTCTGCTTTTGGCTGTTCCATGAAATGAGGCCTTGGTTGTATAAAAATACAAATCCAAAAGTTGATTTTCGGTGTCGACAACTCTTGCCCAATCCGCATCTGTGTAGGCTTCAAGGATGTTGGCAGTGTGGCTGCCTCCGTAGCAGATGCTGAGAGTTTTTGTTGCTTGGATGTACTTCATGACCTTTGTTAGTGCCTTCCAATGAGTCAAGCCTATTTGACAGGAACTGGCTGAGTGCACTGATCGAATATGCAAGGTCTGGTCGCGTGCAAATCATTGCGTACATCAGTGAGCCGACGATGGATTGAAATGGGTTGTGCTTCATCTCCTCCTTTTCTGTCTCAGTTTGAGGAGACTGTTCCTATGATAACTTTAGTTCAGGGTCGAGTGGAAAGTGACTTGGTTTGCAGTTGGCCATTCGATACCTTTTTAGCACGTTGTTGAGATATCGTTGTTGACTGATGAAGATTAGTTTGCAGGGTCGATCTCGTTGGATTTGGATTCCGAGACAATAGTGGGCTGGACCCATGTCAAGTCAACTTGTATTCCTGGGCGAGCATGCATTTTGTATCCTTCATTAGATTTATATCGTTACTGAATAAGAGTGTATCATCTACATAGAGAGTGATGATGATGAAGTAATCTGATACAGACTTGCAGTAGACATTCGAGTCTGCCGAGTTTGGAATAAAACCATTCTCTCTCAAAAATGCGTTGATCTTTTGGAATCAGGCTCTGGGTGACTATTTCAGCCCATAGAGCGCCTTGTGAATTTTGCAAACAAGGTGCTATTGCTTGCCGTTGAGTTCGTATCCCTCTGGCTTTGTCATAAAATTTTTCTCTTCGATGGTTTCATTGAGGAAAGCAGTCTGGACATCCATCTGGTGGACTTCAAGATCTGTTGTAGGAGAGGAGTAGGCAGATCGAAGCATGTTTGACAACTGGGTTGAAGGTTTCTGAATAATCCAGATCTGGAATCTGGAAAAAGCCTTTAGCGACTAGCCTGACCTTGTAATAATTTAGCCTTCCTTCAGCATCGTACTTCACCTTGAATATCCATTTGTATGGAATTGGGTTTCTGTCCTTTGGCAGCTCAGTGACTATCCATGTTTGATTCTCCATCAGAGAATCGAATTTGGTGTCCATCGCTGCCTTCCACTGGTCATCATCAGGAGTAGACATTGCCTCATAAACGGTGGTTGGTTCCTGCACAAAGTAGTAGGTCGGATCATCCATAAATCTGGATGGATGCTATCTAGACCTGTTCGACCTTCTGGGTTGAACTTCGGTCCTCTGATGTGGGTTGACTCATTGAGGTTCTGACTCAATGTCTGAATCAATGTTGTTGTTCAGCAGTTGAATCCCTGGATCAGAATCATTTAGTTGCTCAATCCTTGGGTCGAAATTATCAGCAACTTTCCCTTTGTGGTCGATGAACTAGTCTTCCACAAAAATGAAGTCTCTACTGGTGAATGCCTTCGCGGTATCCAGATTGTAGAGCTTGTATGCCTTCTGATTTGGAGAATCGCCTATGAATATCGTCTTCTTGCTCTTATCATCCAGTTTTTTTCTTAGATCTTCAAGGATATGAGTGAAAGCGATGCATCCAGACACTCGAATGTGTTTGAGTGATGGTTTCAATCTTGTCCACACCTCATAAGTTCTCTTGCCATTCAGGGCTTTGGTGATGGATCAATGCTGTTAATAGGCAGCTATAGTAACAGCTTCTGTCCGGAATTTCTTTGGAAGAGAGGCATGGGCCATCATGCTCTTGGCACTTTCGATGAGTGTCCGATTCTTCCGTTCAGCTACACCATTGGACTAAGGTGAGTAGCTAGTTGTCTATTGTTGATGTATCTCGTTGACCTTGCAAAACTCCTTGAATTCTGTGAAAATGTACTCTCCCCCTCCATCTGTGCATAGAGCCTTGATCTTCCTCTGGGTCTGGTTTTCTACAGACACCTTGAACTGCTTGAAGAGCTTGAATGCTTTGGATTTGTTCTTCATATAGTAGGTTGCAGTCCTTCAAGAGAAGTCGTCAATGAAGGTTAGGAAATAGAGAGCTCCCCATGTGGAAGCAGTCTGCATCGGGCCACAAGTGTCGCTATGTACAAGGTCAAGCAAGCCCTTGGATGTATGAACTGAGTTTGAAATGAAGGGACTTCTAGCATGCTTGCTGATAATACAACTTTCGCATGGAGAAGTTGGCTTGCTGACATAAAGCAGATCTTGTACTAGACTTTGAGCTGACATTTGCTAAAAATTGTTGAGGTTAAGACAGCCAAGTCTGAAATGCCACAACATATTAGTTGATTCAGAAGTGACTGTGTGAAGGGCTTGATTGTTAGAAGAATAGAAATGGCTGAGTTTGTAAAGATAGTAGCTTCTTCTTCCGTAGGCCAGAACTTTTGAATTCAACTCTGACTATTCTTTCACCTTCGATTGAATGTGATGAGTTGTCTCCAAGTTGCACAACTCGAGAGTGGGTAAATGACTTATAGTCTTTGAACCAGTTGCAATGGTGAGTCATGTGTTGAGTTGCTTTGAAATCTAGATACCAGAAATCGAAATCCTATTGTTCTCCAACTTTGGTCATGAAAGCTGCTTCATCTTCTTCTTGTTGTTGCTGATTTATGTGACTGGTTGTAGCACTATGTGCTTGTTGTTGAAACTGCTTCTTCTTTTTGTTGTTGTATTTCAAAGTTCGACAGTCCTTGATTTCATGGCCAGTCCTTTACAGTATCTGCAGAAAAGTTTTTGCACTGGTTGGAATAATGAAGAGCTTGAATTCAATCTTGAACCGGAATTTGGTCCAGATTGCATGTTGCTCTTCTTGTCAGTATAGTCTAACTTTTTAGATCTCTTGGATCTAAACTTCTGATTTTTCAAATACAGAGCTTCAGGATCCAATCCTGAGCATGAGGAGGATGCTGATCTTCTGATCTCCTCTTGTAGGGCAGCAAAATTACTCTTGATGGAGTGAGGTGCTCCTAGGTAGAAATTGCCATTACCCAATTTTTGTAGGCTTCATGTAGACTCGATAATAAAGTCATGAGTGCATCGGAATCATCTATGACTAAGCCAATTGCAGTCATCTGCTCCATAAGATTTTTGAAGATGTTGAGATGACTCGAAACACTATCTGCATCAGACATTCTGAGGGTGAAGAATTTCTTCCTAAGATGAAGCTTGGAAGTAACGTCTCTGATGTCGTAGAGAGTTGCTAGGATGGCCCAGACATCCTTAATAGTCTGAACAACCCCGATGTGGCTGATCTAAGTATCTTTGATGCTGAGGGTGATCATGGCAAATGCTTTGCCATCTCTCAGTCTCCACGTGGTGATAATGGCTGCATCACCTTCTGGTTTGAGCTCTGTGCCATCAACGATGTCCCACAGTTCTTTGGCTAGAAGTATAACCTTCATCTTGAATTTCTAGAGATGGTAGTTATCTCCATCAATTTGTCAATGAGAGATGAACTAGATGACGTATCCATTCTGGGAACGAGATCGTTGGTAGAAACAACGATTGTTAGAATACTGTTGGCTGCGCATTTGCTAGAAAAACGTCTTGATAGAAACAAGACTAATAATCCGTAGTAGAAATGCAGATTACTGAAATGTCTACTTTGATACCATGTCATAAAATGTGGGGATGACCGGCAGTGGAAGCTTGAGGCTTTGAGCATAGGCATGTAGGAACGAAAACGCAACAGTTAGCAGCAGAAATATTCAAGTAGAATGATCCATACAAAATTGCACAAATGAACAACGCAGTATTGAGACAAAAATTGCACTCTGATTAATATCAACAGTGAGTACAATGGCTTGAAGTAATAACTTCAGCTTGCTGAGCGTGATAACACTGGCTATAGATAAGTCTGATTGAAAGAGAACTCAATTAACACTTACATAGCTTGATTCAGCTAGTATATATATTTACAAGTGTCGAGAGACAAATATCTTATAAGCCTTAACTGCCATTCACCCTAGTTTTGCATATGTACAAAGTTGGTAACCGCCCTTAGGATATTTGTTTCTCCAGCTGTTTTAGGGTTGATGATAAGTTGGCGACGTCGGTCTGCCAATGTAGCAGAAACAGAAAAACCCGAAGGTGCCCTTAGATTGAACGGTATGCAAATCCTGAAGGAGCCCTTAGACTTAAGGAATGTAAATCCCGAAGGCGTCCTTAGACTGAAGGCAGCGAATAAGGCAAAAAAGCCGAAGGTGCCTTAAACTGAAGGCAGCGAAAAGTCGAAGGTGCCTTAGGCTAAAGGCAACGAAAAAGCCGAAAAAGTCGAAGGTGCCTTAAAATGGTTTCTAAGGCATTCTGGCCATGTTGTCGCATTTTTTGCGAAGGGGCGAAAAAGGCGAAGGTGCCTAAAAATGGTTAAGGCAAAAAAATCTTAAAGGAAAAAATGTGAAGGTTCGAAAATATGTAGTCGGCCTTCGATTTTCAAGATGCTCATTACTTGAATGATTTGTTTAAGACCGAGTATAAGAAATCTAATAGTCAAGATCAAACCCTTTGGACCCTTTAATTTATAGCATAACAGGTGAAAACAAAGTTGTATAAAGTCTTACAATACAGAGAGTACCATAAACTGAAGCAAGTTTTAGGACACCCAGCTGTCACCTACCACATCCCACAAAACACAATTGCACGAGTTATTTACGTGAGGAAGACAATTGTCATAGCTGAGCATCAGATCCATGTCCAAAACAAGATTCACTACCTTATCAGCTTGATTGCAATTACAAATAAGTCGACTTATTGCTACAAGAAGAAGAGATATCAAGGAGTCAAGCAAGGTAATCTTACTCTTGATGAGGATGGTTTGCATGTTCAAGATGCAAATGAGTTAGAATTAAAGTAGAATCATTGTGCTATTGTATTGTGGGTCCTATCAGTTGATAATTGGAAGGCAGCTAAGCGCATTTTGCGTTATGTAAAAGGCACTTCAGATTATGGCTTGATTTACAGGAAGCATGAGGGTTTACCTGAGTTGTGTGGCTATGTGGATGCGGATTGGGGAGGTGACTACGATGATCATAGATCCACCACAGGGTATGTATTCCAGCTTTGTGGCAGTTGCTTTTCCTGGTCTAGTAAGAAGCAAAGTACAATTGCTCTATCCACCACAGAAGCAGAGTATAAGGCAATGTGTAGTGCAGCACAAGAAGCTATATGGTTGAGACAAATCTTGGAGGAAGTTGGCATGAAGCAGAAAAATCCCACGACGTTACATAGCGACAGTCAGAGTGGCATTCAGCTAGCAAAGAATCCAGTGTTCCATGCGAGAACCAAACACATTGAGATTCAGTCTCACTTTATATGTGAGAGGCTGTTGAGTCATGAAATTCATGTTGTTCATTGTAGTACGGAAGAACAACTAGTTGATATTTTCACTAAGCCACTTCTTGGAGAAAAGTTTGATAAGTTTAGATCAAAGCTTTCTGTACTTAAAGTTTTTTTGACTTTAAAGCTATGTATATGACTGTATAAAAAGTCGACTCTACTCTAAGGGAGAGAGTTAGAATTAAAGTAGAATCACTGTGCTACTGTTTTGTGGGTCCTACCAGTTGATAAGGATCAGTTGGCCTTGCCACGAGGTAACCTGATGTCATGCATGGATTGCCTGAGTGAACAATTATATGTATAGTGTAATTTTATTTTGAGAAATACAGTTGCTATGTGAGCTTGCTATGGAGAGTGTTTTCTGTCTGTGTTACTGTGTAGCATGAATTGTGTTCCTGTTCGAAGCAAATTCTAAGTAAATGATGATGCTTTTGTGATGTCTTCATGCATGCTTGCTAATGATGGAGATCTAGATCCTTGGTGGATTGATAGTGGAGCAAGTTCACGCGTGACTTTTCAGAAAGAGTACTTTACTTCCTTGTTGACATATGGAGATGACAAGAGGGTCATCTACACGACCAATGATGGTGAGTGTGCAATCAAAGGGATTGGCACAATTCCTATTTCTCTCTCTACAAATAGGAATGTTCATTTGGAGGATGTCTTGTTTATTCCATCTATTACCAGGAATTTACATAGTGTGAGTCAAATGCTAATAAAGGCCTCAAGGTGGAGTTTGATGGAGATGCTTGTTTGATCAAAAGGAAGGATGTCTTGGTTGGAAAAGGTAAAAGGCAAGGGAAGTTGTTCAAACTAGATGCTTGTGTATTGCTAACCAAGTTGGATGTGTGGCAAGGGAGCAAATACCTATCCAAGAGGTTTGGCATAAAATGATGGGACACCTCAACTTCAAGTCATTAGAGGTAATGGCTAGAAAAGAAGATTGTGATAGGTCTTCCAAGCTCCTTAAGTGGCATCAAACATGTTTGTGAGTCTTGTGCTTTGTCTAAGTCGCATAGACTACCTTATACTAGATCTATATCTAAATCTACAAAGCCTTTTCAACTTGTACATTCGGGTATTCATGGATTTACTACAATTAGCAATAGTGGAGCTAAGATGTATGTAACATTCATTGATGATTTTAGTAGATTTTGTTGGATCTATCTACTAAAGAGCAAGGATGAAGTGTATGATGTCTTTATCAAGTTCAAGAATGGAAGGGAGAACCAATTTTCCACAAAGATCAAGTGCTTAAATGAGTGACAATGGTGGTGAGTACATATCTACCAAGTTCAAGGCCTTTTGTGATGAGCATGGGATCAAGATGGAGTATACAACATCAAGGACCCCACAACAAAATGGAGTGGCTGAATAGGACTTTATGTGAAAGTGCTAAAGCTATGAGGCTAAGTGCTAATCTTGACAAACCATTTTGGGATCAAGCTTTGTTGTGTGCCAATTTCTTGTGCAATAGGTGGCCGAGTGCTATTTGGAAGGACACCTTTTGAGATGCTATTCAAGAGGAGGCCGAGTGTCAACTTTCTAAGAACCAATGGATGCACATGCTATGTCAACATTACTTTTGATGATAGGACCAAGGAGGATCCATCTTCAAGAAGAGGTATTGTTGTTGGATATAGTGAGGTGAGTAAAGCCTACAAGGTTTACATTCCTTCTACTAACAAAGTGATTGTTGGTAGAGATGTCATCTTTGATGAGGGGAACATTCCAAAAGTGTCTTCAAGCATGATTGATGGTAGTGTGGATGGATCTAACATTCTTGATATAGATAAAAAGGATCCTACTTCGGATAGTGATGATGATGGACCTTCATCAAGTCAAAAGCCAAGGAAAACATCAAGGGAAAGACAAGTACCTTCAAGGCTCACATATGATCAAAAGGGTAAGCAAGTAGTTTCAGGAAATTATGTTGCTTTCCTATGAATTTACAAGTGTAGATCAAGCAAGGAAAGAAGAGGAGTGGATCCAAGCAATGGATCTTGAGTATCAAGCTCTTATGAAGAATGGAACATGGAGACTGGTGGAGTTGCCTAAGGACAAGAAAGCTATTGGATGCAAATGGATGTTCAAGGTGAAGACAAACCAAGATGGATCTATCAACAAGTACAAGGCAAGGTTAGTGGCAAAAGGATATGCTCAACAACAAGGGATTGATTATGATGAGACCTTTGCACCCGTGGCAAAGATGGTAAGCATTCGAGTCATCATTTCACTTGCTACACTTTATGGATGGGATCTATGGCAAATGGACATTTCAAATGCATTCTTAAATGATTATCTTGAGGAGGAAGTGTACATGGCATAGCCCAAAAGCTACATTTCATCAACAAAGCCAAATCATGTGTGTCTACTACAAAAGAATTTGTATGGCCTTTAGCAAGCACCAAGAAGTTGGTATGCTAAGCTTAACACATTTTCACTCTCTCAAGGCTTTGTTATGAGTGAGTATGACTTTATTATAGGTTTGCTGAAAATGATGTTACCATCTTGCTAATCTATGTGGATGATATCATCTTGAGTGGTGGAGACAATCAAGATGTGGAGGATATCAAGAATGCTCTTAAGAAGGAGTTTGAGGTGCATGATCTTGGTAATTTGCATTACATTTTGGGAATAGAAGTCATTAGATCTTCTCAATCTACTTTTATCTGTCAAGAGAAGTATGCTAATTATATTCTAGAAAGATTTCATATGGTAGATGCAAAAGCTAGTGATACACCTATGGAGTCTCATGTAAAGCCAACTATAAGAGGTAATGAAAGATCCTTCAAGGACATTACTCTCTATAGGAAGCTAGTTGGTTCACTCATCTATCTAGCCATTACTGGACTAGATTTAAGATATTGTGTTGGAAGATTGATTCAATTCATGCAAGATCCTAGTGAGGAGCATTGGAAGCAGAAAAGCGAGTTTTGAGGTACATCATTGGAACTCGAGATTTTGGCATATTGTATGAGGGATCATCACCTGATCTTTTTGTATTTTTAGATTCGGACTATGCTGGAGATGTAATGGATAGGAAATCCATTAGTGCTTATTGTATTTTCATAGGTGATGGAGCTATATCATGGATGTCGAAGAAACAAGCCACTATCTCATTGTCATCTAGTAAGGTCAAGTACAAAGCTCTTGCACATTGCACAAAGGAGATGGTATGGATCAAGAGGATGATCAAGGATCTTCATTTGATGGATTATTCAAAGAGCCCAATCATCTTTTGTGACAATCAATTATCCCAAAGCTTGGCAACCAATCCTATCTTTCATGCTAGGAGCAAGCATATTGAGGTGCAATATCATTTTGTGAGGGAGCAAGTCATTGCAAAGGAGGTGGAGCTTCAACATGTGTCTTCAAGGGAATGAGTAGTTGATATCTTCACCAAAGCATTGGGAAATGACTTGTTCATGAAGCATAGGACATCACTTGGAGTGGTATCAAAGTCTACGTTGAAACTAGTTGAAGAGGGAGTGTGAAAGATTCAACTAGTTTGATTATTTTGTCAATATTTCCATATTTGGCATATTGAGGCCAAAATTTGTTTTAAACTTAGAGAATAACTTTTCAAAGTTCATTAGTCTAAATTTCATTTGAATAAATACTTTTTGAAAGTGTGGGAAAATTTGGAGGCGAGTTTTAGGAGATTCAAATTTGAATAGTTGGGTACATTGAATCTAGACCCAAAATTAGTAGGGTTAGCATTTTGGAGAGAAAGCCAAGTGGCCAGATAGGGTTTGGACTTGTTATAAATGGATGTAACTCGTGGAGAGAGTGATCTTCTCTCTTCTCTATCTCATTTCATGCTTATACATGGTACTCTTGGGTTCTACTATCCATTGGTGCACTATATTGGTGATTGCATGCAATTTTATGTGTAGAATTACCCATAATTGTTATTTTTGGTTTCACACGTGTGAATGATAGTAGCATGCTAGTTTTGTACAACAGCAACAATACTCTATCATTTCATTCAAGTTTGATCAAGTTCTATTAGTGTTTGCATCTCATTTTGTGTGTAGATGCTAATTTTTCTACATTGGTGAGATTGGTAGTGTATTTCTCTTTCTAAAAAAAGATCTTTCAAGTTGATTGGATCTTAAGGATCTGAGAACTTTCACAACTTTGACAACAATGCTAGGTACTAGGGCAGATCCGTGCCATACTAGCCCCAAGGACTTCCCATGAGAAACATTTGGGAGCCCAAGCACCTTATGGCTTGGGAAAATCCATGCCATTCAAGCATGTCAAAGTCAAACTCTACACAAGTCCATAGCTTATGCACAAAAGCTACTCTTAAGCTTTAATAATTCCAAACCTTGCTATTGGTATCATAGACCTATCCTTATGAAATTCAAGACATGAAACATAAGCACTTTTAGGAACATAGCTTCAAAAACAATCACTTCAAGCAGCTCTTGAAGTTTCTCATATATGCATGAAACTTCATGTGCCTGTTCATTGTCAAGAGACATCATACTATGTGCAATAATGAGTATCATACCTGTAGAGTTATTCAAGAATGCTCTTTGAGGCAGCGCTCACTTGTAGAAGCTTCAAACGTGTTTTTAGAAGCCATAATACTATACCAATCAACGATAATCACGACATCTTATGAGCTAATTCCCATCCAGCATAACTAGCAAATGAAACATATCAACTATAGACGATCATTATGCCAAACAATCGATAGCAACCTTACCTCAGCTTGTAGTATCTTCCACACGAATACTCTTCCATTAGCATTTACAAGTCTCCTCTCATCCAAGCGGAAATGGTCATAGTAGAGAAGCAAACCGAGAGAGATGAAGCAAGGGAGATAGAGAGAAAGCAGGAAGAGTGAAACTTAGGGCTGTTGTCATCTTCCTTTATATAAAGATTGCAGTACATCTTGGTGCACTGGATGCTTACTAATGCTCACCGTTAGATTGTATCCCTATAATGTGCACTGATCATAGCCATTCAAGACAACCATGTTTCCCACCAAAAGAATATTATTAACATGAAATACCATGTGAATAGACATTGATAATTCCTAAGACAAAAGAATGAATGAATTCATGAATGATGACTGATAGAAATGGGGACAAAGGACATGAGGTAGCGAACAACTCAAAACACTACAAGAGCCCAGAAAAAAGCCATAGGTACAAAGCCCACCAACATTGAATGATACATTTAAATCCTAGGATGAAAATTACACAAAACAATAGAGGTATATGACATCTTTAGTAGTAGCAAGCAAAATCACACTATTTGATTGATGTGAATCATAGAAAAGTTCACCATTATGATAAGTTAGAACTGAAACATAAAGTGATTGTTCGAATTAGCATATTCTCGGCACTAAGTGAGTCATGGTGCAACAACCATCTAATGATCTAATGGTAAGCCTATTCGGTTCCAAGTACTCAACACATGTGGTTTTGTTTGCTCCTTTTTCAAACTCCTTACAAAGCAACATTTGCAAAAACTAAAAAGTAAGATGATTATCTTTTTCAAAGACAAGATTCTTTTTTTTGAATGATGATTCAGCTTTTTTAAGGGTCATAAAAAAAAAGGTCAATGTGCTCATTACGCGGGCAAATGACACTGCCTAGTAAGGAGTCCTTGGGTCAATGCAAAGAAGTCCTAGATGAGGTTCAGATTCCTTGCAATGCAAAGTGTCATCTACCGGCTCCTTCCATAATATGTTTGTCATGGGACAACCATATTGGATGCTCTTAAAGGAGCACACGTGTTTTTTAATATTGATCTTCATTTCGATTATTACCAGATCAAGGTCAGTGATGAGGATCGACAAAAACCTACTTTTTGTATTGATAGAGAGCATTATCAGCTTAAGGCTATGCCATTTGGATTAATCAATGAACCAACTGCATTTCAAGCATTGATGAATATGATTTTTGGGCCATATCTATATTCATTTATTTTGGTATTCTTCTACCACCAGAACTTAAAAGAACATGCCCATCTATCTAAAGTAGTTTTGAAACTATTATGAGAATACCATTTGTTTGCAAAGATGTCAAAATGTGAGGTTGCTCAACATGAAATTGAGCAATTAGGACAAATCAGGGTGGATCAACACAAAATTGAAGCAGTGAAAATTTGGAAGAGTCCTAGAAATCCTATGACAGTTACGAAGATTCTTGGGATTTGCACAATGCTACATGTGAGTCAATTTGTATTTTTAAAAGATAGCCACACCACTTATACATTATTAAGAAAGGGTCAATTTGAATTGAATAATGAGGCTCAAAAGAGCTTTGTTCAATTGAAAGAAGCTTTGGGAAAAGCCTCACTACTGGTGCAACCTAACTTCGATTTCTCATTGAAGATTAGAGTGAGTGGAAGTGGAAGTGGAAGTGGATTAAGTGCCAAATTGAGCCAAAAACATGGTGTGATTGCTTATGAGAGTTGAAAGTTAACCAATAAGAAAACGTTGTATCCTATGCATGACAAGGAGATGTTGGTAATTGTTCACACTTCTAAAAAATGGCAACAATACTTGCATGGTCAAATTCTATTATAAAAAGTGATCATCATAGTTTGAAGTACTTTTTCAATCAAAAGTAGGTTGTGGATAAACATACGAGATGGTTAGCACAACTTCAAGTGTATAATTTTTCTATCAAATACCTCAAGGGTATTTGATAGCAAGTACGTGATATTTGTAAATCTATGGAGGAGAATATATCCATCTTCCAAAAGTTGAGAAAAATTGGATGTCCACAAGACAAGATCAAATTTCAAATGAATTATGTTGCATGTCGAGAAGATGCATACTAAATCCACTCATTTTCTTGAAAAGGTGTTGAAAATCCATCATCACAAATGAGTGTTCTAAAGTTGTTGCTATTATGCAAGTCATAGGAGATTTATTAAAAATCCAAGTGTGATAATCATTCTTGACATCCACTTAAGGATAAAATTCTAATATATGACAACAAAAGAATAGTTTTTCTACCAAAATTGAGGTTGATTCCTTAATATCATACAAATAATTACACTGTTCTCCAATGCTAGTAATTTATGATATATTAGAAACTTACTAGAAACTACAAATCTTTTTAATGGTAAGGGATGAAGTAGAATGTATATGCAATGGTCCAAGAATGTGCATCATGTCAGTTCAACGAAGTTGAACATGTGAAAAAACTTTGAATACTACAAGCTCACTATCTAAGAAGACACACAGATCCAACATATCACCCACTATTAAGAAGACGCGTATGACAAACCCTGGCCCAAGATTCACTTAGCAAATGGTTGGGGGTACTCTCGTCGACTTCTATTGCAAAATCGAGGTTGATTCCTTAATATCTTACAAATTACACTTTTCTCCAATGTTAGTCATTTATGGTATATTAGAAACTTACTAGAAAGTACAAATCTTTTTAATGGCAAGCTATGAAGTAGAATGTAAATGCAATGGTCCAAGAATGTCCATCATGTCTAGTCAACGAAGTTGAACATGTGAAAAAACTTAGAATACTACAAGCACTATCTATTCCATTGCAAGCACTAACTGGTTTTCTCTTTTCTCGTAACGTAATGGATACCTGTTTGCATATTATGCCCATTTTCAAATAAAATAAAAAGCAGAAAATGCATGCGTTCTTTTCAAAGGCAGATTTTGCTTTTTTTTTCTGCCTATCTGTGCCCGCCCGTACGGATTCCGTACAACTGCCACGTGGCACATTTGTGCTGATTAGTCAAAGTCAAACTTGCCTATTATGCTTCGTAATGTGCTTCTGAAAAAATTTCAAGTATCCATTACGCAATGGAAGGAGCCAGGCAAAGGCCATTATGCCCGGTTCGGCTTTCCAAAAAAATTTAGGCTCGGCCCCTCCGGGCCTCGCCCAATTTTTTTTGGAAATCCTTATCGGGCCCTCTACCCGACTCCTTCCATAATACATTGTAGGTGAGATGACTGTGCTTCAAAATCTCAAGCTATGCATACAAACAATCTGAAATGGACTAGGTAGCGGGTGTGAGCAGGCCCGCTACCGGCTGTAGCATGCAGCCTTCATGCACCGAGCCGCCCTGTGGCGAGGTGCATTGAAGGCTGCCTGCTACTAGGTAGCAGGTCTGCTCAAGCCTGCTAACAGGCATAATTGAAGTTTGGGCCTTTCAATTGAAAGGCCCAAACTAATATGAGTTTAAACATTTGTGGTCAGATCCAATTAAAATTTGCCATTTGTCCACTATAAGCCCAAACATCAATTATGTAGTAGGTAATGGCCATTACCATAAATAATTTGGGACCCGACAGCGAGTGGCGGAGGCTACGAGCTGTTCAGGAATCGGATTATTTGTGGTAATGGCCCAACCAATGAACCATTACCTCACGTAATTGCGGTTCCGCTGATTTTTTTTACATCTCTCCCTCTCTCTCTCCTCTCCCGTGCTCTCTCTCCTGTCCGGCGCTCTCTCTCCTTTTTGCGCTCTCCCACTCTCTCTCTCTCCTTCTCCTGATGCTTCTCTGTCCCACGCTCTTTGTTTCTCTCTCTCTCCTGCCGCTTCTCTCTCTCTCTCTCTCTCCTCCTGCTGCTTCTCTGTCCCACACTCTTTGTTTCTCTCTCTCTCCTGCTGCTGCTCTCTCCCGCTCTCTCTCTCTCTCCCCCCCCCCCTCTCCACCTGTTGCGGTCTCTCTCTCTCTCCCCCTCCTGCGCTCTCCCTCTCTCACCCTCTCCCGTGCTCTCTTTCTCTCTGTGTGCGCTCTCTCTCTCGCTCTCCTGCGCTCTCTCTCTCTCTGCCCTCTATCTCTCTCTTTGCCCTGCTCTCTCCGTATCCTGCTCTCTCTCTACTGCGTTCACGCTCTCTCTCCCTACCTCTCTGTCTCTACTGCGTTCACTCTCTTTCTCTCTTTGTTGCATTCATGCTCTCTCTCATTTAAATTAAAAGACCGCATTCATGCTCTCGCATTCACGCTCTCTATAACGAGTAAAAAAAGGTGGGCCCTATACTATGCAAAATAATATAGGCCCAAAAAGGAGCGGAACGGCAATTACGAAATGGATATTGAATATGGCATAACCAAATTCTCTATGGTGATTTCACTATTGTCCCCGACATGGTCCTCCTTCACGGGGACCTCTCTGTGAAGAAATTGTTTCTTTGCAATCTTCATTCCTCTCTCATGTTTTGGATAGCTGTGCTTCTCCTGCAGATCGGGCTGTTGTTTTCAAAACAACTGGCTGGATGCAATTCTTATTTAGCATGAAAATGGATCTATGCTGGTTGTTGGGGCTGTTACCGAGCTGTCGTTCATGCATTACTTTTCATAGACATGACTTTACAGCCATTTATTTCTTCAATATTGTCTTGTTATGCGGTACCCATCAGAGTAAAGCGTATACAGACAACTTTGCAGAAGCATAATAAGATCGTTTGCACCGATGCGTAGAGCACACAAACAAGTTTACATAGAGGAAAATTCAGCACACAAGAAATCTGATCTCTGACAACACTCACACTGAACAAGTGGATCAGTAAGAAATTGCGCACAAGATCAAATTGACAATATATGAACAAAGCAAAAATGCTAGTTCTCATTGAACAGCAGAAAATTCAGTAAAAGTAATGCTTGAACAAAGTACCTGTCTACTCTGTACTGAAAGGAAATATGTATATTTTTCAATGTTGGAATTATGAATTCTCAATACTGTTTTACTGAACATGCTTCTCACTTCGTGTTATTCTGCAAACTGTCATTCTGCTGAGAAATCCTCTTCAATTATGTAGGCTTGTTTCTCTGCTTGTTATCCCGAGCAAAACTGCAATATGTTTACAGACTGTTTTCTTTTTAGAATTTTCATGTAATAATTCTTCAACTATTCACATGGATTGTCAGAGTAGGATTGAAGTTCATCATTTCAATTGACAAACTTTTCTCCAGATCCCAGTTTTGTTCTGTAGTACTTAAATACTCTCCTTCCTACTGGTTTTGTCATTATATCTACAATCTTTCAGCTAATTTGACAAAATCCATTGTGATCTCAAACTTTTCAATCATAGGCCTTAAGGGAATATTCTTTGTTTTGCACTGAAAAACAAGACAGTTGGTTTTACGTGCTTTGTCGCAATTATTTTAACAACACTTCTTAACCATACAACCTCATTGGTATACTGTGAGACTGCAATACACTCATACTCACAAGATGATTGTGCAACTAGGGTTTGTTATTTACACACCCAGCTGATAACACCACCACACAATAGAAAATATCCACCTGAGACAGATCTACTGCCATCTTTACAACTTGCTCAACTAGTATTGTTGTAAGTTTCAAAGATGAAGTATGTAGTACTTGTATATGTGCAAGGTGTGGTCTTCCTCAAATATTGTAGAATTCTTTTTGCCATTCTCCAGTGTATCCTTTCAAGATTGTTTGAGAATTGATTGAATGAATAAATAACATAAGCCAAATTTGCTTCAATGCAGATTGTCAAAAGACTTCCATTTAAATTTTTGTATGGAATCTTTACCACATTTGCTTTATCTTCATTTGTTTGTGAACAATCCTTTTTGTTCAATATTGCACCAAGCTGCATGGGAGCAAAAACCTCCCTACAGACTTCCATGTTTCAGTCTTTAATTTCTAGATTGTTTAACCTGCAGACTTTTTTGAGTCAATTCCTTGAGATTTCCAACCCTGGACACAACATGGCTTCACCAAGATCAAAATAATTTCAAACTATCTAGATGGTGCTTCTTTAACATATTCAATTAACTCAAGGCAATTGCCGATCATTAGACTATCATCAACAAATATAGTCATGGTCAGAAACTTCTCACAAATTTGAATCACATACAGATTTGAATCCCACTGGATCTGAATCACTCCCAGAGAGTTTAAAGAATTGTCTACTTTTGTATACCAAGCTCAAACTGCCTAATAAACCATAAATATATTTTGTTAATTTGCATATTCTATCCAAGTGTACATTGTCTTCAGATCGCTCTGTTTGTTTCATATAAAATTTCTCATCCAAGTCACCATATAGAAATGCAGTTTTCATATTAATCTGATGTATCTCAAGATTGCATCTAGCTGCAAAGGCAAGAAGTAATCCTATGCTGGACATTTTGTTTCTCATCAAATTTTGAATGCATCATGGTTTTAGAAACCTTGATGTCAAATGCTCTGTTATAAAGGCATCAAATTTGTTTTGAAAAGGGTTTCTTATATTGATTACAATGATCAGTATAGAATATTTCTTGTTTTGAATTGTAAGTACTATGAGGCAAAATTGTTCCATAACTATTAGACAAACTGATTGTTTGCTAAGATTGTACATCCTCTTTCTAAATATCTAACAATTATTTATTGTACATCCTCTCTCTAAATATCTAACAATATTTTATCTATGTCAAAGAGCTTATCTCTCACCTTTGAAGAAGAGGAGGATGTGTCATAAGAGGATGATGGTGAGGTGTCACTATTTTCAATGTATTTAAGTGTACAACGTTTAGTTGGAAGCAGGGAAGGGGACTCCTCAATTAAATTTGGTCCATAGTCTCTTAGTCGAAGGTGGTTAAGTATATTCTTTAGCTTTTTTCATTCCACTTTAACTGTAGAATCTTTAGCATCTCAAGCTGCCTTTGGAAAATCTTTGTCTTCCTCTACTCATTGTTGGAGGATTACTCCTTCCAAGACGAAAATTCCTTTTGGTGGATGCATGGTCTTCATGTTTCGCATAGAATCTGTCTCTCAAGTGTAATGTTATAAGATTCCAACAACAATCTTCTAACGGGTTTCCAATTTTCGCCAATCGTACAAGAATACTCGAATTAATTGTTGAATCATAAACCCCAGAACAAAAATGGAAGAATAGAGTGGCAGTTTCAGGATCTATCTCTATTGGGAGCAGTAGACCCAACAAATGAATAACAAGGCGGCCTCCTTACAACCAAAGTTTATGACAGCCAAAACAAAAGCATGGCCACGTCGAAAAAGTGCACACAAGTGCAAATAGGACTATCAATGTATAAAGTCACACATCGTTAAATAGTGCAATGTACTTGCATGCCAAAGGCATGAGAAATAATGGTAGACTGGTCTCAATGGGCCCAAATGTGAAATGGGACCCAAGTAGTTAAAAATGAATTAATCTAAAGATTTTTGTGCAACTCAAGTTGGTATGGCACATGTTTTTGGGTCACTTAAATCCTAACCCTAGTAATGCCTATAAAAGGGCATGGGACACCATTTTGTTGGATTTCTATCCTCTCCATCCCTTATCTCGTTGGTAATCTAGATCCATCCATTCTGTATGTAAATATTTGTACAAACGTATAGTCTTCAAAAATACTCTGTCTAAAAATAGGCTTTTGAAGTCATCGCAAGGCCCCGCAAGAAGGTCATTTGGGGTCAATAATGGTCTCCCCGAAATGTTCATTAAATACCACAATGCACCACAAGAGCCTTACTTGTGGTCAATAACGGAGGCTAGTTCAAAGGCCTCACAAGTGGATGACCGCAAAGCAAGTGAACCACTTGCAGTCACTAACAGTTAGATCAATTGATTCATGCTATGCAGATAAAGTTATTTGTAGATTAAAACGTTTTTATGATTGTTATTGTGTGTCGATCATAAGCTAGACACTCATTATAATTGTTTTTAGTAATATAATCTACATCTGCATAGCCTTATCTTGAACTTCGCAAATGGATTCGCAATCACAGTTTGTTATAATGATGACTCGATGGTTCGAACTACCACTTGTGGAAATTCAAGATGACAATAGTTCTAATGGCCAAGGAACTTTGGGAGGAGATAGTCGCAGGAATCGAACTGATTCCTAGTGTCGATGAGCAGGCCATTTACAGGTGGAAGCTCAGGGATGGCAAGGCATTCACCTTGATCACTCTTAACATCTTCGACACATAGATTGGCCACATCAGACAAGCCCAATCTAAGAGAGAAGCTTGGGATATATTGAACACTCTTATGAAGTGAGAGATGTCACTTTAAAGCTGTTTCTAAGGAAAAGATTATTTTCCCTCAGAATGTTAGAAGGTCATGATGCTGTCTAGAATCACATAAATCAATGATTCTGACGTTGTCATGACCTTGCTTTCAAGCATGCCACCCTCTTACAAGAACTAAATAATGATGATTTCCATGCATTCTGACCTGACTCTGTCAAGAATCATCATTATGTTGTTGCAGGAGGAGACATGCAGAAATGGAACATCCTTGTCCTCCATCAACAACTCTAAAGCCTTGTTTTCAAAGAAGAATACGAAGAAGAATAAAGAAGAAAGCTGCCAAGCAAAGTGATGGCAACCAAAAACAGTCGCAGAAGCAAAGTTCGAACCAGAATCCGCAACCTGCTCAGAGCAAGAAGTTGTTTAGCAAGTAGTACAAATGGGTCACACAGACATATGTGGCCCAATGCAAACAAGATCAGTGCTTGGTGCTAGATTCTTTATTACTTTTATTGATGACTATTCAAGAAGAACTACCGTATATTCCATGAAGCACAAGTATTGAGGCTTTCAGATTCTTCAAAGAATATAAAAAAATGCAAAGTTACAGAAAAGAAAGAAGATCAAAGCTCTTAGGAGTGACAATGGTGGTGAGTACATCTCAAACTAATGTAAGGACTATTGTTCCGCCACAGGCATCGAACAACAGTTTGCTACTTCCTACTCTCCACAATCAAATGAGCTGGTCGAGAGGAAGAACATGACCTTACTTGAATCTGTTAAGTGCATGATAGCTCCTGCTTTGTTTCCCAAATCATTTTGGCAACACATTGTGTCAACAACTACTTATTTGTAGAATATGTGTGGAGATAGCATGCAAATAAGTAGTAACAACTTCTTTTGATTCATGCATTTTGGCTTGATCAAACAAGATTGCCTTGTTTAAATCCAAATGTTTGATGTTATGTGCCAATCATAACATCCTAAGATTTAATCGATTTATTAGCATCACATTTACATGGCAAAACAAGAACTCAAAAAATCAACAAGAATCAAGAAAACTAGACAAATTAAAGATGCTTTACCAAATATTGCAAATGGAGGCAAGAATTTGCATTATTGATGATTGTTCATTACATAAGGCCTTAAGCTAGAACATGATAAAAATCTCATGTAATGGTAGGCACATGAAACACCAACTAGCAAGGCCATAGCTCTCATTATAGCGAAGCTCCTAAATCTCATTAGAGAGTCTCAAATTAGTGAATGCAGAATAGCCTCCAAATTTAGCATGACTTCAAGTATGCATAGTGGTCCTTTGTGCCTTTAATATGAGATTGGCACCTTATTGGGCTAAATTAGGCCTTACAACAATTATCACTAAGCCCGCCAAAGTTAGTCTAAGCGCTTTCATTGACTAATCGTATTCTAACTTAGCTCCATGGCTATATTTAATAATTATTATTATTATTTTGAGCACATGGGATAAATTGATGTAGGACATGACACTCCCTCTACTTTAAGATTTTGTCCTAAAAAATGAAGCCATACAATTTCTTGTCAAGTGTTATGCTTCATAAACCTTTGGAAGTCTCAACTATTGTTGGCCACCTCTTCATATAGAAATGATCTTCCCATGTGTAGTTTTCAGTTGGTAAATTTTTCCATTTGATTAAGTATTGTTGTAATCATTTTCCATTATGAAGCTCCTTGTCATGATATCCAACTACTACTCCAGTTCTACTGCCAATTTTCCTTCTTCATTCAAAGGTGGTATAAGTTCAACAATTGTTTGAACATTCTTGTTGAAGTGCTTCTTCAACAAATAAACTAGAATGTGATCAAAGATTACCGAAATAAATGAATATAGATATGGCCCAAAACTCATATTCATCAATGCTTGAAATGCAGTTGGTTCATTGATTAATCCAAATGCATAGCCTTAAGCTGATAATGCTCTCTATCAATACAAAAAGTAGGTTTTTGTTGATCCTCCTCACTGACCTTGATCTGGTAATAATCGAAATGAAGATCAATATTACAAAACATGTGTGCTCCTTTAAGAGCATCCAATAGGTTATTTGCTCCGATTGAAAATCTATTCTTGATTATGCTCTTGTTGAGTGAACAATAATATCTGCACGCCCAAAAAGTTCCTTCCTTCCTATTGGTGAGGCAAAAGGTGATCCACTCAAGCCAGTGGACTCTTGATCCACGCAAGCTAGTGGACTCTTGATCAAGTAACACCTAGACCTATTTTTGAACTTCCTCTTTTTCAAACTATGACAACCTGTATGGTGGAATATTGTCAAGTTTCAATCTTGGTTCTCACTCTCTGACATAGTCCACAGATATTGTATGTGATTTTGTTGTAGGTGATGATATTACCGTTAACAAAATGAACATGTAACTATTTGAGATCTTTTATGGTTTTAATGTGATGACTATTGATAAAAAAGAAATGAGTGCTACCACTATTGACTAAAATGAAAAACTACTTTATGGTAAATTTTGCTCTAACATGGAAGGTACCAGAAGAATGAGGATTATTAAATGAGTTTTAAGGACATGAACAAGAGTGATGCATGCTAGAAATATATGTGAACATCCAACATCATGGTTTTGATACCACTTGGTGGTCAAAAAATATGTTGGTCAGAATCTTGAGGCAATACACTTATTAGAATGATAAGTTAAGCCCTTAATTGAAAAGTTTTTGGAGATCATTCAAATCTATGGTAGATCTTAAGTGACCTATATTGAGAAGATATTTGAAACTATAGGTATCGATTAGGAGTTGTTAGCCGATATTTCCGCACGGAAAATCGGGCTAATATTGAAGTTTATGTTCGCAATAATTAAAAAAACCAGCATGTAAAATCCGGTTATTAGAGAAAAATTGGCACAAATTTGCCTTAGAACTGGGTCCCAGCCCGTCCTAAAGTGGCTAGACACAGTTTAAAATAAGAAACTGACTTTCAAAAAATCGTCAAAAATATTTTGTGGTCAAGTTTTGTAAGACCGAGCCAAAAGTGCCGGTCCACCTAGAATTGGGTCCCAGCCCGCCCTAAATGAGACTAGAGCAGATTTTGTGGCCTTAGAAATGGCCGGTAAATATTTTACAACTTTTCAAAAAAAATAGCCAGTTGATAGAAAAAAATAGCCGGTATGACCATGCTAAAATCTCACCATGTACTGAGTCCGTTTTTACTAATATATGATCACTCAGTGTATTTTTCAGGGAAACCGTGTTGTCGTGGGAGCCCTAGTCATGAATGCCGAAAAAGTCAACCACAGAAGAAAAAATCGAGAAAGAAAAGTTTCGGGTAAAAATGGGACCGGGAAATATGGATTCAGTGTCAAGGAATCACATAAACCCTAACGGCAAAGTTTGGGCAATTTGCGGGCAATTAATGAAATGTGCGGGCCAAGTGGTTACCCAACAAGCCAAAAACCTAGACAAATGAGCAATAGGCGCACGGCCCTTGAAAAACCGAAGAAAAGTCGAAAACACAGGTACTCGAAGAAAAACGAAAGCCGCCTACTAAAAATAGGGGTTGAAAAAGGACCTCACCCAAAATTTGGATAATAAATGTCAAAACACCTTGGAGGCTATAAAAATTGGGAGGTGCACCCACTAGCCATTGACATTTTGGGCTTCTAGGGTGTACAAAAGGGGAAACTTGAATGGCCTCCCTAGCCTTTGACAAAAATGGCATCTTGGCTAGTTTTGGAAGAGAGCCTTGAATGCACCACTCCCCCACTCTCTTATGGAGGCCACTAGGTGTACTATCAAATGGGTTGGAGACAAATGGCAAAGAGGGCTTGAAGGGCATGAAGAATGACAAGATGGCATTGTGAAGGGGATGCATTGGATTTTCCTATAAGAAGGAGCCAACTCCTTGTGTGGAAGTCAGTACTTGTGTATTTTGGTATTTGTATGTTAATACTTTTAGGAGTTGGCACTTTTGGGAGTTGCTTGCTTGTTTGAGTGTGCTTTGAAGTTAATTCCATTTTGTGGCTAATTGTTGTGAATGTTAGTTGCTCAATGTTAGTCACTTGCAATGTGGGTTAGTAGTTTGTGGGAGGTTAATGGTTGCTTTGTGCCCTCATGCCTGTTTATTGTTTGTGTGTTGTTAACTCCATAGTTAGTAAGGTGTATTCTAAACTTTGGCTTGATTGATTGCTTGAGGTGAGTTCAATGTTGGTGGGTTAGTTAGAATGATTGTTTTGCTACAAGTTTCATGACTAGGGTTTCACATGCAACGACTACCTAAACTGCACATTGAGGTATGAGATGATTTTTATATCTATTTGCATTGATGGTAAAAGCTGTGGGTTATTGTCAAATGTTACTTGACTTGAGTTTTTCCGTTGCCATTCGTCCCAATCAATTTTGAAACTGTTTTTCGTAAATCGTCTATTCTCAAATGTGATAGTATAGCTTTAACCACTCATGATTTGAATGTGATTTTTACAAGCGTGTTAGAGTTGCGGAAGGGTAAGCATATCACCTTGAAGGTTGAACACCGTCATTATTTCCCTTATTTACAATGTTATGACATCTTCCATAGAGTAGTTAAGACTTGACTTTTGTAGTTGCATTCAAGCAAATCAGTTACAATTTGGTAGTGAAGCATACAAACACAACTTAGAATTCAGTTTAGAAGCTTAGCACTTCATGAACAAATGTGATGTGAGAAAGTAGACGATGATTGTTTACTATTCTTCGACTTGGTTAGTGAAAGCACAAAAATTGTAGCCAAGAGTCGTACAGATTTAGAATGTGTTTTACGGTGTGCTGAGTTAGGTTTGTTAGTTAAACTACCATGCAGAATCGTCAAGTTGTGAAATGTTTTTTCAGGTTTTGTCAATTATGAAACGTATCAACTGAACCCGACCTCTGTGAAACACCAGAGCGGGCCGTCGACCATCCGCGGTTGAAATACACCACCTTGGTTAAGCGTCACACTAGTCACGGGACCCGCCATCGGTATTGTCTAGCGAAATACCTAGACCCGACGGTCGGCGAAAATACCACCGCTTATCAAATAAATCGATATGTATAACTTGCACCCCACAAGCACATCATAGGCAATAAATCGGTTTCAAGCCCATGTAAGATTTTTACTAATTGTAAGCCGAATTCAATGGGGAAAGAGACATTAGCAAGATCCTAATGCGAATTAGTGATCAGAAGTTTTACGGAAACGTAACCCTAGAAAGCTAGTGAATCATTCCACCAAAATTGACAGCACCCCCTCCTTGCAACCGTATCTTTGAGAGCCTGGAAAATCCTCATCAGTTGGGGAGCACGGGGCAATAGAACACTATAGTTCTTAGGATTGATTGTGCACCTTTGATTATCCTATGTGAGATAGATTGTTGAGCCCATTATGAGATTTATGTATAAGGATACCTATTTACATGATGTATTAATATACATTTAGTTATGCACTATGTTTGGATCACTCTAAACTAAGGCAAGATTTGGATAACTCTGAAGTAGAGTTTAGAGCTACTGAATGGATCAGGCAAGAATCATTCTAAATATAAATCAAAATTTCTTGTGGTATATTATACCTTGGTCATAAGATCAACGCTCAGGGGACCAAAATTGACAAAGAGAAGGTAAAGACGATAGTGGAATGGCTAATGGTCCATGAACTCAAGTCCTTTTAGGGTTTCATTGTGTTCTTCCTAAAACTCATTGAGGATTATTCTAAAATTGCCACACCTCTTAATAATGTTTTGAAAGTGGTAAAGAGTTGGAAAGGAAGGCTTAGCCCTTTAATAAAGTGGAATGAGAAATCAGGTGAGAGTTTTGCAAGCTCAAGCTTCTAATTGTCTCATTTCCTATATTGAGAATAGTGAATCCAAATATTCCTTTCGTCATTAGCATTGATGTGAGTGATATGGCTATTGGAGCTATTCTCTTATAGGAGGATCAGCCAACTACTTCTGAGAGAGAAAATTTGTTCGATGCGCAAGTCAAATATACTACTCAAGAAAAACGAGTTCTTTTGGTGATCCATGCTCTGAAATCATGGAGGCCTGTATGGTAATAAGTTCATGGTGAACACGGCTCATCAACCTCTAAAATACTTTTGTAATCAAAATGATTGGAGACGTCGTAAGATCTGAAGGGCAGAACTCATGCAAGAATTCAACTTTGAAGTATGTTATAACAAAGGAACCACCAATCGTGTGGTTGATATTGCATTAGTTGAATTAGTGAAGTGAACAAAATTTCTTTCACTGAGATCAGCCAACTTTCTATCTTTTCTTGGGAGGCCTTTGAGAGAAAGACTCGCATTTTGGACCAATCTGGAAGAGATTATTGGTAGGTCTCTATTATGCTCTTTTCTAGCTTCTTCTCTATCTTAGCTTAGAGCTTAGTATTGCTTATCATCAAAAGTACATCAGATAGAGTTTCAGTTACTCAGAGATAGCTTAGAGTACGCAGTTTCTATTCGCAATTGTCTTGTGCTCATCATTATCTGATTTGTACATGTTACATACTGACTTAATCTACTCCTTTTATTGCATTCAATATTATGTTAGAATGTATGCATCTTTGTGATTGTTTGTAACTGATAATCTCTTATTGTTTTGTCTGATATTTCAATACTTCATTGTTTGGCTATGAAATCATTGTAATGCTAACAATTTCAAAGTTGGTCACTGTAAGATTGGACGTGACTTCTGTCATTATGTTTTATTCAATTGATAGGCGGGCTCATGCATTAAGAAAAAAAGGCTTCATGTTGTTGTGCTCGATAAGTCGCCATAGTCTTCAACTTGTCGTTATTGCATTCCCCTTTTCAACATGATATCAAAGTGCTAATACTTTATATCAGACCATGCCTATATGATATCAAAGCGATCTATTATATCAGAGCCTAATACTTGATATCTTTCGCAATATCAACTCGATATCATTAGATACTTTTCACAGTATCATATTCTTCGATTGTGTGGTATCAAAATTCTAGTATAGATAGTTGATTTCTAATTTTAATGCAGCATGACATCATTCTTAATGTCATTGATTGATCGACAAGCTAAAGTTCCAGATGGATTATTGTAGGCAAGCTAAATGGATCCAATTATTACTTGTGAAAATTTAAGATGAAGACCTTGCTAATCACCAACAAGTTGTGGGATGTTGTCACAGGTATCAAAGTGAAGCTTGAAGATGACACAACTGACTCAAAGTGGAAATCGAAGGATGGTAAAGCTTTCGCACTTATTATTCTCAGACACTCAGATATTCCAGCATGATCAACTCAAACTACTATCAAATGTTTTGTACATTCCTAAACTCTCTACGAATCTGTTATCAATAAGTAAAATCACTGATTTAGGTCATAAGGTAGAGTTCGAATCTGATCAATGCCAAATTATCGATAGTACAAAGAAGATCCTTGCACTCAACAAGAGACATGGATACTTATAAAGATTGGCACATCGTTATTCTGATCCTAGTCAAGCCTTGAAAACCTCTGTCAATAAAGCATTACTATGGCATCAAATATTAGGACACTTGAACCATGCATATGTAACGAACAAGTCCAGACAATCCCTAGCACTTGATCTTGACTATCCATCCGATAAAGTTGACCTCCATGTCTGTCATGGCTGCATCTTTGGAAAATAGACTAGGATTCCCTTTAGATCAAGTCATAGGCATGCAGCAAAAGATTTGTTAGACGTTGTTCATTCAGATATATGTGGTCCAATGCAAAATTTATTGCAGCTTGATGCAAAGTATTTTATTACCTTCATTGATAGATATTCGAGAAGAACAGCTATTTATTTCATTAAGTAGAAATCGAAGGCTTTCAAAGTATTTTGACAATTCAAAGAGCATGCAAAAATCAAACTGGTAAAAGAATTAAAGCACTGAGGTCCGACAATGGGGGAGAATACATCTCCACCGAATTCAAGGAGTATTGCCTTAACAATGGCATTGAGCAACAATACATTACCTCCTATTTGCCTCAGTCGAATGGTCTTGTTGAGAGAAAGAACAGAACCTTAGTTGAATCGGCAAAGTGCATGCTAGCACATGTGACACTTCCGAAGTCTTTCTGGGCTGAAGCTGTTTCCACTGTAGTTTATATTCAGAACAGATGTCCTACTAAAGGTCTCTCAGACAAAACACCATATGAAGTTTGGACAGACTCCAAACCTTCTTTATTGAACTCATGATTTTTTGGATGTATCGCTTATGCGTAAATTCCTCATGATCTCAGAAAGAAGCTCGACTTCCAGAATATCAAGTCTATGTTCATCAAGTACACTACTTCAGATAAAGCTTATAAGTTGTATGATCATGTCGAGTCGAAGATATTCACTAGCCAAGATGTCACCTTCATCGAAGATCAGTTTATCAACCTCAAAGGTAAGGGCAAAGCTCATACAACCGAACTATTGGACTCTACTAAATTATTGAACTTTTCAGTTCAAAAGTCGACTATTCCTATTGAAGTTCCTAGCTCATCTACTCCTGACGTCAGCAGTGAATCTGAAGATGATAATGTTGCAGTCCAGCAACTACAGCATGATGAAAGTAGTCAACTTCGACCACTACCCACAAGATCGACAAAAGATAGTAGACCACCTATCAAATATATTGACGAGTCTTCCGCTTACCTTGTTCAAGAGCCAACAACTGTCGAAGAGGCACTCGGTCAGCCCGATTCTGATCTCTAAAAAGAAGCTATGGATAAAGAGTATTTATCTCTTATCAAGAAAGCTCATTACTGTCTAGGTATTCAAATCCAAAGAGACAGAAAATAGAAGTTGATCTATATTTTTCAGCAAAGATACATTCACAATGTCTTAATCAAATATAATCTGATGAATTGCAAATTAGCTCTCTCACCAATGGATCTAGGACTCAAGATGTCGAAGGACCAGTGTCCTCGAACAATCGAAGAGAAGGAGCAAATGCATGAGTATCTTTATCATTCGATAATAGGATCTCTTATGTATGCGATGCTCTGCACCAGACCAGACATAGCTTTTGTAGTCAGTTCCTTAAGTCAGTTTATGACCAATCCTTGTATTACACATTGGAAGACTCTTATCATAGTTTTGAGATATCTTTGAGCTACTATGGACTTTTGCATTTGTTATGGAGCAGTCGACAATGACAAACTCAATATTCTCAATGGTTATTCAGATGCAAGTTGGGCAGGAGATGTAGACCTCGTAAATCCACTTCCAAAGCTACATTCTTCTTCAACATGGTCCTATTTCATGGAACATTTGCAAGCAAACTTTGATAGCTCTATCTTCTACTAAATTAGAGTATATTGCAGCTTCTCAAGCTACAAATGAAGCAGTATGGTTGAAAAACGTACTTTTAGAAATCGATATACTCCAACAATTCTATTCTGTGATAATAAAAGTGCCATTGCTTTAACAGCCAACCCTAGATTTAATTCTAGGAGTAAGCACATTGAAATTAAGTATCACTATATCAAAAGTAAAGTTCTTAATTCTAGGAGTAAGCACATTGAAATTAAGTATCACTATATCAAAAGCAAAGTTCTCGACAAAGAGGCTGACTTGCAGTACTGTCGAACACAAGATATGACAATAGATATTTTTACTAAAGCATTAAGCTTGGATGCACGTAGAAAATTTTGTGTAGAACTAAGTTTGAAGGTCAAAGCATTCATGGATTCAAATTAAGGGGGAATGTTAGATTTTTTTTCTCCTGATTATCGAACAAATCGATCTTTAATCTTCATCCACAGTGACTTATTATCCAGTTCTGTAGTTTTCTTTGTGTTTCTACACAGTCTGCAAAAATACTCCGGAATCGCTCACAGGAGGCTCCGACAATCTTTATCCGACATTATCCAACATATTGACGACCCCGACGAAAGTCAAAGACTTCGGCCACTTTGGCCATGTTGATGAAAGATGATTATTATTCCACTTGAATAGAAGCTATAGACTTGCCCCAACTGATCAGTAGATTTTCGGGAAGACCTAACTGGATGGTATCGAAAATCAGTGGGAATGAGCGGAAACTGATGAGCGAGCTTGGTGTGTAGGATTGGAAGCACAACAAACAATAGTAGAACATTCAAATTGAATGATTCAAACAAATGCACAATAAAATGATATAGTAGTGGGACTAAAAATTTGCACTCTGATTAATATCAAACAGTGAGTACAATGCTTGAAGTGATAACTTCAGCTTACAGTCGTTGAGTGTGATAATGTTGGTTATAGAAACTCGAATAATCAGAAGAAGTTTTCTGATGAAGATTCTAGGATTGATATTCCACAACATATCTACAACAACCACCTCGTTACAGTTAATGAATGTACAAAGTGGGCGGACTGTCAACGTGAAGTTGTTAGATCGACAATATTGAAATTTAGAAGTGTCAAAAAAATGTACAATGACTCAAAAAATACTGACTCGAAAAATATAGGATTTTTTGAGTCAATCAAAAAATTCTAGAAAAAAAATTCGATTCTAAATTTTTTGATCCTCTACTTAGAAATTCAAGCCTTCTGTTTCTGGTTTTTCAAAATGCTCATTATTGAATGGATCTGAGGCTGAGCATCAAATTCCAACACTCTCCCTTGATGTGGATCCTAAAAACTTTTGATTTTCAGATTTAGCATGCCGTTGAATTTAAGATGGTGCTCCTTTGACAGAGCCTTTGTGAAATAATCTGCTGCCATTGATTTTGTTTTACAATAGACTAAGGATACCTCCTTGCTTTGCACTTTCTCTCTCAAATAGTGATATCTTGTTTTGATATGCTTGCCTCGGGAATGAAATCTCAGATTGAGAGAGAGAGAGAGAGAGAGAGAGAGAGAGAGAGAGAGAGAGAGAGAGAGAGAGAGAGAGAGAGAGAGAGAGAGAGAGAGAGAGAGAGAGAGAGAGAGAGAGAGAGAGAGAGAGAGAGAGAGAGAGAGAGAGAGAGAGAGAGAGAGAGAGAGAGAGAGAGAGAGAGAGAGAGAGAGCGAGCTATGGTGCTTTGGTTGTCACACAAGATGGTCGTTGGATGTGACTGTGCAAGGTCGATTTTTGCTAGCAGGTGCCTCAACCAAATTACCTCCTTGGTAGCATTTGTGGCAGCAATGTATTCTGATTCGGTTTTCGACAATGCTACTGAGGTCTGCTTTTGGCTGTTCCAAGAGATTGGGCCTTGATTGTATAAAAATACAAATCCAGAAGTCGATCTCCTAGTATCGATATCTCCTGCCCAATCTGCATCTGTATATCCTTCAAGTATGTTGGTAGGTTGGCTGCTTCCATAATAGATGCTAAGATGTTTGGTTGCCTAGATGTACTTCATGACTTTGGTGAGTTCTTTTCAATGAGCTAGACCTAGATTTGATAGGAACTGGCTGAGTGAACTGATCAAATATGCAATGTCGGGTCAAGTGCAGATCATTGCATACATCAATGAGCCAATGATTGAGTGAAACGGATATTGCTTCATCTCCTCCTTTTCTGCCTTAATTTGAGGAGATTGTTCCTTTGATAGCTTCAGTTTAGGGTGAGTGAAAAGAGACTAGGTTTGCAGTTGGCCATTCCATATTTTTCTAGCACGTTGATGAGGTATCTTTGCTGACTGATGAAAATCAGTCTGCTGGATCGAATTTGGAAAATTTCGATTTTGTGACAATAGTGGGTTGGACCCATATCAGTCATTTTGTACTCCTTGGCCAGCATGCATGACATATCATGTCATGAGTAGAAAAAGGGAAATGAAAAGAATTGCAATTTGCATTTGTTTGTACTAAATTCAACTCAAATACAAGAGATTTTGAGATCCACTTGATCTAGTAAAAAAACAACTGTATGAACTATCTATAAGAAAACAAATGCACTAATGTTGATCCTCTTGTGCAATCAAAATCAGACAAAAGAATAAAAGAATTTTCCTTGTAAATATGGGTTATTGTTTGAGAAATGTCTCTCACATATTGAATTATCAAAAATAAAACAATGAAAGTATTATGAAGATTGGAATGTGGGGAGATCGATGGAGAAACAAAAAGAGTGAAGCAATGGTTGGAATGTTATTTGCACCATTTTGTGGTAGATCAACAAACACAATGGATTGATTCGTTGCATCTTACTAAAAATAGTCACACATGTCCAATGACATGACTCTCTTTTATGCATTGTATGGACATGAACAAATACAATTGATTGACATGGAAATAACAGATGTATCAGTGGTAGCAGCAAAACATGCAAATATTTGAAAGCAAATCAATATCATATGTGAGAGGCTCAGCAGATAATAAAATATTATGCCAACAAGCTACAATCATAGTGAGGATTTCAACAAGATGAATATGTATATCTATGACTTCAACCAAACCAACAATCGATTTTAAAGAAAACTCAAAGTGAGAACATGATAATTGGCATATGAATTGGATCTAGGCCTGAAGCACTTGAAAACAATACTTTTTCTGCCAAATGACTATTACAAGCAGGCTCATCACACTCTACAAAATAGAATTACAAACTAACAATATAGTGTACATTGTACAAGCAACAATCTTGTGTGGAGGTGTAAAATATTAGACTCGTAGACCTTCAATGAGGATGCTATACGACAAAGCTTGTATTAGCTTTTTTGATGAATTTCATGTTGAGATACTGGAAATTGTCAATGATCGTCTAATCACAAATAGATTAGAAAGGTTTTACATAAAAATGTTCAGATGTCAAGACTAACAAGTCTAAATTTATTTGAATAGTTGTCCTTCACTTTCACAAAAATTCCAGTACCTCACTGAGAAAATTTGCCACCTATAGGCATTTGAAGGCTCCAAGTCATGTTGTTTTTTTATTGTAGTTTGACTTTATTGGTTATTGAATCAATTTATGGTTTTCCATGTTTTTTCTATATTACCCACTTAATATATATTCATCCACATCACCTATGACTGAGTAGTTTATCACATAATAAAAAGCACAATATGCTTTTGAAAAGCCAGTAATTGTATCCAAGAATGTACATTCTGATAAAGATTGCAAATTTTCTTTCTAACAAAACTCACCGCGTAGATATGTCATGTATCTTATAGAGTTCATACGTATAATAAAAAAAATTTATTCGTTTGTTATGCACATTTTTTCATGTCAACAACTATTTTTGATTACATCATTTTATCTTGAATACTTTTCACACCATTTGTTAAGACGTACGAATCTATTTGGGACTTTCACTACAAGTTACATAACGTTCATAAGTTGGGCAAGAGGCACATTCTTGTCACATGCAAGCTTGAACAATGCTTGGTGCACCATTGACATCTTAGTACGCTCAAACCTTGCTTGGTGCTATGGCCATGTGCTCTCATTACGTTTGGCCTAACATTGTACATTTATGCATTATGATGTGACTCGGACATCTTCAACACCTCCGTCTCCGGTCAAAGGTTTTACCTAACTTCTCCATAAAATGGGGAACAAGTCCTAATTGCGATAAGGGTAAAACAAAAATTAGCCGACAACATGGTCGTACTTTTGTCCATAAAAAAGGGTAATAGGTCATAGCAATTGGGAAGAGAGAAAACTAGACACGACATCACATGGTTGAGCAGCCTGGTTCTGAACCATAGCAAGGCCTTGCAAAGAGTTTCAATCTACACTCTTCCAACTGCCATGTATGGTATACACCATCCAACGACGGGCAACAACATGCAGCCACCCTCGTCGCTCATGCGGCTCGATGTGCTATAGTAGGTTGTCCACCTATGGATGGCAGATACGGACTAGTTATAGTTCATCCGGAGGTGGGCATGTAGTAGACCAAGCCGCGGGAGCGGTGAATAATGCTACAAGGTGTAGCCCACCGTCAGATTAACGATACGTGACGTAGCAGGAGAGAGATAGACGGTCAAGATCTAAATCTGTTTGCAACTTGCACTTTGGAACATAATGAACCTTCTCTCAACCAATGCCACATGTCCACTATCAATGCTCACGAATGCTATGTGCTGATAGCGAAGACATTTGTTAGTTTTTGATATGTGGGAGCTCAAATCCTACAAAAAATGGACACTTGAGATTAGGTAGGACCTTGGGTGGCAATTATTGATAGGCGAATTCGTAAGTTCAACGAAGAAGCAGGGTTGTGGTCGTGCTGGACACGTGGACCAATCAGAAGGGGCCAACGTTATCCTTGCTCCTCGACACCGGCATTTCCGAATGTCGCTACGGGGCTCGCTCTTCCTTCGCTGCCGTAACGACAGGATCGTTCGCAAACAGGAAAAATAAAATAAAATTATTTTGGTGCAGAGATCACGATCGAGCGAAGTGATTGTACAACGATAAAACGATGAGCATGTGGATTGGAGATATAATGAAGCTTCAGATTCAGATCTGCGCTCGGAGAATAGAGCTCTTTTATGAGTGTCAGTGTTTCTGTGGTGTTCCAGATATAATATAATTATGGCCAAAGTTTGGAGCAACTCCTCGGCCTGCATCAGCGCCAATCGTCCAATCCAGGTTACTTTTTGTTGTTTTTTTCATTTTTCTTTTAAGATTATTTGAGTTGCTGTGTGATAGCTTAACTTAATTGTAATCTTCGTACGATCATTTTTTGTTACTTTTCTTTTCATCTTGCTTTTAGGATTGTCTGAGTTGCGGTGTAGTAGCTGTACTTTATGTTGTTCATTTGACTGACATATTTGTTTTTATTTATTTTTATCTTGCTTCTAAGATTGTCTGAGTTACTGTGTAGTAGCTTTACTTAATTTGATTTATCATACGACTTTTGGTACTTTTCTGTTCATCTTGTTTTTAAGATTGTCTGAGTTGCTGTGTAATAGCTTTACTTAATGTTATTCATCATACGATTGAAAATTTTTGTTACTTTTTTTTCATCTTGCTTCTAAGATTGCCTGAGTTCCTGTGTAATAGCTTCACTTAATTTATTCATCGTACGACTGACATTTTTTGGTACTTTTCTTTTCATCTTGCTTTTAAGGTTTTTCGAGTTGCTGTCTAGTAGCTATACTTAATGTTATTCATCATACGACTGACAATTTTTGTAATTCTTCTTTTCATCTTGCTTTAAAAATTGCCTGAGTTGCTGTGTAATGTTTTTACTAGATATTACTTATTCATCATACGACTTCTTATTCATCATACGACTGACATTTTTTAGTTACTGTTTTTTTCATCTTGCTTTTAAGATTGTCTGAGTTGCTACGTAGTAGCTTTACTTAATGTTATTCGTCATACGACTGACAATTTTTATAATTTTTCTTTTCATCTTGCTTTTAAGATTGCCTGAGTTGTTGTGTAATGGTTCTGTTAGATGTTACTTATTTCATACGACTGACATTTGTAGATTAGTCTGAGTTGCTGTAATAGCAATATTCATCATACGACTGACATTTGTAGATTAGTCTGAGTTGCTGTAATAGAATGCATCATATGGCTGACAATTTTTGGCACTTTTCTTTTCATCTTGCTTGCCTTTAAGATTTAGTCTTGGTTGCTGTACTAGCAATAGTCAATATTATTCATAATACAACTGCCATTTTTTGTTACTTTCATCTTACTTTGTCTCGAGATTAGTCTGAGTTGCTGTCATAGCAATAGAGAGGGGCTTTTGGTACTGACCGTTCGCACTATAACAGAACATAAGACTTAAGGAATTTAATTACAAAAACCGGAACTAGGTTACTGTAGCTCTGCTAGAATTTTCCAATGGACTAACATTTTCTGGTTCTGCTACGTACTGCAATGTTGGAGCAGAGAGGGGGAGAGGGATGGAGTTTTTTTTAAGTCTTACATATGTAACTAGTTACAATTTACACAGTTGTTCTGAAATTTTATGAGTAGTTGGTAATGTATTTCTGATCTTTTTATTATACTGCAAAGTGGGAGCAGAGAGGGGGAGAGGGAGAGAGTTTTTTGTCAGTCTTACATATGTAACTAGTTACTACATATTTGTTCTGAAAGTTTATGAGTAGTTGATAATGTATTTCTGATTTTTTATTACCTGATTTGAACTTACAGGACTACCACAGTTTAAGAATAGTGGCTCCAATTGATGCTCGAAGACTGCAACCATTTCCAGTGATCAGTCTTGCTAGTGGATCGTGTTTTTTGCCCAGTTTATCGATCTCATGCACTTTATCAGTTAGGAGTTTTAGAAAGGTCGCTCATGAAAGTAGTGAATTCTTTGGAAGAAAATCTCCACAAAATCTACAAAAGCACAAATGCGAGCCTTGTTTCAGGGGGCAAGTTTTTGCTTCACGTCAGTATTCTTCCATCTCATTAGGAATGCTTGAATTTTTTGTGTATAAATTTCCAGTTACTATTGAACGAGTCCTGATATTACTGCCACCAGACTGAATTTTTGGCTATTGAGCAATACACTTTCTTTTCTTCTGAAATTGATATGGGTAGGATCGATAGGGTGACTTGGGTTCTTTTATGTTGTATCCATTTTCAAGGTTGTTTTGAGTGATTTTCTTGAATACACATAACTGCACCTGTCTTACTTGTCGTCTTTCCACATTTAGATTGTTGTGTGTTTTCGACAAGTTATTGTATGCCTAGGTATGATCAGTTTGGAGTTTGTCTGAGCTATTTGTTATATTTAATCTAAAGCTTTTTAAGAGCATATCTTTATTTTGGTTAACCTCCTGGTCTCCTACTATGAGAACTAATCGCTTGCAAGAACTTTTAACAGTCCTTGTGCAAGTTCCTCACAGAAAAAAAATAGATACTGTAGTGGAATATATTTTTGGGCTTGCATAATTAGGAGAGATTAATAAGCATTTAGACTTACTTGCAGGTCTATGATAAAACATACATGTTAAAGACCATCTCTATCTATTGAGCCGGTGAAGGTGGCTCGAGAGATAATCTTGGAGTGTTTTTGCCTCTTTGTTACTATTCATGCAAATATCTGTTTGCAAGGTTAGGTGAAAGTTCTAGCTTTGCATGCTATTAAGGTTTGGCTAGTTTTTGGGTCTATTAATACCTGTTTGTGTAGAGGAATCATAAACAATGTTTTTTTTGTGTGGAGTTATCATTTGTATTCTGCTCCCTCGTTGTTTGCTTCCTTAGTACTTTGGATAGTCTTTTCATCTCAAACTGTGATATATTTCTACTTCAGTGCCAACAACCGGATCTGGAAGTGTGGAGATGGCAACAGTTCTCTTCACATTTGCGACCACTTTGGTCATTCCAATCTACACTGTAATGATTTTGGCTCCTCATTGGGAATGGGTGAGTTGTTTGGTTATCTAGTTTTTATAGAACATGTAGCATGCTTCATGTAGAGAACTTGTTAATGAAGATGCACCTTTACAAGAGCTTTCATTATGTATCAAAGGCCTCACTTCTTTCTCAGAAGAATAGTTGCATTCCCTATATGAGCAAATTGTAAAACACAAACTTCAAGAAGTTGTCACATTGAAGAGGGGGAAGTATGTTCGATGTGGCTTGGGATCAATTGTCTGAACATGTGCACAATACATATACTTGCATACATGCACGCACAGCTACAAATGTACACGTAGATATGCTCTAACCTGTTATTAGAATTCGTGTTGGCATTGTTTTCTTATGCCTATTCTTAGCGTTTTGATAAGGTTTTTCCAATCTACAGACCAAGAAGTTGGTTGAGAGCAATGTACCTTACATTGTGCTTGGAGGTCTTTATGTGTATCTTTTACATGGATCTTGGACCTCGGAAACTCTACAGTTAATATTTGCAACCAAGCATTACCTCCCAGAGGTATGATATACTCCGCTTTTTAGGGGTTTTTGTTAGTTTAGGTATATCGGTGACTTCGACTTCCACTTCCACTCCTTGTTATCTGGAACATCATGTGGTATTCTGCATCACTCTAACCCTTGTCTCATCTCTTGCAGCTTTCTGGCATCTCGAAAATGTTTTTAAGCACCCTAACAGTAGCGTCTGCTTGGGTCCATCTCTTAGCTGGTGATCTTTTCATTGGGAGGTCAGTTATTATATCTTAACCTTGAACAAGTTCTTAGGCCATTTGTTTATGTTTCTTGGGTGGCCTTGCAACCTTTATAAAAAATATCATTCAAGAAACCTAAATTAACCTGGCTTATAGAAAAGTCACTGGCTGTACATTTGAGTTTGTAGAAGCTTTGAGGAACGATTTCTGTACCGAAAACATTAGTGTCTCTATATAAAAAGTTACCAGAAGAAATAAGTCATCAATATATCTTCTAGTATGGAAACTATGGATTGTTTATGCAATAAGAAGTACAACAAGAAATCAATCTTGTGTAAATTCTAACTCACAAGAGAAGATAAAAGTTTGCTAGATGAACAATGCAATTGATATCCATGGGAGTACCTACCCTTTGTTGGAAGAAAGAATCGTTTAGAGAAGATGCAAATTATCCAAGGAAAACGAAGCCAAGAAGAAACATCATCAACTTCAACAATTTTAGTAAATTTGATCTTCTCTGAATTGGCATCCTGAATTTTGTTCTTCAGCAAACTCAAAATGCAAAGCACTCTTTTCAAATTCTAAAGGTGCAAGGGAAAGATTATGTGAAGCAAAGTGAGCAAGAAGTTCAAGTAACCTGTTAAGTAGATTGTTGGTCTCTTTGTATTTTAAAATTGAGCTTGAAATTATAAGCTATCAGATTGCTGCAACTTGTTCACTTTCATATCTCACATTACTACAGGCATATCTTCCTTGATGGGCTGGATCACGATGTTGAGACACGTCACTCATTATTGCTATGTATGATTGTCTGCCCAATTGGACTTATTTCTCATATGGTGACAAAGGTAACTTTCCGGTGCCTTACTCTTTTTGTGTTATTGTATAGGGGTTTTAGAAATTTGTCATGACTGTGTTGGTGGGTTATTAATTTGACAATTGTTGCACAGTATATTGATGGGAGATCAATAAAAACCAAAGTCGTGCAGGTTTGAAGAGAAATCTTTTTAGCAGAAAGGTAAATCTGATGTGGTTCAGATTTATCTTTCTGCTAAAAAGATAAATCTGAACCACATCTGCCCAATGAAAAAGTTCAATGAAAACGTTCATTAACAAGTAGTCAAAGTGTGGAAAGGAAACTACAGTTAGCTAAAGCGTGGTGAGTAGAAAGGCATATGGCAATGGACTGCTAGACGCATGATTTAGTCTTGAAGAAGTGGCAAATAAGAAATAGAGGCATTAGGTTTTATTCTTGTGACTGTTTAACAGATCAATTAAGAGGATCGAATACATCTTAAAGAGGAATGTTTGAAGTGTTTATTGTGATGGAAGTTTCATCCTGGGAAACATTGACAATGGTGGAGAAAATTGAGGCTCTAGGAAGGATGGCCAAAGTCCAGACGAAAAGTAGCTGTTTATGAAACACATGACACATGATGAGATTAGAACATCACAGACTAAAGATGGTGATAATGACACGTTTGCCAGCTGATGATGCTGTGTGTCCCTGTAGAAAGAACCAAAGTACATTCTATACGTTCTGCTTTCTGGCCTCTGTTTATGTTGGAGGAGAATGTTCAGAGGTAATTGTAGGATCTAGAATTCATTTCTTGAGAGTACCTAAATGGAACTGTGCCCTCTAGAACTTTACAAATGTCCCCATGCTGACTTCAGTAATTCTATGATGCTCCTACAATATTTTGTCTTGTGATTGGAAGGACGGTTTGCAGAACCAACAAAATCCTTGGCTATATGTGTGTGTGTGTGTGTGTGTGTGTACCAGATAAGCTTGCTTTGAACAGGACAACATTCATTTACAGGTTTGCGGATACAAATGATATAAATTTAAAAAAGCAGCAACTTATTCTGCAGCAATTAGTCACTTACTCTATTTTTCTCTGAATTTCTTGGATTACCTGGCAGGCAATAACTTTACTTCTAAGAGACCAAAAGTTAGAGCACAAAAAGTTGTAGATGTTGCAGTTTCTGCCGATTCGATTCCTATAAAGTTACCAGGATAGGGGAGCTCATTACCTTTTGCAAGGCTGCAATTCATATATCAAGAACATAAGGGGAGCTCCTTCTCAGAAAAGTCTTCCATGTCTCAAGTTCATGAGAACATACAAAATATCTTGCAGTTGTACGTTTTTCATCGGAAATTGACTGTACACTATCAGCAATATTGATTGATTTGTAAGGATAAATTATGTCAAATAGCTTTATGCATGCATTTGGATCTTAAAGTGACAGTTATTATTGTCTCTGGTGAGTATTTGCATCTTGGAGAGGTTTCATCGAAGTCAATGCTGAACGAGCCTTGCCATTGCGCATACGGTGCCAGGTGCACAAACGGATGTTTCAGTCAAGGTGCCGAAGATTAAAATCCTACAATAAAGCAGCATTTCTGTCTTTTTAATCAAGCAGGATAACTTGTTGCGACTTACAATTTCAAGTAACTGCTTGTTTGGATGAATAGACACTTTTTGGAAGCAGTCAGTTTACACGCTCCAATGCTTCATGATATGTAGGAGTAACACTTATTTCCCAGTAGGAAGGCAGCCTTCAAACTTACAAGTAGCCAATCCTCAAATGTTTACTTTGTTTTTTGTGCAAGAGCATGAGACTAGTACATCGTAAACAAAATGTACACTATACAAATAAAAGCATTTCACGAAGTAGGGGTGAGCAAGATCTCAAGGGGAATAGCCCCAATAGGTAGTAGCATAAAAGCCAGATACCAAGGAAAGTGAAAAATTGGGCACAAGGCAGTCATTATATGTCATAACTTTGGTTGAGGTAGCTAAACGGTGCCTAAACATATTCTATGGTAAACATATTTAATGGTATTAAAGACCGGCTTTCACCATTGAAGAGGGGAACTCTTTGTAAATTTCCAAACTATCATCCAAGAAGATAAATGATAGTGAAAGAAAACGTTCTAAAGCCTTTTAGTTTCTATGTGGCACATAGAGCAATGTTTTTCTTTTAATAGAAAATCTCATTTTGACTTCAAGGGAGGGTGTGATAGACCAAGAATAGCCTATCTTGGAGGAGAGTTTTTGGTTAGTATTGAATCTCTTAGCCCAAACGACTTCAAAGTCATCATGGTTTCATTTGCTAAAGAAAAGTGTTAGAGAATTGCAGATTGTAGATCTACATTATTGAATAAGTGTGAGGAAATTGGCACCTTATGTGTGTAAGTCCCAACCTGATGATCACATGTTTATATATATGATTTATTAGTTGTTAATAAAAGGACTTTAGGCCATTTGTGGAAATAAAATGTCTTAGGGCTTAATAGTTAAGTTAGTTAATAAAGTGGGTTCCCACTCAAACTCAAATTTGAATAAGAAGGGAGATAGGAATTGGCCAGTAGGAATTGAGGCCAAGTGCCCTAAAATCCACTATAAGTTGTGGTACTTTGTAGTTCATTTTTTATGTTTAATCAAGAAAGTAGAAACTCTATTGATTTGTCGTTGAATGTCCTTGATATTCTTTCTTGCTCCATCTCTCATGTTTTGTTATTTATCTTTATGTTTATTGGATTTGCTAATTGTTGAGATTAAATCTTGTTTCAATTTTGGCGAGAGAAAAGAGAGCAAGAAAAAAAAAAGTAAGCTTGATTTTGGTGGTTAGGGTTAATGGATCATAGTGTTAGATGTTCAATCATGAGCATGAATGTGAATTTGATTGTATGCTTATTCCTATAGGAACGAACTTCCGCATGACATGTTAAATTCTCTTCATTTTGTGATGTTATGCATGTGCTAGATTTAGAATTGTAGGTGGAAAGGAAATATCCTTACAGTTTTGGTGCTATTGTCAGGGATTATGACATTATTTTCATTTTCAGTATGTTTTATGATGCTTGGATATTGTTAGTTTGCATTTGTAAAAGAAGGAAATATGGATGGGAGAGACAAGTAAATGATATTTAAGAAGGCGAGGGAGACAATTGGGAGTCTTGGAAATTTATGAAAATGGGGGGAGGAGAGAGAAAAATCAAGGGAGCAGGGGGAATGGATGAGGCAATGGAGATGGAGTTAACATTCTATGTGGAAATTTTGATCTAGTAGAGAGTACAGATCAGAGGTGCAATCACTGACGGATTGCCAACCATCAAAACCATGAACGGCATCCACAAGTAACAGAGTGATGGAGGAGCTCACATAAAGCAAAAGAGCTCACAAAGCAAAAGCATCTTCATTACAAAGAGATTGATACATATACAAGTAAAGGTCTCCTTTGCATGAGGACGCCACGTGGCATAGACCTAATAAATGCATGAAATTCACTATTAGCCTCTGCGTGGCATTTTAGGCTATATACATATGTAATCCCGTTATCGGCCCGGGACAAGCCCCTGGGTTGGCTTTTTAACTAAAGCCTACCAAATTGAAACAATACATAACTATAAACTACGATCACAATTGAGCTTACTATTTCTAACTTCCTCTCTTAAGCTCAAGTATGATTTAAGTATCAAACTACTTGTACATTCATTACAGTATCACATTTGAAGCTTTCATAAATAAACCAAATCAAATCTAAGCTTAAATGTGATAAGAGTATCAGAATAAAAATGTGTGGCCATGTTCTGGAGTGTCCGTATAGATCATATGCATTTTGCCTGCTACATGTACTCGACTCACACTCAAGTACACAGTCAAAGCACTTGACTTCACAAAGTATCAACCAAACACCATGCTCTCAACAAGAGTCTGCCACACTCTGAACTTGACTTGTTCACCATCCAACTTGAAACACAAGCGGACCAAGTGAGATACAAGACTCACATCGAGAAAACCTCACTGCCACCATGAGATTATCATCCTCCATCTTACTAGGCTAACATCCTATTAGACACTTACAAGACAAACTCATAACGCTGATAACAATGAGTGACTATAGCTCAACCTAAGAAAATCTTACTGCCACTAAGATTATACCCTCACAAGAAAGTCAGCTAGTAGACATGTCAACAAGTCATTGAGCATCAAATGAGTACTTTGTTTTTTTTTTTCAGTAGCAAATGCATAACCAATCAAACTTCAACTTATCTACGTCTAGTCACAAAAGACTCTCATGACAAAGTCACATGCAAGCAATCACAAACATATCAACTAATGATCACTGCTTGTTGAAGAAGATATCCTCCTGTACCATACACCTTTGCCATAGGTAGATCTAACCATGCATCCAAATCTCCACGCACATGTCCTGAGATGTCCTCGAATGCACCATGTACCTCCCAGAGATACATCCTTGTCCAAGTGTTCCATCCAACCATCAAGGCCACGTTGCCTTGCCTTGCCTTGCCAAGCTATCATTCATCCTTCATACACCAAGCATACATGTCTTCCAAAGACTCTGATGAATCCCCTACATCTCATGAGCTTTCTTCTGTAGGTTACACGCTTTGACGAGCATTCACAAAGAATATTTATCATATATCAACTTGGACTCTTCACAAAAAACAAGCTAGCAAGCTTTGACCTATAAGTCAAGTGGTATCTCTTGCCATAGCATCCAACTCACCATCAAGGCTTCTTGATCATGGATTACTAAGTTCCATAGCACCACATGTATCCTGCTTGCTGCTTCCTGTTACATCCTGTAACATGATCTATGAATTTGCTCTCGTAGATCCTGAGAGTTATGTCTCATCAACCTTGATCTTACTAAGATAAAATGGCTTCACATGACTTCGACTAGGCTTCCTTGATGTCACTCCAAAAGACCACAAACCATCTAGGTTCAAGCATCCAATGCCAAGCCTACATACCCGCAAATACAGCCAATGCATAAAATCCTCAAAGATAAGGCTTACCAATGCTTCTGATGGTAGATAACACTCCATGATGGCAATCCAAGTATTGACCCCTACTGCATTGCCGACCATGCACACATCTCATGCACACCATGAAGTCCATGCCACTACAATAATATGCCTCCAGTAGATCATAGAGACTACCCTCTCTGCATCTTTTCCCCTTCATGAACCGTAGTTAAGCTACTAAATTTGCTTCCTTACTTTTCTCTTTGGCTCATCCAGCTGACCTTATCATTGACATCTTTCACCTTGTGACCGGCCATCATTGCATTGCCGCCAATAACAAACTAGTATGAATGTCTCCCTAATTGTAACATTTCTCTCTTTGCAAAAGCATGTGAAGCAACCACAACCACCGAATCTGACAATGTCATTGTCGATTCTCACCTTGAGATGCCACTCCAAGTGTCTCTGACCTTGGTAGGTTCTAACTTCCAAAAGTTGAACTAGAAGCCCCATGCCATTCCGCCATATTCACTGGCATAACTTGGCATGATGTCTGGATCTCACCTGTGATTGGTTTCCCTCTCTCAATTCTTGCCAATTAAGAGTTTCACTTTGCCTCATTGCAACTTGATCGCATTTACTAGCTTTCTCCAATGCAATTCTGCCCTTTCCGCTCTCCCTCACAATGTACTGTGCTTAGGCTCCTCAAAACTGCTTTAGAGCTCCTTGGCTATAGGCACACGACCTTTTTCCTAGCTTGCCCCGCAGACTTTTAGCCAAAAATTGGGCTTAATTTGGCACACAGGTCACCAAATAGCAAAAACCGTACCTCATTGGGTCACTTATCTCCCGCTCCATTGAATGGTGCCAAGAACCCATCAAAATGCATTTCTCCCTTGACGATGTCATTGCTCTGTCTGTCAGCTCTGTGAAAGCTTTTACAGGCTCCAAAATGGCCCTTATTTGGCCCCAAAAGCCCCTTTTCAGCCAAAGTTATCCACTTCCAAAGTGGCCTTACAAAATTAGTTCAAAAATGAACTATTTCTTCAGCATGAAGAAATTTGCCCTTCAAAACGAATTCAACCAGTCAGGCCCTTTCATTGGCTTTCAGAATGAAGATTTTTTTATTGAAGTTGCCTGGCAAAATGCCTTTCAATTGCCCTGAGGTCCACTTCAAAGCATATCTAATGGCTCTTTCTTGATCCAACGGTCTCTGTTCCTTCTTGAACTTTTAATCCTACCCATTGATCATTTCATGCCATCTGCACGCCCAAGGATGCTCCTCCAACCGCAGATGCTCCTTTGTTTGTAGTACGCGATGCTCTGACCTCCTCCAACAAGTTTTCCTATTCACTTCTTCCTCCAGGGTTTTCCATAGCTGAGTATGATCAAAATATCCCAGCTCCTCCAGCGCTGTACGGCCGCCCACGGCCATCAACAAGCAGCTACGCCCTACCAGCGCGCCCATCTACAGATTTTTATAGTTAAAAAATATGTCTGCTACAGCCTGAGATCCATGTTTTTGCTCCTCTAAACCCTAGTTCATAGAAAGAGGAAAGTTCTTGAGCTTTGCTTAGTCTTTTACTGAGGTCTCTCTTGCAGCTTTCTTTCTCTCTAGCTTAGGTTGATCAATGCAGTGCCACTCTCTGGCCAGTCCACGGCTTTCTACGGCCATCCATAGCCAAACTTGCTTGGCTAGGGCGCCTCCCCACAGCATGTTACAGATCCAAATACTGAGAACAAAATTGTTGTAGGTGCCTCAGCTGTCCAACGATCTTTGTCAGCTCTTCCCAGCACCATTCGTCAATTCACTGAGAATTACTCCCGTCATCAGTATTTCTTGTGGGCTGCCTCATAGCCTGCCTGCTATGGAATTTTCTTTTACTTTGATTCTACGAATTGGCTTCGTATGCACTTAATCAAAGGACTTTGCATCTCCGGTCACCTTGGACCATCCTGTACCCCGTACGGCGTCCTTACCGTTGCTCGGTTCTGATGCTACCATCGATGGAATCACTCTTCCAAGAGCTTCGATCGTGCACGTTCCTCCACAGCCTATCGGCTCTGATACCAAGTTAACATTTTATGCAAAAATTCTGATCTAGTGGAGAGTACAGATCAGAAATGCAATCATTGACTGATTGCCAACCATCGAAACCATGAACAGCATCCACAGGTAACAGAGTGATGGAGGAGCTCACATAAAGCAAAAGAGCTCACAAAGCAAACACATCTTTATCACAAAGAGACTGATACATATACAAGTAAAGGTCCCCTTTGCATGAGGATGCCATGTGGCATAGACCTAATACATGCATGAAATTCACTATTAGCCTCTACGTGGCATTTTAGGCTATGTACAGATGTAATCCCGTCGTCAACCTGAGACAAGCCCCCGGGCTGGCTTTTTAGCTAAAGCCTACCAAATTGAAACAGTACATAACTGTAAACTACAATCACAATTGAGCTTACTATTTCTAACTGATGGAAGGTGGAATTGTGGCAAGGACTGTAGTGGAAGATAGAGGAATTGGGACAATAGGGATAGGAGTTAGTGCATCAATGGTGGTAGGGGTGGATGTGGAAGAAGTTGGGGCAGGAAGGGGTGGTGCGGTACGGTGGCGTGTGCTGCTTGAAGGAGGATCAGCAAAGGAAGAGGTGGCACCCCGCATGCGTTTACTGGATGGGGAGACTGATGGGAAGGTAGGAGATCGACAGTTGGTGGAGGGAATGGCGGTGGTCAATATTTGGGATTTGTGGAATTCTCGAACCTTCTAACGGCAAGGGCGAAGAGAAGTGGACCCATAGTGAAATTTTCACGTGTGTTGAGCTTTATGGCTCTCTTCAGATCAGAAAGGATAAAGGTGTGCCAATCATAAAGCACAACCTTATTGGCTAGGAAGTCCTTATGGGATTCCACAAGTTTATGGAGGAGGAGGGACTGGATGTGATCCTTTCGCAAACTTCCTATGACTAGAAATTGCTCGCGGCGACTTGGATGACTGGATCGGTAATGGCCTCGATCAGATACCCATCATTCGTATGAAGAAGTAGGGGGACTGAGAAGTCCCAAAAGGGAGCGATGGCTTTAGGGGCTTGTCGATGGGAAGGTTTAGGCCTATCACCGGAAACTATTCCAATGGTGGCCAAGGATTATGGGTTCACATGCACTCGGTGCGTAGTATCTTGGTATTGGATATGTAATCTAGATTTGATGTCATCCCATGTCCCGAAGGCCGAGACGACAAAATCCAAAAAGAGGGCACAGGTGAAAAGCATTGGGTAGATGCCCATTGCTTCCAGGAGGGGTTGGCCAGCTTGGATCCAAGGGGCGATCTAGGAGTCAGTGGGTAAGTCGTAGATATGGGTGGAAGCAGAGACTTCACGCCCAGCGATTTGGGTGATATCGGTTTCGTTGAATGGGCTGGATGGATGGTTGATTGTCAGGGTTGGTGGAAGAGGCCATGTTGATGGGGATGTTGGACTGTAGCTTGGGGAGGTTGGGCTGTAGCTTGGGGATGTTGGAATGTAGCTTGGTGAGGTTGGGATGTAGCTTGGGGATGTCGGGGACTGTAGCTTGGGGATGTGGGGATATAAGTTGGAGATCTGAAAAGGTCTGGGAAAAAAAAGTGGGTAAAAGGTCAGGAAAAGATGGAAGAGCCTCAAAAAAGAGAAAAAACAGTGGATTTTGACAGGATAAAGGTTCGAATAATATACTAGAGTAAAGAAATTCAAAACACTGTGTTTTTAGTATTAACGTGCAGTGATAAAGCTTGGGTGAGTATAGCGATGACACGATTGAGGAAAATAAACAAACTTCGTAGATTTAGTTGATAACTACCTTTCTCATATCTTACAATTTTATTCTAAAATATGTTGATATATTAAGTACTTAAAAGCTAAGAGTACACACCAAATTGTGTGTGATCCTATGGGTGTGTGAAACAGATAATCAAATTCTATTCAATAAAGCATATTAATATTGGAAACATAACTATTTCAATCTAAGTTCTAAATTGCACTCTTCTAGTTATAGTTCCATGTGAAAATGAACTTCTAGGGACAAACAAAAGTTGTGGTTTTGGTGTTCGAGTCAATTGGAAATATTTTTGGCAAGCTAGTTTGCAAATGCTTGAGGACAAGATTCATAACAATTGTGTGCATTTTGGATATAATCTTCTTGTAAAAGCATCAAGTAACAAGGCATAAATGCAAAAGCCCTCCATATTTTGCATTTAGTTAGGAGTAAAATTGTCCTCACTTTTTAAGCTCCTACAAAAATTTGTCTATCTCAAATCTAGCAACGAGTTCCATCTTGATTTGCTTCTGTTTATCCAACTGATAATTTAACAACTCTCTTGTAAAGTTGTATGTTAAAATAAAAAAAACCTTGCAACTCTAATAATGCAAATCGCTCACTGTACATCTCTTTCACTACTCTCAAATTAATGATAATGTTTATCACAATCCTTTTGAGCCTTCTAGAAAAAAATGTCAGTTTTATCTAATATATTGCACCATGCATTCTCAAAGAGATTTTTAGACATGTCAATTTGAACTACTTAATATGGAGTTGTTGAATGTTGAACCTAGACTTTTGTGAGACTCATCAAATTTATCCTTCACTATCAATGCATGAAGTTTCAATTTGAGCATACAACTTTCAACTTTAACTTTGAAATCCCTGCAACATTTACAATGGTGTTCACGTTTGTGACTAGTTCGATGTTATATCTCTATTCAGAAAATTGGAGTGCATGTTTATTATGTCTATGAGAAGTTTTGATAATCTGTCTAAAACCCAGGTACATTGATAAACTTATATGTAACCAAAGGCAGACAATGTCAGATAGTTTTAAAATTTCTCCCTCCTATCCATAGTCCATCCTATCAAACATTAACATACACACTTTCCAACTTAAGAGACGGTGTTTATCATTTAATAAAGTATTCATACATTTCAGAGAGAAGGAACCAAAAAAAGAGGAAAAGAGGAGCAAAGTATGTGCACTGCTGTGACACTATTGTTGGAAAAGTGAGAGAGATTCCTCAAACATGAAATTTTCAAAAGTTAGACCAATAGTGAATATCTCCTAAAGCGGAGATGTTAAGGGGAAAGGCCTAGATGCCTAGGAGTTGGACCACAAGGAATACAGAAATGTGAAAGGAGTAAAGCATTGCTCTTATGAAGGAAGAGAAGCTTAATAGGAGTTGGTTGACTCAATAAGATTAAGATAGGATTCCTTTTGAACGGAGATGACAAAAATATCATCAGCAAACATCTAATGGGAGAAAGGCCTATGAGAAAACAGGAAATGTAATGTATGATAAATTAAGAGCATGATGGGGCCCCAAAAAATAAGGCATAAAATAAAACTTAATGTGGCAAGTCATGGTGAGTCCAGCACCAAATGACTGGAATTTGGTGGCATAAAACTTAAATACAGCCAATTGTGATTTCACGTAACATACATAACACTGATGAATTTGGAGTATAGATAAAAGTCATATGAAATTAGTTTTATGCATTCTTTGTTGTTTCAGAAGTAGTCAACCTTTTGATTCAATTTGCATTATTGAGCTATGTAAACATATGATCTTGTGTATGCTAAACACTCTATTCTAAGCTTTGAAAAAGCAACTACGGTTATCTCACGTGCACCATCACACATCTTCACAACACAGGATGTCAAACCTTTGTGAAATTTGACCTTTATTAAGCCACATGCATAAACTTGTAAAGCACATTAACAATCACAAACGTATATAAGTAAATAAGTCACATGAAACTCCTCTGAAGTAATGGCCATGTTACTTGCCGAATCAAAGCCACATATGCCTTGAGCATTACCAAACCTGTCTCATAAGAGAAGCGCATCAACAAAACCTCTACCTAGTGTATACAAGCTGCCAATATATATATCTTCAAGGCCAACCATTACAGTTGTTTCAAATGGTGATGACAAATTCCTTCATAATTTCCAGAGAGAGAGAAAGCCAAAATTAGAGATCAAAGTGTGTTTTCGGAACGGGGGATAGGAGGGTAACTACCCTCATGCTTGTTCTGCAAAAAGTCTGTTCCATGCTCCCAATATGGTTCTAGAAACGTAAAACATTGATTGTCTGCAGTTACGAAAATCATAGGAGAATTTACTCATATAGTTTCAGGTGATTTCAGTTGGATAATGTAGTGATACTCCGTTCACTTCAAAGTCTTCTTTTGAATGATTGATTTTTCCACTGCAACTTGAACAAACCTTTCACTAGTGTCACCCAGAAACCAAGAACTACTTAAGATCAGGTTAATTGATCTGAGATCGCAACAAGCAATGAGGACAGCCTCCAATTAAGTTCAATCTCATGGCACAAAGATAAAAAAATAGGCTTTGTATATCAACTAAATGCAACTGGTGTCAGGACTTACAGCACGAAACAGAGCCGTGGTTGGACTGATGCTGATTGATGTTTGTTGCCCCAAAAAAGTTGTCCAGAAGACGAGGATAGTAAGATCATGCATGATACAAGACAGTTCTAGTACAAGACAGACTGTTTCAGATTGCCCTTATGTACAGAGACAATCTCCTCAAAACACAGAGATAGGTAGTGCCATGAAGAGAACAAATAACAAAACCGACAGGAGTGCAATGTATCTATGTGTCCCAATGTGAAAGAGTTCTGCAACCATAAGCACTTTGAATACAAAGACTTTCTATAAGCAGAAAACTGGGACATCAGACAAGAGGCAGCACCGCCCTTGACACCAAAACATTCAAAATTTCCTGTTAATGAGGTGGAGCCGTTGAAGCTAACAGAGAAAGCCACAACTTGCTTATATGATAAAATTGAGACATTAGACGATCTAAAACATCAGAAAGCATTGTAACTACTAGCTGCCACTTTTTCTTGATAAGCAGCACAAAATGCATCATCCAATCATCATAGAAAAATGTGTGATCCTATCTATAGTAGATGCAAAACTCATCCATGAAGTTTGTCAGATCATCTCTTTCTTGATCTTATGTCCTCTTGTCAAACACAAATTTAATAACATGAACAACATTCCACTTAGGTTCTTGTAAAAACAGCAAGTAATAATTAAGATACTCAGTGCTACTAGGTAATATTCGGTTGGTGTAAACATAATATCATACACATATAGGTCGTGCTTTGCTGAGAGTAACATGCAGCAGATGCTCTGGAGTATTGCAGATATTCAACCCATTGCATATTTTGTTGTCCAATTTCTGGCGGTTGCCTCATACTTCGCCCTATCGGTTTTGTACATATGAGCGATCTCAGGAACAAGAGGATCATCAGGGTTTGGATCCGTAAGCAGAGAGCAAATGGACAGCAGAACCTGCAACAGTCAAAAAAGCTTTCCACATCATACAATACTCGTCATGCATATCAAAGAACTCTATAATAGCTGTTAGCAGTACTTAAGTTCTATAATATGTTCTTTTGGCCTGATTGGTATGCAAAGTCTACTTCTTGACTTCGACAAAGTGCGCTTTCCAGCTAAAAGGAAGTTTGGATATAAAGAGAACTGTTGGACTTGTCATCACTTAGCAAGCTATATAGTTCAATTCACATCAAGTCAGAAAGTTTACTAATGTACCTTAGAAATAGTTAGTGCTGGACTCCATTGCTCTTTGAGAATGTCCAGACAAATGCTTCCATTGCTATTGATGTTTGGATGAAAAACTTTTGTTCTGAAGGCAACCTGGAAGGGCAAGCACAAAAAGCTTACATACATCAATAACGAGTTGGCACAATCATGTTTGCAGGTTGTCTACATTGGGAACACCATATTGTACTCCTACATCAAAAGATAGAGGCTGCCATAGTATCTAGGTCCAAAAACTACTTCTGCATCAACTGTTAAATTCTACGAAAAGCATGAGCTTGAAAAATGGAAAAGACAAATGCCAACACAAGCAACACTTTAAATTTGCAAGAGCATTTAACTTGAAAAAGATGTGAAATGAGTAACCATTGTCAAAGATTAATCATCTCACTAAATGATTACTCGCTGTTAACACATTTCTTTATTAACCTGAACACTATCAAAACTTAAGTACAACCAAGTAAGCTATCAAAACTGGACCATAATCTTAGTGCAGCAAAAACAAATTTCACTAATTTCTACCTTTTTAGGTAATGGTTAGTAAATACTAATCATAAAGACGGGTACTTCATGCCAGAAGAGACTTACCTTGGGAGGCTTGAAGGGATAATCAGGAGGAAAGTGAATCGAAACTAAAAAGACTCCTCCTGCATAGGGGCTATCTGGAGGTCCCATGATAGTGGCTTGCCAATGAAACATGTCCTCCGCAACAGGACCTGCCAATAAAGCATAATCAGCGTCTTAGGCTACTATCAGGCAAGGCTTTAATGAACTACACCTGTACGAGGCATGAGCAGTCACAGATCAGACTGATCATAGACTTTTCAAACACCTTTCACCTTTGAGAAGAGTATAGCCTTTCTAACATGTATTTAGAAGCACAAACATGAAAAACTTATGCTAAGGTAAGATACAGGTTAGGCACGACAACAGTCCACTGAGGCAAAATTAAGAAAAGTTGAAACAGATAAAAATGAGCAAGAAGAATATGGAACAAAATGCAAATAAATAATGTCCTTCACCTAGGCAGAGGTAAAAAAAAACAAGGTTGTGAGCTTTAATGAGCCAGCGAGGGGGCAAGGAGATTCACAAGACAAGTTTCCAATAATAACAGAAGTTACTTCCTCCGCAGACGGTAAGAGTGTAAATCATGATTTTATTATTATCAAAACTAACAAAGTGAATCACTGGCAAGGATGATTCAGGTTGCACTGATGAACATTCTAAAATGAAAATTACTCAGAATACAAGCAAATTTGTTACTCTACCTTCTAACTGATACCTCACAAACTACCCTGCCCCCTTCTCAGCACTACACCAATTCCTGTGACATCTAGCATTACATTCACGTTAATAAGGGGGTCATTTTGGACCACATATGGTGCATGCTGAAAGCTGGAGCGAAAAATTAAGTATGAACACTGAAAATTTTCCTTGTAAACATTGAAGGTCTGTCCATCCAACGCTGAGTACATAGCTGAAAACATATTGCTGAAAGATTTCAAAACAGTGACCTTATTACACAAGCAAAGCCACATATCACAAGCACTTCAAGACATGATGAAAGTTGCAAAAAGATAATTCACAAGACTTCCAGAGAATTGCTCATCTACAGAGAGTCAAAAAGCAAGCAGAGAAATGTTTGGAAGCAAGAACAAATGGGCAAGGGAGTGATACGACATCCACCTGGCACAAATTAGCAAGCATCTGACACCTTTTTACCATATTCCTCCTAACCTTAGATCATAAAAATATCATAGTTTTGCGATTACATTTATTGATGCAAAGATCTGGAACCTGATCAAAACCATAAAATAGACATGGCAGTCAGATTTTTTGTACCAAAGAACTCCATCTGATCCAGTTCGCAAAATAGTTTGCTTTTGCCCTCTCATATGAAATAAAGACAACAACAACAAAGCAAACATTAAAAAAGTAACATTATTCCTGATAACTACAGTCTAGGTTAAAAACAGTACAGAGAACACAACAAATTAAGAAAGCTCCCTGCTTTTTGCAAGACGCACATCAACAACGCCCCACCCTAATTGTGGTACAAAATCCTCAAGGCTAATGCTCTGTTATGTGCCTAGTGATTCTAGAACACCTTTGTCAGACATTAGCATGCAAAATCTTAAGCAAAAGTATCACTTGTGTTTCACACAAAGGTTGTGTAACGTGACAGTTGTCACAATATATCTGAAGAAACTCCTCAGACCGCGATTTCACGCGACCCCCTTCCGTAGAAATGTGAAACGAAGAGAACTGTTAGCACAGGAGTTACAAAATACTGCGGGGCGCAGCGTGCAAATTAAGGTCATAAAGGTACAAGAAATGCAAACTCCAAGACCCAAGAACCAAGGAATGCAGCTTTCGCGAAAAACTTATCACTGCTAGACATACATAACTTTTTTTAGGATTTGACGATGTCACTAAGGTCGAGGACATGATTATACTAGCAGCGTGGAGAGCAATTTTTGTCCACGCTACAAATGATTATCTTAAGCAAACTCACCAGCGCTGCATGATGTCGGAGGATCCTTCTGCAGATCTTTCAACTCCTTCAATATCCGCTTGGAAGCCATGCGGAAGATCAGCAGATCGTATCCCAAAACCGTCTAACTAAACGGACACAAGCCAAAAACAACCAGCAACACTATATAATCCTTGCACAACAAACGGATCCTGGCAGAATCTTTACGATTTCAAGAGCTCAGACTTTGAAGCGAGCAAAGGGGCAGGCGGAATCACTACACTCAATAAAGGGAAACGTAAAGCTGTATCTCACAAAATGAAAAAAAAAAAAAACAAACTAAAGCCCTGGAAAGAGTTGACAAAGACGCAGAATCCCACCCAGCACAGCCACAAAAAGGCGAGTTAATGGGAATAATATCGAAAAGAAAATCAGACGCAAAGTGAATAGGATGTATCTTGGCGTGAAAAGGACGTATCTAAAGCTCCAAAGCGCCTGCTGACGAGGAGAATAATAAGAAAACGCAGAAAAAGATAGGTGATAGGAACAATTTTATGGAAAGAAACGAAAGAAAAAGCAGGTTGATGAGAAGATTAAGAGAAAGAAAATGAAAAGCAAAGCGATTAGGAGGTAAATGCCGGTGAGGAAACGTCGGATCTGATGCTCCAGACGACCGCGTCAGTCTGGATCTTCCCGTCTTCGTCAGGATCTTCCCGTTTAGTAAACCCTCGCTCTGCTCACCACCATCCCCTTCGACGACGAAGACGACGAAGAAGACGAAGGAAAAAAGAAATGCCCTGACGATGGGACTACATGGCACGATTCATAGTGTACGCCATCTCGGTTGGATCACTGCCACGTGTACCGGTCTCGACCGCAGATAGCGATAAACGTGGCATAGTCTGAACGTTTCGTTACAAAATCCGACGGTGGTGGGTCGTGCCGGTAGGGTACGGTAATGGGTGGTTCGTCAGCGTTCAGATCCTGCCACGTCTTTCTAGTAGGAGTAGTGCACGTGGCACTGAAACACGTGGCAAGAATCCAAGTGGTTAGGCCTCAAATATGCGGTGTGGTTTAAATCCAAGTGACAGAGGTGTTTCGCCATCCGCGTATTGGGATTGGGTGGAGCCAAGGGGGCTTAATGGCCCGACCTAATTCCGCGTCCCACCACTTAGATCTCTGACACGTGGCACAGTAATGATCCAATGGCTTAGTCATGAGATACGTGGCAAACTTTGAGCGCTAGCGATTAGATCTAACCCGTAAACCATTTCTGGCTATTCATACAAGAATGGGTGGGGCCTGAGGCAGAGAAGCAAAGCTGGCAATTGGAATCAGATTTTGAAGTCCGGAAAGCCAAAAGCACAAAATCACGTGGGCACAAGGGCCTTTTCTTTCCAACTTGGAAAGAATCTATTTTCCTTTTTCTTCTTGGGGGCGGGGTTGCGGGGATCGTCTTATCTTCGCTTCGGTAACTACTAGCCACTGGTTCCATTTGCTATTGTGCTAGGTTAATTGGTGGGCTAACCAGTAGTTAGGATGGCATTAGTTAGGTATCACGAGTAAGCCTGAAAGATTGCACATAATATGAGGCTTCTGAACCATAGAATACGTTCCTACACCCTCAATCAGAATTGAGTATAGGCACATGTTAAGAAATTGAGCTAAATCCCTCTCGGAGCTGCCTGTCAGAGGCTATTGCAAGCCTCAAACTTGCATGTTAGCACATTAGAAGCATCATCCTCTCACCCTTCACATATAGGGTGAAGGGCTAGGTATATCTATGCCTACGCCACCCTCTCCACACAGCTCCAGCTTGCACTTAACTCCACCCCCTATTAAGCTACCCAAGGCATATGGTGGCCCCGCCTGCACTTAGCATAAATGAATTAACAAGTTTTATTTAGCTAAATGAAATTACTAGTGGGTGTGGGTATTTAGCTCAAGAACTTATGAAAACCTCTTGAGGTCCTTTGACTAACGTGTGGAGGACATGGGCATCTTGTCGGGGCAAGTGAATGAGTGTGTCATTTTCATGTTTCAAAAGCCTTTAACATCGCCTTTAGTAAAAAACTAATATGATCCACCCATGTGTGGTGGTAGAGATTTTTAGTGTGGGATTGACCACCCATGTTCAAACCCCACCCACACATGGGAGGTGCTCGAAAAAGAAAAAAAATATATCATGATCCAAGTTCAAAACCCGCCACACATGGGCATTGTCCAAAAGAAAAACACTAACATGGTGTAAGTTTACTTAGTGGGTGTTGGAAAAAGGTGATAATGCAATAACGACAAGTCGAAGCTTGTGAACGACTTATCAAGCGCAACGGAATGAGCCTACTTTCCTAATGCATGACTACGCCTATCTATTTTGAACAAAACATAATGACAAGAATCACGTTCAATTTTTTAGCAACTAACTTTAAAATCATCAGAGCTAAAATGATTATGTAGCCAAACAATAAAGAATTGAATTATCAGACAAAAGCAATATGAGATCACAGAGATTCTGACATGACACTGAATGCAATAAAGGATAGATCGATTCAGCAACATGATGAGCACAAGACAATTGCGGATAGAAACCGCATATTCTAAGTTATCTTTGAAAACTCTGTCTGATTTGCACTTCCGCTGATAAGCAGTAAGCGCTAATAGCAAAACTCTAATAGAACTCTAAAGAACTGAGCTAGAATGCTCAAGAGTGTTCAAGCTTGAAAACTTGACAGAGTTGTGCTAAATTCTACTTCAAGACATTTGAAATAATAGACGTATGATCAACTATTTATACGAAGCAAGAACGGGCGTGCGTCCAATAGGACAGTTGATTAGATCATAGATTATAATGGCCAATTGGCCGTAGTGAGCTAGCATCCGTCCAGTTAGTGACATAGTGATACTTAATTTCAATATGCTTACTCCTAGAATGAAATCTAGATTGGCTGATAAAGCAATGGCACTTTAATTATCACAAAACAGGATTGTCGGAGCATATTGATTTAAACTGATATTAGAAAGTACGTTTGTCAATCGTATTGCTTCCTTTGTATCTTGAGAGGCTGTGATATAATCTAATGAAGGATACGAAATGCATGTTGGCCCAGGAGTACAAAATGACAAATATGGGTCCAACCCACTACTGTCTCATAATCAAAATCCTCCGAATTCGACCCATCAAACTGATTTTTATTAGTCAGCAAAGATATCTCTCCAACGTGCTAGAAAAGTATGGAATGGCCAACTACAAATCGAGTCACTTTCCACTCAACCCTAGTCCAAAGCTTTTAAAGGGACAATCTTCCCAAACAGAGGCAGAAAAGGAGGAAATGAAGCAATACCCATTTCACTCCATCGTCGGCTCACTGATGTATGTAGACCTCAGTAGTATTATCATCAACCGAATTAGAATATATAGCTACCATGAATGCTACCACAAGGAGGCAATTTGGCTAAGGCACCTGTTTGCAGATATCGACCTTGCTCAATCACATCCAATGACTATTTTTTATGACAATCAAAGCACAATAGCACTATCTCTAAATCTGATATTTCATTCTTGAAGCAAACATATCGAAATCAAGTCTCACTACCTTGGAGAGAAAGTGCAAAGCAAGGAAGTGTCACTGGTTTACTGCACGACAGATCTTATGGCAGCAAATTACTTCACAAAGGCTCTATCAAAGGAGCACCATCTCAGATTTAGTGACATGTTAAATCTGAAGATAAAAAAGTTTCAGGATCCACATTAAGGGGGGAATGTTGGATTTCGATGCTCAACCTCAAATCCATTCAATAATGAGCATCCTGAAAAATATGTCGAAGTTCGACTTCATCGACTTCGACTACTCTCATGTAGAAATATACATATGTTCAAACTCGACATCGACGTATAAGGTTGTCTAGAGACAGGGTGACTACCTGGAATTTACTCAATTCTGTGGTCTACTGACCTAGACGGTGGTATTCCATAAGGTAATTCAAATGGAAAAATATATTTGAATTCAGTTAATATCTTATTCTTCTCTATTTGCTCCTGATCTAAGTCCATTGAGTTAAGAATTTTTGACAATTCACAACTACTTAGATGCATTTCACATAAATCAAATGGGTTTGGCAAACAAAGAATAAGCTTCATACTATGAATTAAAAATTTCATTTACATTAGCCAATGAAATCATCCCAGATGGATGCACATGTCTGTCTCCAAACATAGTAACTACTTCCTTACCCTCTTGAAAAGAGAGCACATATCTGTCCCCAAACATAGTAACTACTTCCTTACCCTTCTGAAAAGAGAGCCCATGCTTCTCAAAAGCTATATCAGGAGATTTCTTAAATAACCATTCATATCCTATGATTATGTCCGTATGTGCTAAATCTAGAACATGAAAATTTATCAACTCTTTATAGTCTTGAATCCAACTGGGAGCTTCGGATCTTTGACATCCCAAGTCTACAACTTCGCACCTAAAGCTATATATATCTTATATCTATGATCACTGGCTTCAATTTGTAGGCCGAGTTTTTGCACAAGACCAAAGTTAATAAAATTAGGAGTAGATCCACCATCCACCAATATACTAACTTCATGTCCTTTAAGTGTGACTTTCAAACAAAATAATTCATTAGGCAAGAATGAAGTAGTACTGAATGAACATTCACACTCACAATTAACCTTGTTATATTTTATAATTTTTTTTTACCTAGCATCTCAATGACTTGAGCTGTGGGTTTCTTTTGCTCTGGGCAGAACTTCATAACATGTCCAAGCTTGTTACAGACAAAGCACACATTCATCCTCCTAGCCTTCTTCCAGGACACTTGTTTCTTTTGCTTAAAATCCAATGCAATTTTGATCTAGTTAGTCACAATATTTGTTGGGTTTTTTTATTATCATGAACTCGTTTCTTTCCGTTCTTTTGGTTGGATCTAGATGGATTAGCCTGAAACTGCTTTCTGGATGCCACCACTGTGGAATCATAAGCTTTTGCGACTCGTACGACGTCATCAAAAGTCTGCAACATGTTTCTCTTACATTCATTCTGATAATCAGTTGGCAAACATAGGATAAATTGCCAGAGTGCCAATTTCGCATTGAATGATGGAACTTTGTTTCACAAATCCATAAATTCTTGTAAGTACAAGTCTAAACTCCAAGTAACCATTTTGCAACAGACAAATCTTTGGTAAAAGTTCGAATCGTCCGCAACCACAAACAACTCTCTGAATACTTCCATGAATTCTTCCCACGCAGTGAGTTTGGGCTGCAAATCATGCCATCACGACAAAGCCTTTTCTCAGAAGAATAGAACCATGCTCTCGATTTTTTTCTCTTTAGAAAGTGCATGTAGATTGAAAAAACTACTCCACTTGGTTAACCAGTCGTACCACTATAACGATCGCCAACTGAAGCTCTTCTCAAATCCTGTTACATGCAACCAAAAGGACACCTGTGGAGCAAAACCACTCAACCAACAAGAAATGGCTAGTCAATACCCTAACCACTTCACCCCCAAGCCAAGGTGAATGAATACAAGAGAGGAGGTAATCTTGACTTCATGAATCAGAAAATCCAATGGGGAGATGGGCAAGTTCCACAAGTATATATAATCTCCATTAGGGAGAGAATATTCCTTCTAGGATCTCATACAACCCAAATATAAGCAATTGACCTCCTATTCTTGCATTATAGCAGTCAAACACCATGATCTCACATACTGGACATGGATAATTATCTAGGAGTAACACAATCCTTATGTTTTAGATACAAATATGTTGGTACCATCCCTTTAAGATACTAGTGATTCATCCAAGACTTCTTGTAGGGTATATAATTTCATTACCCTACCCACAAAAAAGATAATTTCCTTTACATCATAGCCAAAACTTAAACATTGTGTTCCAAACACTTATAAGGTGATTTTGATGTTAAGAAAGCACATGGGCATGTAGTGCCAGAAAGAATAAGTGGATAGACTCAAACTGTATTCAAAATTATATATAGCTTCACGTTAGAATTTTCAAAGTTGAAAATAATAGGGAGAATTTGTAGATGAAATTTGATTGATCATGTCTCTTGTAGTTAATGTGCACAAGTTGACAAGAAAAGCAAAGTACAATACATCAAATCATCACATTGAAAAGCATTTGCTATATATTTTTTATGCTAAAATATTGTTCAATCATAGCATCACCTCAACGTATCTCAAAAGTTAATCATGCAATTATCTATGTTGGGCATCTAGTAAAGTTAGATATCCAAAAGTATGTCTTTTTATCATCAATGTTTTTTGAGATTTTTTTAACATATAATGTATCAATTAAATATTCTCATAAAAAAAATAATAGATGTGCAAATTTGGACCTCACATATGTGATTTCTAGACTATAGGATGCCAAAATTGAGCCTCGAGTTATCTTCTTTGAGTGCTACGCAAGCTACTACAATTTGTTGGCTAAATTCACCAATGTCTCATCCTTACCATTGGTGACAATGTAAGGCTAGGATTAGCAATGTGACTCACACATTAGGTTAGGGCTTGGGTAGAAACTTGACCCATACTTCATGTAAATAGGACTTAACCCAATTATTTTGATTATTGGAATGACTATTGGATAGTCCTTTCATTGTTCTTTTCATGTGTTGTGTTGTGGAGGATAGTAGGAGAGGAGGAGGCCCTTATTTCATAAACTAGTGTTGTAACTTTCTTATGTATTGTGTATATGCACATGAATAAAGCATTTTAGCATCCTATTTATTATATATAAAATTCTCGTGAAGTGCTTGAATATAACCTTAGGGATTTCTGTAATGTGCTGAAATCAGGGCATGCTCTTGTGGATTATTACATTTTTTTAGTCTTCAAGTAGTATCAAACTGGGTTCAAATTTTAACATGGTATCAGAGAGAGTGATCGAGAAGACAACAAGTGGAGCATCTACTCACATTGCACAGTCAAAACAAGTATTGTCTTTGGTGTTTGTGGCTTGTGACGGAGGTCATTCGGTTTGCAACCAAGATCTTATTTCTCTTCACAACTTTTCAAGCCTTTTGAAGTGACAATGATGAGCATGATATGAAGCTTTGATGCAAGAGGAGCCACATGTGAAAACATTAGCTATAAAAGTAAGGAGGATATTTTCTTGTATAAAAAAGGCTTGTTGGAGGTTTATCCATCAAGTTAAGGATCACCATTGAGATGTATTTACTAAGAGATTTTTCAGAGTTCAAATTTTAGACCAAGTCATGTTATATGCTCGGTATGTAGTTTTTCAAGTATAAACTAGCTAGTTTTCTTGTGTTAGAAATTTGGATGCTATGTTCTACATTGTTTCATACATGATCAAAAATAAAATTATTTGAAGTATCATTTCATACCAAAAATTTGTATATGTGATGATTTTTTCGTTCCACATGAAGGTCTTAACAATTAGGTTAAGGTTTGTTAGATTTGATAGTGTTAGGGTTTTCTCACTGCATGTCTTTATTTGCTAGTTTTTTTTATATGTTCCAGTTTAGATTGTCTGGTGGATATAGTTTGAAGTAAATAGAGACTACTTTTAGTAAGTGTAATAACATAAATGGCAATAAGATGGTGATACGAAGTCCAAAAAATGATTGTGGCTTGAAATGGTATACATCTAGCACATATGGCAATACATGTAGGATAAATGAACTTTATGGACAAATAAGAAGGCCGGGTAAGAAAGACCATGAGTAGAATCATTTGTAGATTTATTTTTTATGTTCTTTTGAATCAAGATGTCAATAAAATATATTTCTTTGATATTTTGACATGTGAACCAACCTTAGGAAGATCTAGAGAAGGATTGTCTCTAGTGTGGGTGCAAAAAGACTTAGAATTTGCTTTGCACAGGAACACAGATCATGCAAAACAGTAACATAGACAGAAAACACTCTCCACTGCAAGCTCACATAGCAACTGTATTTCTCAAAATGAAATTACACTGTACATATAGTTGTTCATTCAAGCAACCCATGCATGACCCAGGTTGCCGTTGGCGGGATGCCGACTTGCCTCGTGGCGAGGCCAACTGATTCTTATCCACTGATAAGACCCACAGTACAGTAGCATAGTGATTCTACTTTAATTCTAACTCTCTCTCTTAAAGTAGAGTCTACTTTTTATATAGTCATATACATAGCTTTAAAGTCAATATCTTTAAGTACAGAAAGTTTTGATCTAAACTTATCAAACTTTTCTCCAACAAGTGGCTTAGTGAAAATATCAGCTAGTTGTTCTTCTGTGCTACAATGAACAACATGAATTTCATGACTCAGCAGCCTCTCACGTATAAAGTGATACTGAATCTCAATGTGTTTAGTTCTCGCACGGAACACTGGATTCTTTGCTAGCTGAATGCCACTCTGAGCTATGTAATGTCGTGGGATTTTCCTGCTTCATGCCAACTTCTTCCAAGATTTGTCTCAACCATATAGCTTTCTGTGCTGCACTACACATTGCCTTATACTCTGCTTCTATGGTGGATAGAGCAATTGTACTTTGCTTTTTACTAGACCAGGAAAAGCAACTACCACAAACTTGGAATACATACCTTGTGGTGGATCTATGATCATCATAGTCACCTCCCCAATCTGCATCCACATAGCCACACAACTCAGGTAAACCATCATGCTTTCTGTAAATCAAGCCATAATCTGAAGTGCCTTTCACATAACACAAAATGCGTTTAGCTGCCTTCCAATGCGTTTCCGTAGGTGCTGTCATAAACTGACTTACATGCCAACAACATAGCATATATCTGGTCTAGTCGTGGTAGGGTAAATCAAGCTCTCTACTAACTATCTATATAGCGTAGCATCAAATGACTGTGACTCATCAAGCTTAGAAAGCTTTTTACCTGGTTCAATAGGAGTATTTACTGGTTTGCAATCCTGCAACCTAAACCTGTGCAGTAACTCTTTGACATACTTCACCCGTGTTAAACCCACTTCGTGTCCTTTTTGCCACACCTCTACTCCAAGGCAATAATGCATCAGGCTGAGATCTGTCATCTCGAATTGTTCCATGAGGTCTTTATTGATCATGTCTATCATCTCTTGATTATTTCCCATAATAATCAAGTAATCAACATAAAGAGCAATCAAAGCAACCATACCATCAAAGCATAAGACATGTAGATTTGGATCAGAATGTGTTCTCACCATCTCCTTTGAATGAAAGTAGGCATCAATCCTTCTATACCACGCATGTGCTGCCTGTTTACGACCATAAAGGGCTTTCTTCAAGCGACAAACTTTATTTTCCTGTCCCTTTGCTACAAAGCCTTCAGGTTGATCCATGAACACTTCTTCTTCTAACTCGCCATTTAGAAAAGCAGATTTCACATCCATCTGATGCAAAGGCCAACCAAAATGTGAAGCTAAAGCAACAAGTAGACGTAGACTATTCCACTTACAAACTGGCGCAAAGGTCTCCTCATAGTCGATGCCTTTACTTTGTGCATACCCTTTGATCACCAATCTTGCCTTGTGCTTTGCTATACTTCCATCTGCATGGTACTTAGTCCTGTATACCCATTTGCAACCAATGGGTTTCTTGCCAACTGGTGGTTCTACTAAGTCCCATGTGCTATGTTTAGCGATTGACTCCATCTCCTCTCCCATGGCCTTGACCAAAATGTCATCATCCTTCGCTTCACCATAAGTCAAAGGTTCTTTGCTTTGAATAATGCTAGATAAGAGAGCATAATTTGCTTCATACCTTTCAGGTTGTGTCTTCTCTCTTATTGATCTTCGTAGCTCTCCCTGGCTAGATGATCCTGGAAATTCATCCATGTCGCGGCTCTCCAACAATCTCTCAAACCACTTAGGGAGCTTCCTGTCAGTCTTGCACCAAAAGGTTTGTCCACCGAGGGTGAGGACTTATCCGCCATCATTTATTTTCCATCATTCCTCTTTCCAAACATGGTATGAAAGCGACAAGACATCTAAATCCATTATCAAACAACTTGATATCAGAAGCTTCTCTCAGAACTTGATTTAGTCAACCAAATAGAATAATCACTTTCTTGTTCATAGTAGCACTAGACTTTATTTCAATCTTAAGTCATTGATAGTTATCACTATTAGTAAGTTCCACATGGATTTTCAAAATAAGGCTGGTCTCATTGTAGATAAGCTCGATAGATCCAACTACCACTTGTTGAGATTTAAGATGAAAATAATACTAATGGCCAAGGAATTGTATGATGTTGTCACATGTATCAAAGTCAGACCTGATACAGACGACAAGGCAATCTCCAATGGAAGCAAAGGATGGCAAAGCCTTTGCACTGATCATCTTCAACATTCTAGATACCCAAATCGGCCACGTATCTAAAGCTCAGACATTGAAAGAAGTCTAGGATATTCTCAATACATTGTATGATGTGAGAGATGTAACTTCTAAGTCTTAGATGAAAGTTTTCTCGCTCAAAATGTCTATTGGTTCATTACAAATCACATAAACAAGTTCAAGTCCCTCTTGCAGTATATGGCCATTGTCGGATCAGTCATGGACGATCAAGATGCAATTATGACACTACTACCAAGATTGTCATTTATGTACAAAAATTGGCTGATAATCATTATGACACTCAGATCTAACTCTTTCAAGAGTAATCGCTACGTTGATGTAGAAATACAATCGAAGAAATGGAGCTTCCACAGCTTCGAATATAGACTCGCACGCTCTATGTGAAAATAGAGGCTCAAAGAACTAGAAGAAGAAAGGCTTGAAGCAGTTCAACTCAAATCAAAAGCCGACCTAGAGTCATAGAGCAGTCATTGAATCCACAGACAAAGAAGAAGATGTTCTAAAAGTACTACAAGTGCACCAACCACGAGATTCAAGATTGCAAGATATTGAAAGCCAAGAACAACAACAAGAAGCAATCGAATCAACTAGAAAATGTAGATGAAGAGACATCTCACAACCTCAATCAAGAAGTGGGTAAAGATGCATTCATGACCACCCATCAAAAAGCATCACATGATAAAGCCTAGTTGATTGATTTCGGAGCCACTCAGCACATGACCGATCATATCAACTGTTTTGAATCTTATACTCTTACAGTACCAAAATGTACGTTCACCTCGGCGACACTAGCACAGATGCTATCGAAGGTGAAGGCAATATAAGATTAAACTTAAAAAATGATCAATTTAAACTACTCTCAAAAGTTTTTTATGTACCTAATATTTCTATGAATCTACTTTCTATTAGTAGAATTAGGATGATCCTAACTTCAAAGTCGTTAGAATTGATAGGCGTAGTGCAGGCACCAAGGAATCGTCCACCACATCTCGATTCCCAACATAAAGAAGCAGTATGGTTGAGAAATCTGTTATCGGACATTTGTCTAAAACGACATGCTTTGACAATTGTTTTATGCGATAATCAGAGTGCAACTGCCTTTATCAGCCAACCCTGGATTTCATCGTAGGAGTATGCACATTGAGATTAAATATCACTATGTCATGAGTAGAATTCTCATCAAAGAGTTAAGCTTAGAGTATTGTCGAATGCAGAATATGATATCAGATGCATTTACCAAGGCACTGAGCATTGATGTACACAATAGATTTTGTGCATCACTTAGTCTGAAGATCAAGGCATTCATGGATCCAAATTAAGGGGGGGTGTTAATTTTATTTTCTCTCTCTCTCTAAACTCCACAGTTAATCTAGATTCATTCATGTTGCTGCATATTTACTCGCATTGTCTCACAGTCTACATAAATACATGAGAATCGTTCACAAGTATCTAATTATTGAAGACAGTCAAACTATTGAGAAAGGTTGAACTATCGAAGGAGTGTTGAATATCGATTATCAATGGAGGCACTCGAATTTTTGATTCAAACAACCATTGATTCAATTTGAGCATTTGACTCTGACTTAAATTGATAGATTTTAAAAATGCATTATGGTATATATGTAAGGATGATAACTTGTTTGTTAGCTAGTACACAATAAGCACTAATATCCTTCAAAGGATAACATGATTGTTTGGTTGTTTTCTGAATACTGAAATGCCACGTGCAAAGTCTAGAGAAGGATCAACTGTATTTTCATTCTATCATACAAGAGTTACAACTCAAATACCTGCACATTCTGGTTTTGTTTAGTATAGCTCATGCTTTAGCCAGGCTGCTATCATGCTATTGACTGGTTTCTATTTCAAAGAGAATATTAGTGTTCAATCACTAACATATACAACATGCGCTTCTTGTAGCATCGAGTATTTTACGACCTTCTTTTTTGATTAGGTTCGATTCAGAATGTCCTGATACGACAAGGATATGGTGTGGCCAATCGCTATTAATCACTTTTGGACTATATTATTATACTTTAAGTTGTTAAGTTGCTAAGCTTATTTTGTACATGGATTACAACTGACATTCAGCGTTGACACTTGTCTTCCTCGCTATGCTAACTTGTGCGGTTTTGTGTGGTGGGATGGTGGCAGGTACCAATTGGATGTCTTGTAATAGGTTTTGCTTTATGGTGCTTTTTGAGTACTATATGCTTTTCAGCTATGTTTTACCGTGTTGGTTTATGAATAAAGGGTTTAAAAGGTTTGGTCTTGACTTGTCGAGAAGAACTGTGTTTCATTAATCTCTCTCTACATTGGTGGAGGTCATTTTCTTCTTGTGATGAATTTATGTGGTTGATTAATTGCATCGATCTAGAATTGTAAAATGTAAGATGACATGGACACATTACATAATGAATTCTACTAATCTAACATAACATAATCACATGGCTAATCCATTCATTGTACTAGCTCAATTTTCTTAATGCCATGTCCTATGCAAAAAAATTCTCTATTCAAGTCCTTAACCCTCAAAACATATGATTGAGCACTTTTGGAGATATTAGAATATTCAATTCCTTAAAGTCAACATACTCAATGTATTCTTGAATAATAGATGGTTTTCAAGGTCTTTCAAGCCTCTTGGGCTAAGGTACAAGCAACCACCTCGAGCATTTTTACACTCAGATGCATCTTGAATGGACATTTTATTTCATCAATTCTTATGGATTTGTACTCTATATATGATTATGATGCTTCTTCATTGACTTATGAGATTGATAAGCTTGAGGGGGAGCACACTATCTTAGTTTTGTTATGTTCACATGACTTTGAAGTGAAAATCTTATAAATGAAAGTTCTTTGTATATTTTTTAGGTGGCATGAATGGGAGTTTTTTCATCTACTTGCTCTCAAGTATTTTAGACGTAAGTATGATCTTTTCATCTTTAAATTTGATGGTGGTAACTCCACAATTATGGAGGCATATTGTAAACTTCTTATGTAAGAAAGTAAATCATCATCAAAGGACACTTATTTGTATAGAAAAATATTTGGCCTCATTGAATCTAAGCTTATCTATGTTGATTGCAAGCTAAAAGAAGTAATGCAAAATACTAGTGGTAAACATATGCGGACACGCCTTACATTGGATGTAAACATATGTGGACACGCCTTATCTATGTTGATTGCAAGCTTAAAGAAGTAATGCAAAATACTAGTGGTAAACATACGTGGACACGCCTTACATTGGATGATGTATATGTTCATAATTCAACATCATAAGCATGCATAATATGAACAACTTGAAGATTGGGATTTAGAATAAAGGTACTACATTTTCTTTCATTTTCACACATTTCATTTTCCTTCCACCATCATCTTTTTTTTTTTTTCGACAAGAATGAAAACACTTATTTTCTTGAACCAAACTTATTTCCCCCTTAATCTTGCCTTCCTATAATAACAAATTGCGTAGGTCTCACATCAATCCTAGATAAAATGCACAAAAGACAATTTCTTGCAAGGTCATGCAAAAAACCTACACTCTTCTTGATAAAGATTATTACTTCATAATGACATACCAAAGATGTATTATGATCTACTAAGGAGACTAGCATAAAGCTTTCAACTTCTTTTAGTTAGAATTAAAGTAGAATCACTGTGCTATCATAATGAGGGTCCTATCAGTGGATAAGGAACAATTGGCCTCGCCACGAGGCAAGTCGACGGGAAACGCGTCCCGCTAACGACAACTTGGGTCATGCGTGGGTTGCCTGAGTGAACAACTATATGTACAGTGTAATTTCATTTTGAGAAATATAGTTGCTATGTGAGCTTGCAGTGGAGAGTGTTTTCTGTCTATGTTACTTTGTAGCATGATCTATGTTCCTGTGCAAAGCAAATTCTAAGTTGGTATCAGAGCCGTACAGGGAGTGTACACAGTACAACATCACCATCGAAGAGAACTTCAGGAGAAGAGAAGTCTTTTGAGAGTTCGGGGTTTACGGCGAGCTAAAGACGGAAAGAAAAGTCACTATATAGACAGTCGTTAGGCGTAAAGGGATTTGCAGAGGAGCTGCAAAGAGCGGTGATAGTGGCCATAGCAATTGACAGGGCAGAATTTGGTGAAAAATTGAGAAAATTGTGAATTTCTCAGCTTTGGTGGGGTTTTGAAGCTTTCTCTGCAAAGTTGAACCGTGTGTGGTGAAATCCTTACCAAATCGTATGCCGTCAGTCCCATCAGATTGGTCGGACTAGGGCGACCTCGGGGAGGTTGAATTTGTAAGAAAAAAACTCAGAGTAAAGCTGAGAATTGCTTGGAAAAGAGCTGAAGAAGGGTTTTTTTGGTAAAAATCATAAAACTGTTGGAAAAACCAACTGTTCTCAGTCGTTCCAAGGCCAAATACAAATCTGAAAAGTTCCTCCAGGGCGCATAGATAGGGCGCAACCAGCTACAGATTCAGATTGGATCGAAAACGCTCTAGAGTCGCCCAAGAACAAGCTGATTTGGCTTGAAAAGAAGCAAGAAATTAGGAAAGAGGAGGAGAGGTCATGGAGGCCGTGAGGATTGGTCGCGCGCTTCAAAACCAAAGAACACATAGTATTCCAAAGCGAGACATGTCTGCAAGCGCATGGATCAGCGCACAAAAGTGCCTAGGACCGTCGGATCTCCAGTCACATAGATCTGTGGTAAAGATCGAGCCTCCAAGAACAGTTGTGGGCCGTTGGATCCAAGGTAGCCATTGGATTGAGGTGAAAGGGGCTTTGAAAGGACATGAAGGCCATTGAAGGAAGATTGGCCATTCAACTTCATTAAAAATTTTCAAACTGAAACTAGAGTTGGGTCCCTTCACATGTGAAAGGTGAAGTTTCTTCATGAAGAAACAGTTCAAAAGTTCAAAAAGCCCTTATTTTTTAGTCCTTTAGCCTATTTTGACCAAACGAAAGGCTATAACCTCTAAACGAAGGGCACCCGGATTGTACCTGCAAGTACGCTACCACAAAATAGAGTGATTGTAGCAGAGAAAGTGTTCAGAGCGCACCAGAAGTGATTTCACCATTTCACTAGGCACGAAGTTGGAAGTTGACGACTGAGTGCATTTTGGAAGGCGATGCCGATTTGGCTTTCAAATTGGTGGAAAAGCGGTGAGTGGCCTAGTAAGGAAAAAAGTGCAGGTCATTATTTTCAACTTCTGACATCACTATTGGCCTCGACATACTGTTTTTAGCCTAAGGCAGAAGTTTCAAGCAGTTTTGCGATGGCAAATATGGGAGAGTCCATTTTGAGTGAAAGTAGCAAATTGGACGAGATTTCCAACTATGCAGTGTGGGAATTCAAAATGAAAAACATACTAATGGAGAAAGACGTGTGGGAAGTCGTCACAGGTGATGAGAGAAGGCCGCCAAATGAAGCGGATATCAAAATGTTCGACAAAAAGATGAGGAAAGCTTTGACCTTCATTAACTTGTCAGTGAAGGATCACATCATTACCCACATTTGTGATGCTGTTACACCCAGACATGCATGGGATGTGCTAAAGGAGCAGTTTGAGACGTCAAATCCGTCAAGAATAATGTTTCTGAAGTCAAAGCTGAATAGTGTCCGAATGGAACAAGGAGAGCACATTCAGACCTACATGACCAGAATCAAGACAATGAGGGATGAACTACATTCTATTGGTGAGCGCATACGTGATGTGGAGCTGGTGCACAATGCATTGTGTGGCATTGCAGAACCCTATCAGATGTTTGTGAGCGGAATATCATAAAGAGAAAGATTTCCAAGCTTTGACGAGCTCACAGGAATCTTGATGCAGCTAGACGTCAAAATACTGACGATCATGCACTTGCGACACGCCAAAAACAAGGCAAGGGCAAGGGCAAGAAGAAGTCTAAGCAGCAATTTGTCAAGTCTTAGGAGGATGAGTGATCTTCCAGTAAGACCAATAAGAAAGGCAAGTGCTTCCATTGTGGTAAAAGGGCCATTGGAAGAGTGAATGTCGCAAATTCCTGGCGGAACAAGGCAAGGGAAAACCAAAACAGCAGGTAACCTTGTCGATGAGGGTGAGATTGAAGACTCTAGCATCTTCATATTTGCATTGTCATCTAATCAAGATGATCAAGTGTGGTATATTGACTCGGGAGCCACAAGACACATGACAAGTAACAAGAATTGGTTCAGTAGCATGAAAGTGTTGGATAATGGAATGTCCGTTTCACAAGCAAATGGCAAGGTGTGCAAGATCAAGGGGATAGGCACCGTTTCAATCCAACTACCTGATGGCAAAAGCAGGATAATCAGGGAGGTACTTTACGTACCAAGTTTGAAGAAAAATCTACTTTCTGTTGGAGTCATTATTGATCAAAAGTTGAAAGTAGAATTCACCCATGATCGTTGCTTTGTGAAGGATGTAAACCAAAAGTTCAAAGTTATTGCGGATGGAGTAAGAGAGCCCAATACAAAATTGTACAGGTTGAATGCTACAATCAAGGGGCAACATGGACTTGTATCGTCCATTCCATCGCAAACTGAGTTGTGGCATAAGAGGCTTGGTCACTTGAACTTGGGAAGCCTCAGTTTGATGAGAAAATTGGAGATGGTAACAGGATTGCCTACCATAGAAGATCACTTGAAATCGATGTGCGAATCTTGTGTATATGGGAAGCAACATCGAGAGAAGTTCAATAAAGGGGGTGTTGCAAGAGCAAAGAACATCCTGGATTTAATCCACACAGATTTATGCGGACCTATGAGGACCATGTCCTCAGGTAAAGCCTTCTATTTCATGACCTTTATTGATGATATGTCACGTAAGACGTGGGTCTACTTCTTGAAAAAGAAATAAGATGCATTTGACAACTTCAAAAGCTTCAAAGCATTGGTCAAAAATCAGACAAGTAGGAAGATCAAAGTCCTAAGATCAGATAGTGGAGGTGAGTACAAGTCTAATGACTTCAATGATCTTTGTGATCAATGTGGGATTAAAAGACAATTTACGCAAGCTCATACTCCTGCTCTCAATGGTGTAGCTGGGTGCAAGAATTGGATGATTGTGGAAAGTGCCAGATCTATGCTAGCTGAGATGAAACTACCAAAAGATTTTTGGTCAGAAGCATGCAGCACGGCAGTCTATCTTCAGAGTTAACAGAAGGCTTGCGAGGCTTGAAAGGAGCCTTTCTCGCTTGTCTCCGACTGCTCTTTCGGCGTTCCCTTGACGAGCTAGAAACGATGCTGCTTCTGCATGCTGCGGAGATGGATTTCGACTTATTATTGCCCTGTGTTCGCAGATCTTGTGATTTGAGAATTATTTTCATGGAAAATGATGATAAAATTGTGTCAATTTGATCCTAAAACTTGCTTGCTGCGGAGATAGATTTCGACTTATTATTGGCCTGTGTTCGCAGATCTTGTGATTTGAGAATTATTTTCATGGAAAATGATGATAAAATTGTGTCAATTTGGTCCTAGAATTCACCTCTGACCTTGCTGTTGATAAATTTATTGTAAAACCAGATGTCTTTTGCAAGACATGACATTATCACAACAAATGTCAGATTAGGTGGTGATTGGCAAGAGCAGACATGATTATGAGACCATTTTTGCACAAATTAGAGAGCGAACGCTTGTATGTATGTAGCTTTGCATTTTGAGAAATTGGAAGGACATGACTAGTGCTGTTCCTACGGTGTCGACGTTTGGTCAAAGACTTGAACGTGATGAATCCTCGTTGAGTCTCCTCAGCTCTCGTGGATCTGGTAAGTCCAGAATCGCACTCTTTTAGTACAGAAAACCTCTGTTTCCTCTTTGATATTTGAGATTGCTCCTCTCACGTCAGACTTAAATGCTACTCGATCGATACAAGGGAAACGTCAATTGTTCCCTCTTTTTGAAGATTTTTTTTGAAAGCTTGTTCAAACGACTAGTTTGTGTAAGAGACTCTGATTAATTTCTGGCTTAGGTACAACATAGGCCAGTACGAAATTTTCTTTGAGGCTTTTAAACTGAAATTTTCCCAGAGCTCGTCATGATGTTATACTTTGAATCAGTTGACTGAAATTCTGTACGTAGCGATACGTGACATGATCGCTAAATCCTACTCATATGTGCTAGTAGGTTATGAATTTATTTTCTTCTTTATCGATTATAAGGAATTCCGGATTGACGTCGCTGCTCTTTGTTCTTGAATTTGATGATTATAATATCAAGTCCCGCTGCTATGAATACTGAACTGTTTTCTTCTACATCAGCCTTCCTCAAAAGCTAATGAACTTCCGTATCTTGCTGCGGATTTCTGCAAAACTTGCAGAGTTTGGCAGTCGTTACATTCAAGCAGATGACTCGGGGGTCTATCTTTCATCGCTGGCAGTTACGATACTTGTGTCCTCCACTGCAACCATTGCTATTCTTCTCATCACGCTTACTATTACACTCGCCGTTATGCTTGGAGCATGCCGAGTCCAGCCTGAAATGCTTTTGTCTCAAAATCGAATGAATGCTCCAAATAATTGTCTTGCCTTTATAAGGAATGTCGAGGTGAATAATGTCAATGGCTGGGTTCTTCCAAAAGATTGTGAGAAGTCTGTGTCTGAATACATATGTACAGGACAATACTATTCAGATTTCTTTATGTCTATGTGATTCTGTTGGCTTATAGCTTGTGAGATTCCTAGAAATGAATTGTAGGTTAGATCCTTTACATGGTATTAGAGCCTTTGTTAGGTGCAGTTTTATGGTAGTCAAGAGCCGAATTCTTGGAGAATTTAAGGAACTATTAATTGGAAGCAACTCATAGTTAAATGGCCAAAAAGGAGCAAGATCTATGGGAGCTACTAACAATATGCAACTGATCTTTTGGTCCAGTAGTTTATATAAATGTGTAATTATTTTCAGCTTTGTAAGTCTAGGTAGCGAAACTTTTTGAGGCATAATGAAACATTATTGTGTAGTTTCTAAAGAATTGCATTTTGATTTTGTGTTTGTTTACGAGCGAAGGTACAACACACTTTTGATGTTTTATGATGGTGTTGCACTTTGAAGACTTGTTGATGGGTACAATATATCAACAAACAAATTTTTGCGGCTATTATTTTTGTCTATGAAATGTTTAGTATTAGGAGTGTTGATAATTTTGACACATAATATTGTTACTTCAAATGTATTAGAAACTGTTTTTCCTTTGATGCTTTGTTTTTTAGATTTCAAATATTGATGATTGTTATTAAAGTTGGCACACAAGTTATAACATATTATGATAAGATTGACATGTTTAAACATGGTACAAGAAGACTAACATGTTTATGTTTCGACTATAAATAGACTGACAATCTTAAAGATATTATAATTAGATTGATAAGTTTTAGTAATGATTGTGATTACATTCTAATTAGATTAACAAATTGAGAGAGAGAGAGAGAGAAGCGTATATTTGTATTTGATTCTCTCGGACTCCCTCCTGCTTCCAAAGGTAGGCCATACCCATTGAAGGTCAGAGGAGGTTGAAAAAGTCCACCTCTTGAGGTTGACTCTTACCTTTTCAAGATTCTTTGACTTCAACCACTCTAATTTACTCACTTCACAACATGTGAGAGGTACTATTTCCTATATGAGGTTCATTAATTAAGGAGGTTGCCACCTGTGAAAGAAACCTCCAACATGTGGCCCGTCGGTAGAGAGAGAGAGAGAGAGAGAGAGAGAGAGAGAGAGAGAGAGATTTTGATTATTGTATCAAGAGGTGGTGAAAATAGTGCGAAGGAATTGCATTATTCAAGGTTGCTTATTGTTGTAACTTGTAGCCATGGGCTATGTCATAGAGTTGCCTCAAGGCCATGTATCTTTTCTCTCAAGGATGGGCCCTATTTTGAAGCCCTTGGCCTATAGGCGTGGCAAAGATGAAATAGAAATAAAGAGTACGTCATGAACGCGTGTACTTTATTTTCTTCTTCCTCGAGAGCACGTGATGATTCAAAGCCCGGCGCCGTTGGATTTCATCCTAAACCTTGAGATTCTGACACGTTTCTACTATCAACCATTGGAAACAGTCCAAGTGGCGATGTGCCATGTGGCTGAAATCCAAGTGAGCGCGCGTAAAATACACCTTGCCATCAAGCTCCCTTCGAACGCCTGTTTGTCCCGCGATGCTTCGTTAGGTAACGATATCGATCCAGATTTTGCGTCGATCTTTTAATCTGTAACGGAGAAGCCATATCTTCGAGCTTCGCATTTGTGCAGTTTTTTTTTATCAGAAAGCGTTTGTTTATGAGCCTAGATTTGATCTAGCAATCTGAAGTGAAGAAGCAGTTTCATTCAGATCAAGGAGCTTGCAATGGTCTTTCCTTCAGCAGTGCAAAGATAAAGAATAAGGCGATGATTCGGCACTTAATTTTTTCGAAAGGTTGCAGCGTATCAGGGGTTATATTTGTCTAATACTGGAAGCAATTGCTGTATGCTCTATTTGTCGGGTTGAAGAAGCGCCATCGGCTTGTTTTGTGTATCTTGGAGGTGAGTAAATTGTGATGGTGTAAATTTTGTCGAGTTCTTGATTCTTTACGTGTACGAGGAATTTGGAAAGGCAAGATCATCTGCTGTTGTTGGTCTTTAAAGCTATATTGTGAGGATGGAAGTGCAATTTGTAAAGTCAAGCAAAGTCAACAATACAAAGAATCAGAATATTTAATCTTTTGAGCACATTTCCCATTCTTCTTACGGTAATCCTTTTTGGACTGGTCCTTGACGATTCGTGAGGATTTATGCTCTGCAATGGTCGTGCTTCCTACACACTGCCGACCTTGTACTTGTTCGAAGAAGGAAAGAGGAATCGATAGTGATTAAGTCAAAATGAAAGACGAACTATCGAGTGCAGCAGAATGATCCTTCTTCCTTATGCATGACTATGCCTATCATAAACCAAACAAAGCTATTATGACAATCGTCAAGTTTGATCTTTTAGCAAGCATCAGACAAAATGATAAGTGATTTGTCAATTACTGATAATTACAGGGAAGCATACATTATGACATAATATTGAACGCAATAAGAAGATGAATTGATTCAATAAGTAGCATGTACAAAGTCAGATGATGATGAGCACAAAACAATAACAGATGAAACCGCGTATTCTAAACTATTTCTGAGAAACTGATAACTGTGTCTGATGCACTTCCTCTAATAAGCAATAAGCGCTAGCAATACTCAAAGCATAATGCTAATAGAACTCTATGAGTCTCTGTATTCCTCTGTCTTCTTTTGTCTGCATATTTTCTTCTCTAATGATTAGCTATTTATACTAAAGCAATTTAAGCTCATTCAAATAGGTAAGCTTAATTAGGTTGAGGTCGCAATTGACAGCTAGCCAATGCGCTGTCATCCATTCAGTAAGGCCTTCTTGGAAATTTACTTGCAAAGTAGTTAGGGCAAGTTGTAAGCTTCATAACAAGTGGAAACAGTAACTGTCTTCGACGTCTTGGACTTCTCCGACAGTTCGTCAAAGTTGTCGGATATGTCGGAGCCACCTGTTGAGCGATTCTCGAGTATTTCTGCAGACTGTGTAGAAACATGTATAAAATTGCAAAACTGAATAAATGAAATGGATATAGATTAAAGATTGATTATTTGGATGAATCACTTCCGATAGTAGAATAATCCAAAACTCCCCCTTAATCTGAATCCATGAATGCCTTGACTTTAAAACTTAGTTCTGCACAAAATCTCGTGTGTGCATCCAAGCTCAGTGCTTTAGTAAAAATATCAGCTATCATGTCTTGCGTTCAACAGTACTGCAAGTTTACCTCTTTGGCGAGAACTTTGCTTATGACATAGTGATACTTAATTTCAATTTGCTTACTCCTAGAATGAAATCTAGGGTTGGCCGATAAAGCAATAGCACTTTGATTATCACAAAGTAAAGTTGTCGGAGCATATTGTTTCAGATAAACATCTGAAAGTAAGTCTCTCAACCATACTACTTCCTTTGTAGCTTGAGAGGTTGCGATATACTCTGATTCAGTAGAAGATAGAGCTATTGAAGTCTGCTTGCGACTGTTCCATGAAATAGGACCGTTGTTGAGGAAGAATGTAAATCCAGATGTGGATTTACACGTGTCTATATCTCTTGTTCAACTTGAATATAATAACCACTGAGAATCTTGAGTTTGTCGTTATCGACTGCTCCATAAAAGTCCATAGTAGCTCGAATGTATCTCATAATTTGATAAGAGCTTTCCAATGTGTCATGCCAGGATTGGTCATAAACTGACTTAAGGAACTGCTTGCAAAAGCTATGTCTAGTCTGGTATAGATCATTGCGTACATAAGAGATTATGTTATCGAGTGATAAGAAAACTCACACATCTGCTCCTTCTCTTCAATTGTTTGAGGACATTTGTCCTTTGACAATTTGAATCTTGGGTCCATTGGTGAGTGAGCTAGCTTGCAATTCATCAGATTATATCTAATTAACATATTGTGAATGTATCTTTGCTGAGTAATGTAGATCAACTTTCACTTTCTGTCTCTTTGGACTCTGAGGTAGTATAGCTAATGAAAATAGATTTGATACTGTGGAAGTAGAGCTTCTTCCTATATCTTGCGGTATCTGTGCATAAGCGATACATACAAAAACGCGTAGGTTTGATAATGATGGTTTGGAGCCTGTCCAAACTTCATATGGTGTCTTGTCTGAGAGACCTTTAGTCGGGCATCTATTCTGGATATAAGGTGCAGAGGAGCCCAGAAGACTTTCGGAAATGTCGCATGAGCAAGCATACACTTAGCCGATTCGACTAAGGTTTTGTTCTTTCCTCAACAAGCCCACTTGACTGAGGCGAATAGGAAGTAATAAACTGTTGCTCAATTTCGTTGTTAAGGCAATACTCCTTGAATTCGGTAGAGATGTACTCTCCCCCATTGTCGGACCTTAGTGCTTTAATTCTTTTACCAGTTTCCATTTCTGCACGCTCTTTGAATTGTCGAAAGATTTTGAAAGCCTCCGATTTCTGCTTAATAAAATAAACAGCTGTTCTTTTGGAATATTCGCCAATGAAGGTAATGAAATACTTTGCATCAAGCAACGACGGAGTTTGCATTGGACCACATATATCTGAGTGAATAACATCTAGAACATCTTTTGCTGCATGCCTATGACTTGATCTAGAAGGAATCTTAGTTTGCTTTCCAAGGATGCAGCTATGACAGATAGGGAGGTCAACTTTGTCGGTTGAATAGTCGAGATCGAGCTCGAAGAATTGTCTGAACATGTTCGACACAGATGTATGATTCAAGTGTCCTTATCTATAATGCCAAAGTAGTGCTTTGTTGACAAGAACAGAGGTTTTCAAGGCTTGATTTGTGTCAAAATAACAATGAGAGTCTATATAAGTATCTATGTTGCTTGCCGGGTGCAAAGATCTTATTTGTCCTATTGATAATTCGGCATTGATCAGTCTCAAACTCTATCCTATGACCTAAATATTCGTAGAGAGTTTAGGCACATACAAAACATTTGATAGTAGGTTGAATTGATCATGCTGGAACTTCAATCTTACAGTGCCTTTACCTTCGATAGTGTGTGTACTATCGTCGCCAAGATGAACGAATTCCTTTGTGCTGTAAGGCGTATAGGAGTGAAAATACTCACGATGACTGGTCATATGTTGAGTAGCTCTAGAATCCAAAAACCAAGAATTATCGAATTGCCTTTTGGTCTTTGACCATAAACGCTCCTTCGTCCATGTCGATTGTAGGAGATTGAGATGAATACTTACAGAACATCTTCTTCTTTGACTGTGGATTGAATAATTGCTCTTGACTTTGTGTTGGCTTCTAATTTGATATGGATTGCTTAGAGCTTTTCTTCTAGTTAAAAATTCCGATAGGATCTAGTGTGGTATACAGATGACATCAATCAATCACCATAGCCACTCCCCACAAGCTCTCAAAGATGGCACAACAAAAGTTAATTGTATTACCAAAGAAACTGTACATATAGAGTATTCACAACTTCCTAAAAGGACAGGTGTCCTAAAACTGGCCTACCACCTGCCAAACTAAGGTCAGGCCCAATATGGCCAAATTCGACCGACAAACTCGAGACATGCCCCCCAATATAGCAAGTATTGTAAATAACTCTGTACAGGCTAATTTCTCCCATGTGTGGCTGATGATTCTCGCAAGCTGAATGCAACTTTGGTTATCACAATGTAACAATGTAGGTCTTACTTGAGCAATCTGCATGTCCTCAAGTAGACGGCGTAACCAAATGGCTTCGCAGGTGGACCTCGTAGTCGCCCTGTACTCAGCTTCGGTAGATGATAGAGCAATAGTAGGCTGCTTCTTACTGCACCATAACATAGCCCCTGAACCTAGGCTGAAACAATAGCCTGTCATCGATCTTCGATCGTCTCTATCACCTGCCCAATCAGAATCTGAATAACCCTCCAGTTGAAGGTCCCCGTCATCTGTGTATCCAATCCCATAAGTCACTGTCCCTCTCGCATATCTTAGGATCCGCTTGGCTGCCTTCCAATGTGCTTCGGTAGGCTTACTCATGAATTGATTTGCGATCTCAACCGCATAAGCAGTATCTGGCCTGGTGGTAGTAAGGTAAATCAGGCTGCCCACTAACTGACGATAGAGCTTCTCATCTGCAAATGCAAGACCATCATCTTTTGATGGCTTGTTGCTTGCATCCATGGGTGTGTTGATTGGTTTGCTTTCTTGCATGTTAAACCTCTTCAATAATTTCTGTGCATACTTTGCTTGTGAGATAAAAAGACAACGCTTTCCTTTCCAAACTTCAACTCCTAGGCAATAATGTAGCAAACCCAAATCTTTCATCTCAAACTCACTAGAAAGATTCTTCTTAACACAAGCAATAAGCTTCTTATTGCTTCCCGTGATGAGTAGATCACCACATAGAGCACAACAACCACAAAGTCTTCTCCTTCCTTGAAGACATAAAGATTGCAATCAGACTTACTCTTCTCAAACCCTGGCCTTGCAAAGTACTCGTCAATTCGGCTATACCAAGCCCTTGGCGCCTGTTTGAGCCCATACAAGGCGTTCCTAAGCCTGCAAACCAGATTCTCCTTGCCTGTTATTTCAAATCCCTGTGGTTGTTCCATGTAAACCTCCTCCTGTAGGTGCCCATTAAGAAAGGCACTCTTGACATCCATTTGATGGACATCCCAATCAAAATATGAGGCTATAGCCAAAACGGTCCTGATAGATGTCATCTTAGCAATAGGTGCGAATGTCTCATCATAGTCTAGCCCCCCTGCTGAGCATAGCCTTTCGCCACCAACCTTGCCTTGTACTTGTCCACTGTTCCATTGGCATGAAACTTGGTCTTATAGACCCACTTGCAACCTATTGGTTGCTTCCCTTCTGGCAATGTAATGAGCTCCCATGTGTCATTCTTGACAATGGAGTCGTACTCCTCCTGCATGGCATGTTGCCATACCTTTTCCTTCACGGCTTCGTGAAAGAACTGTGGCTCATCTGCATTCAGAATAGTGGACATAAGAGCAAAGTTAGTCTCTTGTCTCTCATGAGACCTAAGAGATCTTCTGACACCCTACTATCTCATGACCTTCGTAGATGATTTCTCACGGAAGGTATGGGTCTATTTTCTGAAGCTGAAATCTGAAGCGTTCAAATACTTCAAACAGTGGAAAGCTATGGTGGAAAACCACACAGGGAAGAGCTTAAAGACTCTCAGGTCAGATAAGGGTGGTGAGTATATTTCTGATGAGTTCAAAGATCTTTGCAAAGCATGTGGGATAAAGAGACAGTTTACTGCTCCACATACACCGCAGCAGAACGGCGTGGCTGAGCAGAAAAATAGGTCTATAGTTGAGTGTGCGAGGAGCATGCTCAAGGCAAAGGGTTTGCCAAATTCTTTTTGGGCGAAAGCGGTAGCAACTGCTGTTTTTTTATTAAATAGAAGTCCAACCAAAGCAGTTGAAGGAATCACACCAGAAGAAGCATATAGTGGCAACAAGCCCAAAGTGGGCAGCCTACAAGTATTTGGGTGTACGGCATATGCACATATACCAAAGGACTTGCGAAAGAAACTTGATGCAAAATCCGTAAAGTGTGTCTTCCTTGGGTATAGTGAAGGTGAGAAAGCTTATGTGCTATATGATCTCGAAAACAGGAAGAAGATCCTAAGTCGAGATGTCATCTTTGATGAAGAGCATTCACCCAAGATACAGGAGCAGGAGAAGGAAGGAACTACTGAGTTCATACCCTTGATTGATTCCACGGATGTACAACAACACTTCATTAGAGAGAAAATTCAAAGTGATGAAGTGGAGCCTATCCATTGCCCTACGGAAGAACAAGTCGTAGATATCTTTACCAAAGGTCTTGGCAAAGAAAAATTTCAGAAGTTTAGAGAACTTCTAGGAGTAATAGATAACAAAGTAAACATTAAGGGGTAGTGTTAGGAATTAATGTTTATTTGACACCCCTTAATGATAGTTTGGCCATGCCTGCGTGCTATTTTTAGGGGCCATTACTATTTATAGTAAGTCATATTTTAGGGTCATTACTATTTATAGTAAATTCGTTTTTTCGTCATGCATTTAGGTGGGTGCACTACTACTAGAATAGGATTTGCTTTTATCACTTAGAAACTCATCTTGGGTGTTTACCCAATATAGGTAGTAATAATAGCAATTAGCTTTTTGTCTTTTGCTATTTACTTTAGGCTCATTAGCTTTTATCAATCATTAAAGAAACTATTTAAGAAGGCTGGCGCCCCACCACAACTATTCCATTCAATTCAATGAGCTAGAGCAATCGCTCAATTCTCCTATGATCTGAATTCTCTCTATGGTTGGGTTTTGTGTGAGTGCTAGTAGGACTAGTATCTCCATCTAGAATTTGTATCACAAATTCTGACAAGACTGATGCTAGTTTCGTTGGGTGCCTTACTCGCAAGTCCCAGTGCATCATTGCTTATGAGTCACGACGATGAGCAACGATATTCTGTCCACGAGAAAGAGCTTCTCGCCATTATCTATGCTCTTAAGAAGTGGCGTCATTATTTGTATCGTATACCATTTGACATTGTTACTGACCACCAGTCTCTCCGTTATCTGTTATCCCAACGGGACCTTAGCGATCGTCAGTTTCGTTGGTTGCAATTTTTACAATCCTTTGATTTTTCTATCTTATATCGTCCTGGCCATTCACACGCCGCTGCCGATGCTTTATCCTGTCTGCCCGCTTTGTTACACACACTTGTTGTGACCATTCCTACCTGGTTTGATGATCTTCCCTCTGCTCATCTCACTTGTCCTAACTTTTGTGATGTTTATAGTTCTGCACCTCCTGTTTCTTCTCGTCCACACTAGGTCTATTCCATCCTTGATCACCGTCTTTATCATTTTGGGTCTCTCTGTATACCTAGCTCCTTGCCTCTTCGCCCCCAGTTATTGTCTGATGCTCATTCCTCCCCTGTTGGTGGCCATTTTGGATTTCAAAAGTCTTATGCTCGTCTTAAGGTTTACTGGCCATCCATGAAGTCTGAGCTAGCCCTTCTTATTTGTAACTGCACTTTTTGTGCCCGCAATAAATACTCTCGTGCTAAGTCTGCTGGTTTGCTTCAGAGTTGGCCTATCCCTCATTGCGAGTGGACCGATATTTCTATGGACTTTATCCTAGGCCTCCCCCGTATCCAGCGTGGTCATGATTCATGTATGGTGGTGGTTGATGGGTTCTCGAAGCAGGCACATTTTATACCGGTTCGCAGTACTATCACAGCTGAGCAGTGTGCACGTTTATTCTTGTCAGAGATTCTCCGCCGCCTCCATGGATTCCCTCATACTATCCTTTTTGGTCGGGATAGTAAGTTTACCTCTACATTTTGGACAGAGCTTATGCGCATATTGGATGTTCAGCTTTTTATGGGTTCTGCTTATCATTCTACTGCCGATGGACAGTCTGAGGTCCTTAACCGGATCCTTGAGGATTACCTCCGCCATTTTGTTACTCCTTCTGGGAAGGACTGGGATCAACATCTATGTTTAGCTGAATATAGCTATAATAACTCAGTTAGTACCAGCGTTGGTGTCTCTCCCTTCTTATTATCTCACAGTTATGCACCACTCTTACCTGGGATACCTCTTCCTCCCAAGGATACACTTGTTACACTTGCCTCTTTTCTATCAGGGGCTCGCGAGCTTATTTCTCGGGCCAACACACATCTACAGCACGTCCAGCAACGGTACCAGACTTTTGTTGATCGTCATTGACGACATGTTCAGTTTCAGGACGGGGATATGGTTTATCTACGCCTTCGTTTTGCTGGACACCACTTTATTCGGGGCCATGCTTCTACTGAGAAGCTTGCACCGCAATATTATGGACCTTATCGCATATTGGAGGTCCTTAGTCCTGTGACATATCGGTTGCAGCTTCCTTCTTCGACACGGGCCTGTGATATATTCCATGTCAGTTTATTACGTGCTGCTATTGAGGATGATGCTCCTCGTGATGCTGAGTTTCCTACTGATCCAGAGTTATTTCCTTCCTACCTGCTGCTATCCTACAGGTTCGTCTTCATCATAATCGGCGCCGACGGCAAATTCAGTTTTTGGTACAGTGGGACGGTCGTCCTGTTGAGGAGGCCACATGGGAACCTATGGATGTGTTCTATCATACACCTTTGCTTGCGGACCAGGCTCGTGCTCTTGCTGTACTTATTGATTCTTCTGTTACAGTTGCTGATATACTAGGACCTGCTGCTTGATCCTATGCTGCCTCTTCATTTCGCTGCGGGGCTTTCTTTTGTGTCGGGGAGAGTTATGGACTTGGCTATTTACATTCGCCACGTCCATTCGCATCTACTTTACCGTTACCTTTTATGCATAAGCAGGCCTTGGGCCCTCTATTTTACTATTTACTGACATTTAGACTGTATGGTTGGCCTTGGGCCCTATTATTCATTTATTGAGATATCACTTTGGAGGGGGGCCCTCTCGGAGGGCACACTATTTTCCCTCCCAGTTGACTCTTATCCTCTCGACCCCTTTTTAGGGCTTCCTGTTGGGTATAAGTAGGGCTCCAGTGTCACTTTCATTTTCAGCTTATGATATGAATCTCTCTCCTTTAGCCTCTTTAATATCTCTTTGTCTTGCTTTATAGGATTAAGTCTTGCTTTTTATGCTACTTTCTAGTTTAGCGTTGGATTTCTTGCGGATCTATTCGTAACTATCCCCATCCATTCCCCATGCTCCAAGCACAAGAGTCTACCAAGGACTCAATGAATGAATGTACGCAAACCTCATCATAGGCTATACCTGAGTAGCTCGCCCATCTCCTAGAGATACTGATGATGGTCTGCCTCTCCTACATCCCATGTAGGCTCAACTTCCCATGCTTGACGTTGGTAACTCTGATTTGACCAGTATATAGGCCTCCCACCAAGGAGCCTGTCTCACCACTGTATCCATCATATTAACCAAATTAAAGCAAATGCAAACTAGATCCATTGTCGTGATGATTTACTCACCCATGATGCATAGCATATCAGGTAGGATAGCTCCACCAGAATCTGATCATCAAGTATCCATTACTTGCTGATAGCTCTCCAAGAATCTGTCCACATGTAGTGCAACTAGATTCCAACCAGATCTAACCAAAAGTTGCATCTTGCTTACCAAAGAATGATGGATAAAAACAACACGTGATGCCAACCTGGAGATCACTGTGCATATAACCATGCAACTCACTTGATCACTCGCCAAAGTATCAGCTGTCACTCCCTAAGCAACCATCTCCATCTTTGCTGGCGCACAACCATGGGCATGTTGGATCCACATCACCTCGTAATGCACTCCATGCCCTCAGGATATGTACCACCTCCAGGTACACTCCATGCCACCTACCTCCAAGTAGACCTGACCTATCTCTAGGTCACCACACATGATGCACCAGCTGAAGAACATCCACTATGCATACAATAATGTATCATACCTGAGCAACTGTAGCATCTCCCTAAGTGCCACCCCAATGGACTCGTCATCCACATACTATGCTCACTTGACGTCTTCCATCCCGGTCACCATCCTGCTAGACAAGCCGAACACCAAAGCATCACCTACTCCTCCTAGCTCCTAGCATCTGCTCGCTATCCTTGGCTATGTGCACCGACATCATGCCAATGCCAGCTCGTCCCTGAGGCGCCTCTCACGGGCAAGACCACTGTCTCCCTGATCATACTGAGGTATATGGCTCTGAGTGACGTCCTCTAGGCTTCTTGATCTCACCACCTGTGGATCTGAACCAAGCAGGTTCCAAGACCTGTGCAAGCCTAGACTCCTGCAAATACAGCTAAATGCATGAAAGCTATAGGTAGCTTATCCACGCTCGTGATGGTAGATGTCTCCCCATTGATGCGGCCTCCTACTGTATCGCCAACCTGTACTCCCAAATAAGCACACCATGAAGTCCTTGCCATCAGTGTCCCCTCCAATAGATCACCTGCAAACCACTCGCCACAGTGTTTGCCCCCATCACACCCAACCGTGCGATGTCCATCAGCTCTCCATCCTAGAGCAATTGTCAAGTTTGATCTTTTAGCAACTAACTTTGAAATCATTAGTGCTAAAGTGATTTTATAGCCAAACAATCTACAGACTGAAGAATATTGTAGCATCAGAGAAAACGATAAGAGATTTATCGGCTACTGATAACTACAGAGAAGCATACATTCTGACATAATACTGAACGCAATAAAAAGATGAAGTGATTCAGTAAGTAGCAGGTACAAAGTCAGATGATGATGAACACAAAACAATAACAGATGAAACCGTGTACTCTAAAACTATCTTTGAGAAACTGATAACTTTGTCTAATGCACTTTTGCTAATAAGCAGTAAGCGCTAGCAATACTCAAAACATAATGCTAATAGATGAGTCTCTGTATTCCTCTATCTTCTTTGTCTGCATATTTTCTTCTCTAATGATCAGCTATTTATACTAAAGCAATTTAAGCTCATCCAAATAGGTAAGTTTAATTAGGTCGTAGGTCGCAATTGACAACTAGCCAATGCGCTGTCATCCATGCAGTAAGGCCTTCCTGGAAATTTACTTGCAAAGTGGTTAGGGCAAGTCGCAAGCTTCATAACAATTGGAAACAATAACTGTCTTCCTTCTACGTCTTCGACTTCTCCAACAATTCGTCGAGTTGTCCGATATGTCGGAGCCACCTGTTGAGCGATTCTCGAGTATTTCTGCAAACTGTGTAGAAACACGTATGAAACTGCAGAAGTGAATAAATGAAATGGACGTAGATTAAAGATTGATTATTCGGATGAATCACACCTGATAGTAGAATAATCCAACAATACTCTCATATTCAAGTTGTACAATGTAACCTAGAAAAGCAATGCTGGTGGCAGATTTACAAAATTTGCCAATCAAAGAGGTGCTAACTAATAATTGGGCAATAAAAAACATTACAGTTGCCATAAAGAGAGTCAGACCAAAGAAAGATAAAACATTTGTTCAAAGAGGGAGAAACCAATAAATTGCTTGGTACCATTGACAAAGAGTGACAGATTTGTTAGAGATGATACCATAAACCACTGAATCCAGCAAGTCCCCAATGCCATTTCTTCGAGAAACAATCTGCCATCATGTGACATGGATGTTTTTGTTCTAAATTACAAGCAATCGTGATAGCAAGAAGAGAACAAACCATTTCGACCGATGTCTATGGTATCTATAGTGGGATCACCCGTCTCATGCAAAATCTTAAACTTAATGAACTACAAATATGAAGAAAAACCTCTGTTACATCCCTCCACACTTCCAAAATTCTGTCCTCAAAATTGAGTACAATTAAAAATTATTTTTTTGATCTCGTGCAACTTAATCTGACTTTGTACAGATAGGCATGAACTACAGAAGATGGTTGCAAAGAAGAATCTTCATCAGGCATGATCTACAGAAGATGGTTGCCAAGAAAAATCTTCATCAGGCAGATCCTCCTACATTCCATCACAATTATGTTCTTGAGTCCTTTCTGTCTGCAGCCAACAACTATTCTTGGTACAAATTCAGTGTCTTTCTTCCTTGATTGGTTGCAGATGATTGATCACTTCCTATCTACGTCCAATACGCCTTTTACAGACAGACAGTTGAAAAAAATTTAAATTTTGGCATTGGCTGGTAACTCCAATTTATAGGCCAAGTCTCCAACTCTTCTTGCAATCTTGAAGGACCACAGTACCTGCGTGCAAATTTGTTGTTCTTTGGCTATGTGAACGATCTTTTTGACCAATTGAAACAAGTGAGGTTTTCAAGTTGGATAGATAACAGAAATCATAAATTCTGGTGTTGGCTGCTAAGTCCAATTCATAGGTCAAATCTCCAACTCTTCTACCTGTGTGCAAGTTTGTTGTTCTCTGGCACCTTGAGCTATTTGAACAATCTTTTTGACCAATTGAAAACAAGTGAAATATTTCAGCTAGATAGATAAAAGGTCAGGGTATCATTAGATGTGGACAGCAAAAGGAGACAAGCACAATATGGCCTTTGGAACCAATATGGTAGTCAAGAGTTTTTGGTGATGCCCTTCAGCCTAACCAATGCTCCAGCCACCTTCTGTACCCTCATAGTTAATATCTCCCAAGAATGTTTGGATCAATTTGTGAATCTGTACATTGATGATAACCTCGTGTTTAGTTGCACACTCAAGGAACATGTGCAACATCTGAAGCTAGTCTCAAGTAGCTCAGGGAGAATGAACCGTTTCCAAATAAGGAGTAAGGCGAGTTCCTTGGGGAGGTGGACTTCCTTGGGTCTGTTATTCGAGAAGGAGATATTCAAATAAATTCCAAGGATCAAATCCCATAGAGGACTGAAAGGTTTCAAAGACAAATTTTGAAGACTGTGAAGGGAAGGTTCCTTTGTAGATGTAGACCCACAAAACGTAGACTTGACTTGCACGCAAATCTATTCTTTCGATTTACTAAATCTTTACTAACATGTATTGGATTCCAAAAAGATCTATCATCAAGTAAATGAACAAATGAATGAAAACAATATATCAAGTCATTCACATCAAGCATCCACATGAAGAAGTGATAACGCGTCTAGAACAAACGCCTCCTCCCCCCCTCCCCCTTTTCTCAAGGAAAAATCTTTATTATCAAGACCAATTGGTGAAAGTCAATCACATATACATCAATGTGATGTTGTCAAATATTTCTTGAGGTTTGGTAATCGTTGAGATGAGTACAAAATCTAATTGGAACAAACGACATCCTTTCTTTGATGCAAATTGCAAATTACAAATCTAGACTATCACATTGAAAATTAGACCCATAATCATTGGTTTGGTATATATGTAAGAGTAAAGAACTCAAAAAGAGTGACATGCAAGAGGAATGGAGTGGAGAAAAGGTTCATGCAATGGTTTTGGCAAGGATAATGATGACATGCAAAGTTGTGGAAGAGGGTGATGCATGCATGCAACTGCTTGATCCAATATGGATGTTATTGGTTATGAGAGCTTGGAATTGGATGTAATCTGGTAGGGGCCTGAGTGCATGAGTTAGGGGGGTGATTTGAAGAGTGTTAGGTGCTGGTAATTTAGAGGCAGAAGGCCGAGTATGATTGTGGGGAGAGAGAGAGAGAGAGAGAGAGAGAGAGAGAGAGAGAGAGAGAGAGAGAGAGAGATTCATTAACGTCTTTTCCATGCCCTAAGGTAAAGATATGGAACCCAGACGGATCAATGCCGTCAACAACTTAACTAAAAACAATTAGACTAAGTAGAGAATTTATGGCCAGGATTATATGGTGCAGAGACCATTTACAAGTTCAACTGGACATCTCTTTATTTCTCTAACTCTGGTTCTATCTCAGAATTCAAACTCTCATTAATAGTAGTAGATTTACGGTCTACAAATCTGATTATGCCATTTATAAATGAATTTCTTTCTTTCAGCTTCTGCTACCTGCGCATGCACCCAATCCATTAGAATATCATTTGAAGATGGTTATATCGCGGCCAGGGAGCTTCCATATAGGAGCTTGGAAGAAATTATTTCTGCAAACCAAGCCTTTGCTGCTGCTTTATCCTTTACATCTCATTGCAGGAGCATTTTGGAATTTTCAGCATCTTCATGTATAAATTTCTGCATCAAATCAGAAATTTTCACAGTTTATTAAACATTTGTGTTAATCCTTTTGGAAGAGTCTTTATGCTGGACGTTCTTATGGACATTGGCAGCCACAGAAACTGATCTCTCTCCCCAGCTCACTCTTATCAAGTGACAAGTAACATTAAGATATAAATTTATAGTCAAAGACCTCTCTCTTCTATCTAAAGAACACATTTGGGTGACTAGTGGTTGTCTTTCTTTTTTGTTATCTGTTAAGTTTTAGATGGTATAATAGCCTTTCTATCTTGTAAAATTTGGCATTAGATGAGGCAAGTACACAGAGCCCGTAGAGGCCCGAGTTCCTGAAAACGATAGTACTTCATTTCACAAGCATGCAGTTTCATTTTGGGATACATTATAATCAGCACAAGTCTCTGTCTGTTATTTTTGGTGTAACAATTTATGCTTATGTTAGTCTATCAACGAAGTTATTTTGGTGTCATGGGTAGCTTTACTTGCAAGCACTATTTCAGTATCTTAAGAAGCAGATATGGTCTTTTCTGATACCATATACGACATTAAACATAACTACTAGGAAATCCAGTGTGGTTTAAGGTGCATTTTGGAATGCCGGTAGGTATGATTTTGCTAGTTACTGCATTGACTCTTTGCTCGACTTTGGTTACTAGCAGAAGGTTAGCAACCACCACAGCATGACAGAATTGAGCCCTGTTCACTCTTATGCCGCTGGTGCACTTTTTGCTTTGGCACTTAACCAAGCACAGATTGATCAACAATCATCTATAACATGCTTGAAGAAAATGTGCCCTGAACATAGTTCTGAGGTTCCCACAGTAGACTTGCCATGGACCAGTGAGCCGTACGGTTTGCTTCACCATGTTTTCAGGTTACCTTCTGCCTCAGTTTTGCTTAAACTCCTCATAAGTTTTGTACATCTTACAGTTTTTATTAAACTCTGAATTTTGGTCGCTTGAAGACATCGATGATGATTGCCACAGGTGGAATGCACAGGTACTTAAAGATAGATGACAAAGCATGGGCGGGACTGGAGTTCACATCAGTGTCACCAGATGCGAAGCATCATATTAAAGCAGTGAGTGCATGTAGTTAACATGTGGGCTCTTCATGTTTTTAAGTTGGTTCAATCTGGTGGTTGTTTTAGTTATTGTTGAATTTCTTCTTTATAAGCTATCTACGTTCCTTCATCATAGGGACAGACACTACTTATTTTTTTGAAGTTCACAGCATGCAAGATTGGGTTTTGTGAAACTTGTCCCTTTCAATTGAAGTCAGAGAAATATATTCCACTTGTCAAATGTTGGCCCCCAAAGAACATGCATAAAGCAACATATGTGAAATCAAGAAACTCCATATCATCACCTCAGGTTGGAGTTGCAGATTCTTTTCTGCAGAGAACACAATAAAAATGTATGGTTATAAAATGATTTTGGTTCTAGATAACATTAGGGGTACTAATGTGAACATTAACTCTAACACTCCTCCTTAACGTTTACATTGTCAAGAACTATGCATAGCATAAGTATGCATATGTATCCTCCATGACGCCCATGTAATGAAGATCCTTAATTCTGATGTAGAATCCACGACCAACTCTGATCTCAATGTCTTCATTACTTGATGTAGAATTTCCTTTGAATGTCGATCCTTTTCATATGAACCTACTTCATATGACTTCCCAATGTCTTGCTTTGGTCTTCATGTCCCTTTAGCGTATATGTGTGACCACGATGAGTGCAACAAATTACCCGATTCCTTGACTACCTTTAAATCAAAGAATTTGACTCCCCCTGAATCAAATAATGTAGACATGATAATCTTTGCCTTAGCCTTGAGAACTTTGCTTGAAGAATGACTCCCTTGGTCGCTTTGAATATCTTGCAACCTAAATATGTAAGGGTCTCACCAATCATCCATAAAGTAAAAATAATCCTCTTTGATTACCATAACACCATCATGACAACCATAAGTACGAAATAGATCTATAAATGTCAACGTCAAATCTCATGCATCAACAGCCACATTAGAAACCTGTACTTCATAAGTAGTTGGCTCCACTTGTGTCGATTCCTCAAATTGAATTCCACTTCAATTCTCCTGGTACTCTCATAAGTTACCACCCCTGATGGACTTGATGGACTTTACATGAACTACTCCCCCTGGATGTACACTTCATGTTTGCATTCCAACCGCTCTCCAACAATGATACAAATAGAATGTCATCCGTGAACCCAACCAAATATAAAAGTAATAGAGCATCCCCAATAGAAAGATAAAACATATACAATACTTCCTCACACAAAGTAATGGATACTCTCGCTCAAATACCTTCTCACACAAAGTACTTGACATTATCTTTTTCATGGAATATGCTATCTCTATCTCACACATAGAATCACTTACTCCAAACAACTTTCCAACTTAGAAAGCATCTCGTCATGACATCTATTTATCCTGACACTATGTCATATGCAAACTTCCCAACTGGTGTACCTCCATCTTCCTCGAAGAAACCTGCTTCACTTAAGAAGACTTCATAACAGCCAACTCATAGGCAAGTTGTGTTGAAATAAATGCCTATTTTGCCCCTTAAGGCTTCTATATAACTTGTAAGTTGTGCATAAGACATGGGGGTAAAAATGTACATAGTACACCCCACTTGTGCCAAGTAATAACAAAGTAGGTTAAAGACCCATGTGTGGTCTAGAGCTAGAATTAGAAAGACACCACCTCTATATGTGGCCCTTGGTTTGGAGGGGTTTCCACTCCCTACTACTCTTTCACTAATCATTCAAGTTGTGTGAGCTTTGAAGTCCTCTCTGTCTTGCTTTTGTCTTCTACTCCATAGCTGGTTATTTCAAGCTTTTATAGTGTGCTTACTATGTTGTTATGATACTCCATAGCTAAGCCTTGGATTTTGTCATGGTATCAGAGCAGGTTATGTTGGCTGTGGTATGGTTAAAGCTTGGACCTGTTTTGATCAGATTCCTGCCATTCCTAGAGAGCAGCTTATCTTTGAGGAGGGCGCACTTTTTGTAGGGGATTTGGGAGAAATTTTTGAGTCTTTTTGGACAGCCAGGGCTGTAGGAGGGCGCTTTCTACAATGGGAAAGTTCTGAGTGGATCTTGGACAAGGGCTAGGACAGTCATACAGGGGGATAGTTTCAAATCCAGAAGTTGAGGGTTATTGAGCAAGTGGCTGCATACCCTAGTTGGGTGAAAACCCTAGTTTACCTTTTGTGTTTTATTTCTATCCAACTATGTCCAGTCTTGCAGAGAGCATGCTAAGTGAAGCCAACCGACTTGATGGCACTAACTTTAGCATTTGGAAATTCAAGATCAAGAACAATTTGGAAGACAAAGAATGTTGGAAGCTTGTGACAGGTGAGGAGCCTGTTCCAACATCAGAACTTGAGATCAAGGACTATATCAAGAGAGGGGAAAAGGCACACAGGATCATCAACATGTCAGTGAGGGATAATGTGATTCCTCTAATCAGGTCAGCCAAAGGGCCTGTAGATGCATGGCACATTCTTTGTGCATTGTATGAGACAACAAGTACAACTAGGCTTCTCTACTTGGAGAACAAGTTGTATACTCTCATGATGGAGACAAGGGAGACAGTTACTGATCATCTTACTAAGATTCAGGATCTTACATATCAGTGTTTTGTGCTTGGAGAGGCTATTGTTGACAAAGACTTGGTGCCAATAGTTCTGAATAGCTTGTCATATGCTTATTATGATATCTGTGAGGGAGAGAATCCCTACCTATGAAGAGGTATATGGTCTCTTGTTAGAGGAGGAGATGAGGAGAGTTAATCTCTCCAAGAGGGAAGATTTCCAGGAGCATGCCTTTGCTTCTAAGAAGAAGCAAAATCTAGCCAAGGTCAAGAAGAAAGGAAAAGGCAAGAACAAAGGAGCACCACAAACATTTGAGCAAGGAATGGAGAACTTGCAAATGTCAGAAGCACAATCCTCCTTGAGTACTTCTTCCACACCTCGAAGGAAGGGGAATTGCAATTACTGTGATAAATATGGACACTTTGCGTTTGAGTGTAGGAAGAAGCTTGCAGAGCAAAAGAAGGGCACAAAGAAGCAAGGAGGAAATGTTGTTGAGAGTGTTGCAAGAGAGGAGCAGAGTGACATAAGGCAAGCTGAGTTATTTTCTGTTGCATTGGCCTCACAAGCTACAACAGGTGGTTGGTACAATGACTTAGGTTCTTCAAAGCACATGAGCCCTCATAGGGATTGGTTTGATACCTTTGTGGGGCTTTGTGATGGACAAGAGGTGTGCCTAGGTGACAACGCAACAAACAAGGAAAGGGCACAGTACCTGTAAAGCTTCCATCAAGAGAAGTCAAAGTCATTAAGAATGTCTTATATGTACCAGGACTTGCTAAAAATCTTCTTTCAGTAGGAGCTATCACTCAACAAAATATGAAAGTAGAATTTGATGCTACTTCTTGTCTTGTGTTGGATTTGAGTGATAATATGAAGGTTGCCAAAGGATTGCAGGAAGATAATCTATACAGGTTGTACAATTCTATCCCTAGTCAGCATGCTTATACAACAAAAGGAATTGATGTGGATAGGTTGTCGCATGAGAGGTATGGACATCTTGGCTACCAAAGCATGCAGGTGCTGAACCAGCATCATATGGTGGAGGGGCTTTTTGCAACATTTTCCGTCACAACCTGCACAATTACAAATTGTAGGTTATAGTTTGCCTCAAAGGGCCACCCTTGTTCGCTGCAGTATGAATGAGTATCGTGCTACGTGTGTCCGTGCAAGCGGCAACTTCGTACCCTTCAAATGTAGTAGGTGCACCTTGATGTGCGTATGCCCAGCTGTGTAATTGTCATGGCAATATTCATGTATCCATCTCTTTATGCCCGATGTGCCATAGTTTGAAGCAATGGCTATGTGGTTTGATTTTTGAACCACGATTTGTGGAAACAATGCTCTACCTCATCCAATGACTCTTTAGCCCATATGGAATATCATGTGGGCCATGACATGTATCCTCTACTGCATCTACAAGATCTTGTGTGCCATTTGGTGAAAGCTTTGTCTCTGCCACATCTGTCATATTGCTAAATGAGAGATCTTCTCTGTTGCAGATCTTGTGATGGTGCCTTGCTTTCTTCTTCTTGTCTCTTTTGCTCGTCCCACTTGTTGGCACTCATTCCACAGTCTCTTGGTCTCAGCTAGCTTTTGTTGGAACCGTGTTTCTAACTCCGTGAGGCTAGTAAGCTGCTCCAAAGATAAAGACATACCATATCAGAAGTGGAAACCTATAGGAATCAATATGATATTTCGGTAAGGATCTCAATGATCCATGAAGGAGATGCAGATAGAGGATTACAAACATGTAGGAACAACACATTGTAGTAATTCCTGTAATGCATGAAGGACTCCTGATGGGGGGATATCAACTGTAGACTCTCAAGTATTACAAAAGAGCATCGAATGGCTTGTAATTGGAGAGGACTCTTGTTCACTTTTGTAGTCCTTTTTTTAAATAACAGAGATAAATTGAGGTTGACTTGACAATCCAGGAAGGAAGTATTGAGAAGACTACAAACCTTAACAGTTGGAAACAAGGATTTGCAACACCTTTGCAAGATCAATTAGCTGCAAAGAAATCAATGAAGCTGGCCAAAATTCTGATGTGCAACATAGGGTAGTTGCTGAAAACTAGTAAAAGCTAAAAAGGTGAAATTGTGAATCTTTAATCCTTTAACAAAAAATATAATATTCCAGTTTGACTTAGCAATAATTTCTTGCAATAAAATGGAAAAGTACCCTCCTTGAGCAACTTTTTTATTTTTTTGCAACAACTTTTCAAAGAGGACTCTGATCGATGTGCCCTCTGTTTCATGGGCTTACCGTGAGATGTAGTTATTTTCAACTTTTGCTGGAAAAAAAATGAAAGAGATGACGTTGACCAAGGCTAAAATTTCAGGGTTTAAAAAAAATGGTGACAAATAAAGATAGCCAGAAAACGAAATTTAGTGTCTTTCTAAAATAAAAGACATGATAAGGAAATTAAATTGATGCCCACATCAGGTGCTCGGACACAGCTTTGATACCAAATTATCAAATTGTGTTCATTAAATTGTAAATGATGAGCAAATAGCAATTTCTGACTAATGATATTCAATACACAAGATATTTTGTCTGCAGCTGACTCCCTACAAGAAAGAGCAAGGAGTCTCCAAACTAAGACTCAAGAATGATTCATTTCATTTTAAGAACCTGAGAGCTCTGGAAAGGAAGAAGTCAGCAGGCAGTGGTAGGATGCACGATGAGGATAAACTACCTGCTATGAGCTAGATTATTTTAATGTCTATTTTAGAGGATGGAAGAGTTAGTCCCTGTTCATCTTGCTATTTAAGTGGGTTCAAAGGTTGGAAGACCCTATTGAAGCTAATGCAGTATATTGTGGCTATTGAATGAGGCTTAGAGCATAATTGGTAGCACAATTGGCATACAGAGTACTATATTGGCAGCTTTGGTAGAACAAAGGTTATCTAGGGCTTTTGTTGATCTTACTAGAATCTGACAGAAATTCACATGGAGACATGAAATGTTGGATGTGTTGGTTTAGAGGGTTATGCCTGGTCCACTATTGACCAACAATAGTCCCCATACAGGCCATCAAGATTTAGAAATCTTTTGTTTGTGACTACAAACTTGTGGTTCTGTTTGTAAGGCTTCAAGATATTTGATGCCACTGTACTGTTTAACAATGCTCTTAGTGAGCACACTGTAGGTGCTGCTCAGCAAGAGATATAAAAATTAGTGATCATGATCTTTGCAGGAGTAACTGCTGTATAGGAATGTTCGCTTCTCTTGATCAAATAGATCTTAGTCCCACACATGATTAGAAAAAGTAGTTTCACTTCATCAATGAATCTTGAGGAAGTTCTCGAATTAAACTCCAATACATGTATTGTGTCTTCTTGGGTATTCTACTTTGTAACTTTTCTTGGATCAATGTGATTGTTATCCTTACATGTTTGAATGGTCTGTACAGTTTCTGAGGATACTTTCAGAGAATGAAGATGACCCATCAACAACATCTGGAGAGGCTGCTGAAGCTGATCTAGCAAAAGCGGTGGATGCAATGGCTCTTACGATAGAATCACCCTCCCCTTCTGACATTCCTCCCGATGATGGCAGAAACTCCCTTGTTAGTAAGGCAATGCATGATAGCACCAAGCTGGATAATCCAAAAAGTTCTACAAACAAGCCGAGTGGACCAATGGAAAGTTTTGCTGATTATGAAACTACTCATAGAACAAATGGTGAAGGTCAGGAGAACAAATCTTCTTTACAAGTGGAAAATACGTGCCCTGATGTCGAAGGTTCCATGGGAACAAAGCATGAAACTGCTGGCAGGCCCAATGATACTTTGCAGTACGAGGGAGAAGAATTGTCAAAAGGGATAGTGTTAACAAAACAACGAAAAGTTGCAGTTTTGTATGAGCTTCTAGCAGCTTGTGTTGCTGACACAAAAGAAATTGATGGCAAGGCTGTTGCCAGAGAGGGTTATGATGCTCGACATCGAGTGGCTATTCGTCTGCTTGCTACCTGGCTTGACATCAAATGGACCAAAGTGGTAGCCCTCTTTCTCATAACAAGTGGTCCTGGTTTTAAAACAGTTGTCATAGTGAAAACATTGCTTTCTGTGATGTTATTGATGGTCTTTCTGGAATGTAGTATTTGTATCCAGCAAGCTCATCTTAGGGTGCATTAGTGTGTAAATTGTTGATCCATTTTACTGCAACTTAACTGAACAAGCAATCAAAGTTGTGATTAAACTTCAAACAATGTAACTTTTGCTCCAACATTGATCATAAATCAAGTGGTGGTATGATGCTCTATAAACGATGGTGACCAGGAGCCTTATGCTTTATATGGGACATACGCACCTTTCTTAGCCATAATTCAGAGTCTATCACTTGAAATTTTAGCAGCCTTTGTGGATTTTTCCCACGCTGCTGATAGCTGTAATTTATTACAAGGAGTTTGCTGTACAAGTCAAATTTGTGACCTCTCGTACAGGCAGCAATGGAGATTATGATTGCTTATATGGCGCTGGCTGCACAAAAGGAGAGGGAAGCCAATACTGATGAGGAGGAGGAAAAAAGAAAGAGTAGGTGGTCAAAGTGGAAGCGGGGGGGCATCATTGGCGCAGCAGCTTTAACAGGAGGGGCTTTGCTGGCTGTTACTGGAGGTAAAGCTCTAATATTTGTGGTCTTGTTCACTACTTAATTCAACTTTAATATTGGAATTTTTTATTTATGTCATGATGCCATTAGGTTGAAGGGCTGTACATATGGGATTCAAAAGTCCGTCATTTGAGTGAAGTGCCGCAGTGCCGTAGTGACATGTTGATCTTGTAATGCAGGACTTGCAGCACCTGCAATAGCAGCAGGATTGGCTGCACTTGCACCAACAGCAGGAACACTAGTGCCTGTAATTGGAGCAACTGGCTTTGCTGCTGCTGCTGCTGCTGCTGGTTCTGCCGCAGGTTCTATGGCTGTAGCTGCATCGTTTGGAGGTAAGCAAGCAAAAGTTTCAGTCAAGAAAAAGATTTTTGTTGAAAAATGTGTCAATCTTGTTTTTGTGGGCGTTCAATGGTATGAGTTTTCCTCCTCAGCTAATGTCTTCTGGTTCATTTTGTGCATGATTCGCGATTAATACAATATACACATGTCTTCTAGTTAATTTTGTGCATCATTCAAGAGTAGGATAGTATACATATCGACCAATCTCTGACACGCTTTCCTCGTGTTGACTGTTCTGTTTTAAGCACGAGGTGCGGGTGATCAGAAATTGTAGTTGTCTTCCATCAGCTGTATAGGTTGATATCAATCCTTATGCTATCATGCCAGTATGTAACTAACTCGATGAAATGTCCTAAATGGGTGTCTACATGCAGTTTATATCTGCTTTTTTGATGTCAAGGCATTTCTCCTTTTCCCTCATCATCCGTCTAAGTCTCCAAGGTGGGAAAAATTTTTAATGTCCCATCTTCTCTTTTAATTTATGAACTAATTTCTTTTAGTTCCTTTTCCATTCTATTAGCAGGCTCTTCCATCTTGTGAAATAAGCTTTTTTTCCCTGTAAGCTGTGCTTGTGTGTTGGAATCATTTTCCCAATTTTGACTTTTCAACTTCAAAATACTTACATTCTTTCGTCATGGCTCTTACTTATGAGTTTGTTTAATCTGCCCAAATTCTTTGGCCATCACATGTTTGCTAACAGGCTTTTAAAACTGTACTATAAGTTAATTACAATGGTTTTGTTGAGTTTTGGTTTTGGGATGCTAGGTGACTTTTTGAACTCTTAAATTTTTTATGAGGACCAAGGTTCTTCTTCCTATTCGCAAGATTTGGACCTAACCAAGTGCATTTATATTTCCTGTTTTCTAAAAACAATCCTTATTAGCTAATTACTCATCCCGAGTTTTTCTTCCCAAATGCTGTTGACTTTTTTGGGTTCTTTGAGCAAGTTTGATTATTGTTTTCTCTCAAACCTGGTGCTGTGGTTATTCTTCAGCTGCCGGTGCGGGTCTCACGGGATTCAAGACAGCCAGAAGAACAGGAGGGGTTGATGAGTTTGAGTTTGAGGCCATTGGCGACAACCATAATCAAGGAGTATGCATGAAATCTGTCATAATGTTTTGTTGGGTTGGGCTAAGCAAATTTTGCTGGGTTGAATTAAGCAATTTTTCAAATGCTATATATATCCTGTTTTTATAGTTATACCTCTGGTTGCTCAATCTTATTGGGCTCGTAGCCCTAACTCGCTGGCCTTTTTGCTAGCCATAAAAAGGCTCAATGTCTCCCTATTTGATAGATTGAATGCTTGAGAGCTGTCTTAGACTGGTCTATCTTAGCACAGATTCAACTTAGCTTTAGTTACACTCGTCTAAATCAGCTTGCTCTTATCATCTATGGAGACTGTTATGATTGATAATTCCATGTGTAGTATTGTGTTTCATTTCCTGCTCTATGTGATGTTTTGCCTGAAACTTGGTATCTGATCACTTTTTTGCACATTGAAAGGCTGGGATCCATGTTCTACAACATCCACATCTTGAATTCTGTTGGATGCTTGGGATCTTTTGTGTATTTTTTTAAGTTTTGGGATAAAATCCTATTTTCAGTTATTTGCACTATAGTGTTCTGGTTTTCAATTTGTTTGATCCTTAAATTCCTCTCCACTAGGCACCTAAGATTATGTAATTTTTTTTTGAGTGTCAAAAGAGGTAGGGCCCTAGAAATCTCACTTCTGGTAGTTTTGTGCGTGTCTGTGCTTGCAAATTGTCTCTTTAGACCATGATCCTTGCAAAACACTTGAAATTCCGTAGAAAGAAACTCTCCTCCTTTATCCGAGTGTAATATCTTGATTTGTCTATATGTTTCTTTCTTTACTTGTGTCCTAAACCATGTGAAATACTTGAATGCTTCACCCTTATTCTTGAGAAGATAAATCCACGCCTTCCTAGAATAGTCATCAACAAACACCATGAGTAACTTTCTCCCCCATAAGATTGAGCTCTCATAGGACCACACAAATCCGTATGAACAAATTCTAGAACATTTCTTGGCCTGAATGTACTAGACGAAAATTTCTTCATATGATGTTTCCCTAAGGCACATACCTCACAAACCTTGTGTTCAGAAACGACTTGAGGTAAGCTTTTAACCATGTTGTATTTCCTCAAGAATTGTAGACTTTTGTAATTCAGATGTCCAAATCTTTCGTGCCATAACTTACTGATCCAATATTCGCAACACTTGCATGATGACCTACCACCTGAGCCTGAAGTTTGTACAACCTTCCTGCAAGTATGCCCTCAGCTACTACTTCATTATCCTTCATCTTGATGAGAGAACACTCTTCATCAAACTGCACCACCATGTGCTGCTTCGCAATTGTTGATAAGAGTAAGTTCTTTTTGATTCCTGGTACATAAAGCTCTCCAATCTTCCCTGAAGGTAGTTGAACCTGTACTTTTCCGACTCCCTTTATATCATATGTGTAGTTATCTCCCAACTTCACATTTGATCCATCATCTAGTTTTGAAAACTAGACAACCACTCTCAACTAGGTGTCATGTGCTTAGAAGCTCCTGAATCAATAAACCAACACTCCTCTTCCTTCGAAAAGTTACTAGAAGATGTCAATGCTGAAAAAAACTCACAGTCTTCAAGATCCAAGGCACTTAATCTTGTATTAAGTCCTTCTTCAGGAGTGTATCCCATTACAATTCCAAACACCTATGCGCAATGGAGAAGGTAATGGATGGGGGCCCGGGGCGCTCCCATGACCAGGGCCCCCATCTACCTAATACGACTTGCCTTCAATGTATTTTACATGTCCCTCTCTATAGATAGCAATTTTGCCCTGTTCATGAGCCTCTTGGAAAGCTCTTCAACGTTCTTCCACTTGGATAAAGGGAAGGTTATCATCCAAGAAATTTTGGTACCCTTGAGTTTGGATTTAAGACGGAGTACTGATCTGCGCTCTTCCAACGATGTGAAGCGAATCAAGCGTGGCATTATTTTCTTTGCGTGCCAAACTCTATCTATTCCCTTGCTGTGATGAGCCAGAGTCGTGTTCAGGAAATTATCTTTTACACATTTTGGGTGGACTCTAACATTATGCTATTTTTGTTCTCTCAGTTTTCCTTCCGATAAAGTGGCAGCAATGAAGCTCGTTATATGATGTGGTAGCTTACCTTCACTGTCATTTTTGAGGAGTGATGCCCAAGATTTGGTAGATTCCTTGTGTTGGGTCAGCTCTTGTTATAATTCCTGGATCTTTGTTGTGGTACCACCATTAAGCAGAGGAATGGCATTATATCCTATAAATGTTCTCTGCAATCGATTGTTTTCCTCCCGTAGGTGAGTAACTTCCGATCTCAATGATTGGACCTTGGCTTTGAGTAACTTCAGTTCACAGGCCGATGAAAATAAGATCAACTTAGCTATCATGCACTTGCGAGGTAAAACTTTTACTTGGTGGCAAGACTTGAGGGCTAAGCCTGAAGCTCCAAGGTTATGGGAAGATTTCTGTAAGCCCTTCAAGGTGGCCTTTCTTCCTATATTGGATGAATTCGACTTCTATCGCTAGCATGCGATGATTCAGATGGGGAACCGCCCCTTGATCAATATATGCAAGAATTCCAAGAGGTATATTCTCGTTTCACTACTAGAATAGATCCTCTGTTGGTAAAGTTGCATTTTATTCTAGGATTGCCTAGAGACTATCAGCTAGAGGTTAGGAGGAACCAACATCTTACCCTCGATGATGCGGTTCGCTTCGCCCGCATATACGATGATACGCGTATAGTGGCTAGGCCTGAGGCTAGGGTTTTACCCGAAGCAAAGGGTAAGAAACCATTCTTTTCAAAGAAAGGAAAAGATAAAGCGAAAGAAGTTTCTGCTGGACCAAGTAAATCGAAGAAAAGATCTTCTATGGACCGAGAGACTTTCACTAAAGCCAGAAGCGACAATCTGTGTTTCAATTGTATGGAACCAAGTCACGTAGCGAAGGAATGCCCTAAGAAACAGAGGCAAGCTTAAGGGGCATCTTTTAAGACGCCAAGTAACTCTAGCATTTCATGTATTGATCTTTCCTATGGTAATTTTGTGTGTGAGCATTGTTGTTTTAGCATGGCTGTTTTTGGCCCTCACGATCTCATGCGGATGAAATGGGTTGTTGACAGCCAAGTTGTGACAGTTTTATTTGACGATGGTTCTAGGCACAATTCTATTAACTCTAACTTGTTGCAGATGCTAAAGGTGGAAACAAACTAGAGTGACCACCGATATGTGGTGAAGTTGGCAACGGGAGCGGGACCGGATGGTCCCACATCTGCCGATTTAGATTCAAGCCTATAAGGATAACTTAGACTTTCATGTCATGATAAAGTAGATGTAATACTTGTGGTTTTGGTGTCATCCTTTCGTTTGGATTGTCGTTTATTTCTTTTATCTCCTTTATCAGCTTCTGATTCTAATGAATCACTGCTTTCGGACTTCGAGCTTGAAGAACTAGTACTCGAGTCAGTATCTGAATAATCTTCGCTATCACTAGAATTAGTTTTAGACTTACGAGATCTTTTAGTTGAGCGTCGCTTTTGTGCTAGTTTTGAGGTCTCGAAGTTTTCAGCACTAGCTATTACTGCTGCTAAGGAGGTCATGTCCCCTTGTTTGCAATATCGATCAATTTTTGGTGGTAAACCAACCAAAAACCATTCGATCTGTCTTAAAGCTACTTAGATAGAAGAAGCTCTTTGCCAAGGAATCCAAATGTGTTTTCTTCCAGAAGACATTACTTTATCTCGGTCACGTTATTTCGGACCATGGGTTGGAAATTGACTCAAATAAAGTTCGTCAAGTTCGTGAATGGCCAATTCCTCAAGCCATCCAGGAGGTTAAGTCCTTTTTGAAATTTACGGGGTTTTTTCATAGATTTATCTTGGGTTATGCAATTATAGCATTGCCCTTGACAAAGGGGCTAAATGAACCGGCCCGACATAGTAAATACAATCCTTCGGTTACATGGACTGAAGAGATGAATCAGAGTTTTGAGAACCTCAAATACTGTGTATCTATAGCACCTATTTTACACATATTGGATTCTAACAAGCCTTATGTACTTGAGACGGATGCCAGTGACTATGCTATGACAAGATATTAAGAGACTATTCCATTAGGAATGGGTTACTTTTCCGGAATGGAAAAGTTTGTGTGCCAGAAAATGATGATATAAGGGCCCAAATCCTGCATGAATGTCATGACAGCCCGTGTGCAGGGCACCTTGGCTCACAAAGAACACTTAACCTTATAAAAAGGAACTTTTATTGGCCAAATCTAAAAAGTCAAGTGGAGGCATATGTTCGCAAGTGCCGAGAATGTCAGGTGAATAAAGCTGAAAGACTTAGGGCAACTGGTTTGTTAATGCCCTTGAAAATTAATAGACGAATCTAGTTTCTGAAGATGAGATTGCACAGCTTGGATCATAGCTTCAAGAGAAGAAAGTTTTACTTGATGGTTGTTGAGATATTCATAGGAACGTAACTGATCTGGATGAATGACGGAGATCATAATGGCTGGAGGTAAAAGTGATTCCTCTTCAGGGGTATTCAGGGTCGAAGGATCGGCTATAATGGATTCACTATTAGCAAGAATAGGATCTGACGGAGAGATAGGGATTGCAACTGGAATAGAAGGTGAAGGTGAAGGTGGATCTGAAATGGAAGAGGAAGACGAGGCGGATGAAGAAGACGAAGCAACGTTGAAAGGAAGGGCAAGAGCCCCTTTACGACGAGGCATTTGGAAGTTGGAACGTTGCTAGTCCGTAGCAGTCAGCAAGAAATCCGCTTAGGTGTAGGGCCAAATCTGCAAGTAGTAGAGCATGGAAGTAGATCCAAGGATCGCTGGTGGGCAGGATCGCTGGAGCAGAAGGCAGCTATTGACTTCCGCTCAGACTGCCGCTCAGAGAGAGTTGAAGATCCGCTCAGGTGTAGGGGCAAGTAGAAGAGCGTGGAAGTAGATCCAAGGATCGCTGGTGGGGCAGGATCGCTGGAGCAGAAGGCAGCTATGGAGCCATCACTGGAGCAACTAGGAAGAGCCATCGTTGGAATGATGTGGAATAGGACAGATCGTTGGAGCCATTGAGAGAGAGAGAGAGAGAGAGAGAGAGAGAGAGAGAGAGAGAGAGAGAGAGAGAGAGAAAGAAGAAAGAAAGAAAGAAAGCTTTATTAACGTCTTTTCCATGCCAAAAGGCGTATAAGACGAGCAAGTACATAAGAGTGGAACCAAGACGGAGCAATGGCGTCAAACAACATAACTAAACCAAAACTAACTAAGAAGAGGATAATGTCTAGGATTATATGGTACGTAGACCATTTATAGATTCAACTGGCATCTCTTCAGTGCTCTAACTCTCTCACTAACTTGACCAGTCTCAGATATCTCAGTGATAGCAGCAGGTTTAATATCTACAAAATGAATGATACCATCTCTGTAGATCAACCACTTTCCAGTCATTAGAGCCTCCTGTTTTGCTTTTTTCCGTTCCTGAACCTAAATGAAAGTAAGGTCTTCATCTAGGTATATCGTGGTGCCCCGCAGTGTAGATCTCTTCCCTAGCGCTTCATGATGACCAGTGGCAGATGCAAAGCATATAACAAGAGTACCTGGATCTTTCGTAGGCCGACATGCAGTATCCATATCTTTGTGGTGGTGTTGAAGACTCTTTTCAAGAAACTTTTTAGCTTCACCAACAGCATCATGGGAGTTCGTAATACCTCGGACATTAAGAGCCTTTTGCTCTCGCAAACGGCTCTCGGTGAATGTAGCTGAGATAAAAGAAGGTGGAGGTGGTAGAACAACAGTATTAGGACCTTTAACCACATCTGCCCAGGATTGGACAGCGGTATGATGCTGTGCCACTTGACTTTCAAGTTGTTGGATCTTAGTTGAAGTAGTCGAATGAGAGGATGCTTCGATTTTGACAGCTGCAACTTCTTTCTTGAGATCATCGATAGAAGAATCTAGTTTTCGAAGATGAGATTGAACGGCTTGGATCATAGCTTCAAGAGAAAGAAGTTTTTTCCGATTGTCGTTGAGATATTCATAGGAATGTAATTGATCTGCATGAATGACTGAGATCATAAAGGTTGGAGCAGAAGTGATTCCTCTTCTGGGGTATTCGGGGTCAAAGGATCGGCTATGATGGATTCACTATTAGCAACAATAGGATTTGACGGAGATATACTGGTATAGAAGGTGAAGGTGAAGGTGGGTCTGAAATGGATGAAGAAGACGACGAAGCAGATGAAGAAGCAGTATTGGAAGGAAGGGTAAAAGCCCCTTTACGGCGAGGCATATCAGGCACTGTAGTAAGCGTGGGAAAATCCGCAGCTAAGCTTTGATGGGAGCAATGATGGACAGTGCGCTGGAGGAAGGGCCAATGGGCAGCAACGATGGATAGATGAAAGAGGGCCGCTGGACCAAGCCCTCGCTGGAGCAAGGCACACCCTCGCGTTAGAACGGCCACCATCGCGCTGAGAGAGAGAGAGAGAGAGAGAGAGAGAGAGAGAGAGAGAGAGAGAGAGAGAGAGAGAGAGCTTTATTAATGTCTTTTGAATGCCAAAAGGCATATAACACCAAGTAAGTACATCTCAAGTGTGATAGATATTCAAAGGAGCAAATAAATGTCTCCATAAACAACAAATACGACTACTAAATAATAGCCTATCAAGACAAAACAAATAAACAAACTCTCCTATGTCATCAAGACATGAAAGTCTGAGATAAGGTACATGGTACAATAAATAACTAAAGCCATACAGTAACCATCCGAACTATATGGGAAGGACCACTGCTAAAGACAACAAGGATAGAAGATGATGACGGTGGTCTGGAAGCAGTGTGCTATCGGCGATCTTGATGAACATCCCTAGATAAGATGTCTGACTCATCCTCTGACAAAATGTCGGTGGCATCACCATCTGCTCTAGATCTCCTCCTAGAGAAAAGGAAGTAATCCGAGTCTGCTGAGTGGGGTATTTAGACTGTCAGAGTTAATGTTCACATTAGTACCCCTAATGTTATCATCTAGGTTAATTAGGATTATTGGGCCATGCCTGCGTGCTAATTCTAGGGGCCCTTACCTATATCTAGTAAAAGTCTAGTTAGACTATAGTTAGACAAGTTCTAGATTCTAGTGCTTGATTTGGAGCACAAGTTATTGCTATAGATAGGTGTTCGTGCTTTTACCATATGTAGCGACATCAATTAGGCAATTGCTTTTAGATTGCTTTTGCTTTTGACATAGACCAAAGTCTATAAGAATGTAGTGCTCCCTACCTCATTTGCAACGGGACATAGTTGGAGTTTCCATCACTTGTGTTCTCTCTCATGTGTTTGGCTATGGTTTCATCACAATAGGAATCTTGTCTTGGGTTACTTGTATGAGCAAGCCGGTTTTCTAACAAGACTGATCTCTTTGACAAATATCTCTGCGGAGCAAGAACATCTCGAGCGTCCTCGGATCTCATAATAGATAGGACACCCGAAAAGAAAGTGTTCCTTAGACTCCACCTCTCCTGAAGTGCACAACTGACAAAGTCTGCTCGTATGAGGGATGCCCATGCCTTGGAAACGCCCCGTCTCCACATAAAATTGCTACTGGAACCCCAACATTGTCAAGCTCTAGGAAACTGACGCGGTATAAGCAAGGTTACACCCTGTTTCGAACAAGTCGATTCGAACTGGCTGGTTTGAACCGATTCTTTGAGGTTTGAACCGGCAGGCTAGGTTCGAATCGGACAATGGTTCAAACCTGTCTTTTCCATCATATATTCACTGTATAGATACCTAATAGCTAAACAATTTCCTCTAAATTTACAGATATCAAGAATCAGGATAATCAGATCTCTTGCGACCTGTGACTTGCTGTATCAAAACATAATGACCCAAGTTTAAGTCTTAAGAGGACTACAGTTACCAGTAAGTTGTAAGTTGTAACCATATTCTGATTCCTGGGTACAAGGATCTGCTTGCTAAATACTCAAGTCTCAGGAGACTGTGGAGTTTGGAGTCTGGACTTTGGAGTTGGAACTTGGAACTTGGAACTTAGGGTTTAGAAATTAGGAGTATAACTAAAATTTGAGGCTTGAGCTCAGAGCTGATAAATTATAATAGTGACCACTGACCAGTGACTACTAACTAGTTACTAACTTACTAGTGACCACTGAGTCACTCGACACTGACTAGTCTGATTATTGACATGTATTATGTATTATGGATATTAAATGGTAGCTAGGTAGAGTCTAGACTGTAGGAGTCAGGATTGTAGATTGTAGTTTTGTTTCAAAGTTGAAAGTTGAAGTTCAAACTTATTTGCAAATTGCAATGTCGAGATCGGAGAAAACTTAAAAGAATAAACAAGAAGGTTATGACAATGTTTGAGAAAGGCTAAAGCCAAAAAAATTTATGTTAGAAAGTTGAAACTTAGATTCATCATTCATCATTGAACAATTAACATTGAACATTCAACATTCTATACGTAAGTTGTAACTACTAACATAATACATTAAATACCAATCAAAATTGTAAAACCATTAGTAACTACTAACTATTGAATCCTGAATCCTGATATTCCTAAATTCTAATTAGTAATCAGATAATCGACTAACAGACTACAATTAACTTCATGAATCAGAAATTTCAAATGAGAATCCATAATATATCATGATTCAAATTTCATAACATAATAGTAAACTGTAAATACATATGCCAGGTGCCTTATGAGTCCGGTCACCAATGTAATGCCACATGGGACATGTCACATGTCTCAGCTCTGATGATAAATCATGATGTGTAAACAGCTCAAGAGTCAATGCTCATATAGTGACATCTACAATCTACAATGTACAATGAGCACTCTAAGCTCTCCTACGCCTGAGTCTCCTACTCGCTGGTGCTGTGGAGCTTGCTGTGGTCTCTCAAGTGGCAGCTGCGAAATCCTCATCATAGGCAGAGGTATGATGCCCCTCATCCTCATCCCCACTCTCCTCGGACTCCTCATCCACATACTCCTCCTCTGAGGACTCTGACCCTGACGATGCCTCAGACTCAGACTCGTCGTCAGGGCCCTCAGGGCTGTGAGCACAGGAGCTGCTACCCTCTCCTGCCCTCCTCTTGCGCTATGCTCGAGTGACAGATCCTGCACACAAGGAGGGACAAACGTATTATTGCCTGCAAATTAGTAAATTACAATTATTAGTTCGAACTTCGAAAATTTAATTCAAGACCTTAGACAAGTGACACACTGTCAACTTCGAACTGACAAGCGGCAAGCGTGAAGAGAGCTAAATTCTAATTTCTCACCTGCACTCTGCATGGCCTCCTCATGGAGGAATGCATACACGTCCTCCTCTACCTGGTCTCTCGGTGGCAACTTTGGAACCTTTGCCACATCGATCTTATCGGGATTAACCTACACCCATGTCACAATGCACATTGAAATCAAGAGTCAAGACAAAATTACAAGGGCCGACAAAAGTTAAAATTTAGCTATAGTCTACTATGATGATTGATCTATTTAGTATCTACTAACTGCCAATTGGGATAACATGCTAGAAATTATAATTTATGGCTTACCTGGATAGGCTCTGGGGTGGTCTGGAGTCTACCCAAAAGTCTCAGGTTAGCGTGTACGTACACCAACCTCTCCAACTATGCAGAGGAGAGTCGATTCCTCTTCTTTGTGTGAATCAGGGAATGGACACTCCAGTATCCCTCACAAGCAACTGCAGTGCAGTCCTGTGAGAGAATCCTGATGCCAAGGCGATGCAATTTGGGGACATCAACCCCAAACTTCGACCACCATGACACGGGACACAGCTGGCCTGAATCACAGTTCAAGGGGCAGTTAGTACTAGCAAGTTGCAACCAAGTTCCAACAATATGATTGAGTAATTGTGTAGTAAAATGTGAAGTTTCAAGTTAAAACTGTAATGTTAAAAACTTAAATGGACGGTGGACCATGGTCAGTTTATTACCATCTCTCAAAAGCGCTCCTGCTTGTAAATCTGGAGCTCATCCAGCAGGTTAGCCTGCCCGAGTACATCAGGATAAACTCGGGAGATATAGGCATTCCAGCCATCCCTGAGCTCCCTATCTATGAACTGCTCCTCATTCCTCCAAAGTGGATGGAGTATGTGGGCCATGGCATGCAGGGGCTTATGAAACCACTCCCACCTGCTCTGCCAAAGGAGCCGGACCTCCTCAAGCCTACAAGAAATTAGAATGATTTCAAACATGCTTCAAAATTTCAAACATTACTTACAAGTTACAACTTAGAAGTTTCAAGTTAGAACTTAGTACCAACTACATACTAGTAACTACTAACTAGCAAGGTTTAAGTAATAAGCGTCAGGCCTCAGCGAATCGCGATATACCTCTCTAGGCTAATGGTCGTGCAAAGGCTCAACTGCTCACCCAGCCTGTCCATGAACTCGTACAAGAGGCCCATTGTGCAGCCCTCTCGATCTGTAAGGCGTAGGACAGTGTAGATAGGTTGTAGGCCCACCACAATGGATCGAGCCTCATCCCAAAATGATGAATACATAACAGTCCGCTCGAATCTCTTACTCCTGGGCTCCTGTGATGGCCCCCACTGTGCCCACTCAACGACAACAACCATTTACCTCAAGCCCTGATGAACTTTCAGCAATCGTTCTAGGACCAGGAACATAAATGCAAACCTGCACAGGGCACAAGTGACAAGTTCTAACTTCTGAGTCCTGACAACACAGTACATGCATGTGCCATGAAATATGATGCATTGCAATTTGCATTGAACATTCAAGAGTAGGACCTAGGTACATACTACATTGAAGTTTTGAACATTTAGTGTTGAGGTGCTCGCAAAGTTACAAACTAGTAACTACTAAGTTCTAACTACAATAGCCATTACTTAGCTACTAGTAAGTTGTACTTGTAACTAAACACTGAACAATAAATACTTACCAACAGAAGCGCACTCAAATTTGAGTTGCAACTTGCATACCTGGTGGGGGCAGATCTCAAGGCATCCAAGGTGGACTATCTGAACATGGCCAGGACCCTGGGCCTCTTGGTGACGAATCTCACCAAGGACTGTGCTGTACATACCACCTCCGCAATCCATGGAATCTTGGCCACATCCTCGACCAACAAGTCTAGGCAGTGTACAACACAAAGTGTCCAAAAAATGTGGTGGGTAGGTCTCATTAACGAGCCTACCCATGGAGACGCATTGTCTGTGACCACCTGCACAAGTTACAACCATACAATGCAATGTGCATGACTTTGAACTATAATTCATTGTTCATCAATCAAACAATGCAACATTAAACATTGACATTTACAAATCACCATTATAGTAATAAGTATAATATATATACCTGTACAACGTGTTGTGGTCCCACCTCCTCAATGGCAGCTCAAATGTGTGAGAACATGTACTCGCCCGTGATTGCCTCCCCAGAGGTGTCGATGGATCTGAGAAACATCGTCCCCACGTAGATACCAGGATATTCAATATGTGGCGCCTCCTCGTATCGCTCCAACCATCATATATGATGGTGCAACCATACCTAGTTCACAGGTGACAAGTCACGACTCACATTGCAGTGTTGCACAAGACAAGATCCGAGATTTTAATTCAAATTTCGTGGCAAGTAGTACATACTACATACTACATATCAATGAATCATGATCAATCATCATACTACATGGAGTCTTTAAAGTTTAGAGTGCATAAAGTTAAAAGGATAGTAGTACGTACTGGGCCCATGTCTTCCACCATTATGATCAGTCACCTCTTCGCCAAAGTATATGGTTCTATCCTACAGTCAGAGATCAGTACAGAGATGGATGCTAGATCACTCCATGCCATTGGACAGGCGGGTTTCAGACCGGGATATACTACATCGGATCATATCTTTACTTTGAGGTCCATCATTGAGGAGGCTAAGGCCAAGAAGGAGCGTGTATACTGCTGCTTTGTGGATTTTCGCAAGGCATTTGATTCTGTGCCTAGGCATCTATTGATACAGAGACTTCATGATCGGGGCTTTCAGGAGGATACTATACAGGCGGTAGTAGCATTGTACAGGCGAGTTATTGGCAGGGTCCGACTATCAGGAGTTATTTCACCGGAGGTGGTCAGTACTATTGGTGTCAAACAGGGATGTCCACTCTCTCCTACACTTTTTGGTCTTTACATTGACGAGCTAGAGCATGTTATACGGAGTGATGGAGGGGAGGGTTGTACATTGGGCGACCTCATTATTGCTATTCTCCTTTATGCTGATGATGTGGTTTTGCTTTCACGGACGAGAGAGGGTTTGCAGCGACACTTGAATGCTCTTTTTTCTTTCTGCACACGATGGGGTTTGTCGGTGAATGTGGCCAAGACTAAGGTTATGGTGTTCAACACCTCTAGGTCTTTCATGATGCGGCAGGAGCTTCTATGGGATGGTCATCCCCTAGAGATTGTTGATTCCTATACATATCTAGGAGTACTATTCTCGGGGCCTATGTTCAGCATGAGACACGCAGCTATTTCCCGGGTACGGAAGGGCTATGCCTCACTGGTAGATTTGGAGAGACTATGTTTCAGCTCACACATCAGAGATGCGACTAGTAAGTGTCGGCTCTTTGACACTATGGTTGTGCCCTCAGCTATGTATGCTTCCGAGACATGGAGTACTGGTCTGATAGCTACTGATTGGACATATATCTCCCGGCTCCAGATTCGTTTGCTCTCCCGGATGATACGGGCTAAGCCCTCAGTACCACACCAGATTATCTTGGCGGAGTTCATGGTCCCCCCCATTCAGATTGAGGCCTTATTCCATCCATAGGCAGCGACTCAGATGGAGAGGCCGAGATTCCCGACTCCTTCATACACCGGCATCAGAGACCATGTCGACGGCCAGAGAGACAATCAGTTATTAGATCACAGCCCAGAGCGCCACGGTAGCAGAGACGACACCGACGGCCTATCCGGCGACAGAGGTCCAGGGCACATCTAATCACACCTTCACAGCATACCATCCACCATTTCTTTCATGCTGATGGGCATCGTGATATATGATTCCAGGCTATTGGATCCTGACTGGGCCAACTGTCTTTATGCATTGTATTTGGAGTTATTTAGTTTTATAGATGATTGAGCTTTAAGCTCCTATGTGCACACTTGACATGTACCTTTTCTTAGTCCTATGTACCTTAGGGTATTCAAGGACATTAATAAAATCTTGCTTTCTTTCTCTCTCTCTCTCTCTCTCTCTCTCTCTCTCTCTCTCTCTGGCACGAACAGACCCGTTCGAACTTCAAAAATCGGGTTTAGGGCCTAGCAGACGGTTCGAACGGTTCGAACGGGGTCCGAACGGTTCGATGCAACCTTGGTAGAAGTTTGGTTTGACCCCAAAGAGAGAAGAAAGAAAGAAAGCTTTATTAATGTCTTTTCCATGCCAAAAGGCATATAAGACTGATGAAGTACATGTCAAGTATGTGGTAACCATGGGAGCGTATAAAAACGTCTCCAAACTGTAATAAAGAAAAACATCTAGTGCAAACTAAAATAGACATGTATGTGAGAGTGTGCGCATAGTAATCATCTGTATCTATAGTAGGATGTGAAGGCTGTGCTGCTATTGCTGTACTGATGCTGTAAAAAGATGTGATGCGAGCCACAAAATGGGGAAGCGCTGGAGCCTGCCGGCGTGGTCTGTGAGCATGAGCACGTGCATGTGTAATAGTAGTACGCCTCTGTGTAGGATGTCTGGTAATCCTGGTAGTAGCATGATGGTGGGAGGTACACTGTCTCCGATCTCTATGACCATGAGAGCGGCCATCATCCTCGTCGTCGTCATGATCATAATCCTCATCATCAAGCACTAAATCACGTGATCTCCGCCTAGTAAAGAATGAAGTAATCAATGGCTGTGAGATAAAATGTTGGGGTGTCTTCTATAGAGTGGGTGGAAGGTGGCCGATGTCGAAGGAGAGAAATGAGTGATCAGAAAGGGTGGTGGGGAAAACGCGGAAGTCAGAAACTGTGGGTACAAAGGATGGTGACCCCATGAGATAGTCAACGACACTATGTCCTCCACTGTGAGGGTGGCATGTATAACTGTCTGAATGTGCCAGCAGGGTAAGCCATTATAAATGGCTAGCTCATGTGCCTCTCCAAACTGCAATAAGTGCTCACCATATGAAGTAGTGGGTCCCAAACTGTTCGCGGAGGTCCTGGTAACTCCAAGCATATCACTGTCCAAGGCACGAACATGTAGCTGATCAGTGATGTCGAAGAACTCTGTCTGTCGTGAAGATGTTCGGGCATTAAAATCCCTTGTAAGGAGAATATGCCCCCGCTATGAGAATCTGATAATGTCTGGTGAGAGGTCCTGATATGGAGATCCAATACTCTCAGCAAAAGACGAGGACTCTGGTGGAAAGTAACATGCTGCAATGAAAAGATCTTTATCCAAACCCACGATGTGAGTCCATATGTAGTGGGCCTGCACGTCATGTCGGATGAAGTCAATACTCAAATGAAGAGCCTCTCTATACAAGCAGGCGACCCCACCTGAACCTCGTCCACTAGTAGATCTAGTCTCTCGTCGGACTACTAAGTCCCATCTGTATCCTAGAAAAGAAGGAAGTCCTCGCTCCGGGCTCTCGTGTGTCTCCATGAAGAATAATATATCTCTACCTATAATAAAATCAACAAGATCCCCTGCCGCAGAAGATGAGTGTATGCCAGCACAATTCCACACTCCTATCCGAAGGTGGTGTGGATGGGGCCCCGGGGTGCTCCCACCCCCAGGCACCCCAAATCCCTAGCAGTGGGATCTACTAGGTGCACTATCAAGAAAGCGCACTCGTCCATCTGGGTAAATAACTCGTCTGCCAGACTCACGGGCTGCCTGAAAGGCCTTACGCCTCTCCTCCACCTGGATATATGTGAGGTCGTCATCCATATAGATAGTGGTGCCACGAAGCTTAGCTCTGCACCGCAAAGCACCTCGGCGTGAAACGGATAATGAGTGTAGTTGCATCTCTGGTGGTCCTCCAAGCTGTATCTAGCTTTTGCTCCCTTGACCTCTCTTCCAAAATGGTGGCTGAGATGACGGAGATGGGTGCGCTAGGCTTGGTGCCTTTTTGCAAGACTGTTTGCTTGAGGATTGAAGCGGTCTCTTCAACCTATTTTTCAAGTGATGAGAGTTTCCTGCCCTCCGATTTGAAAAGAGCTGCCATGTTTTTGTCTCTTCAACATGTTTTTCCAAGCAAGATATTTTATTTGAAGTTTCCTCCGAGACATTATTTTCTGCAAATCGTTGCTTGAGAAACACATTTTCTTGTTCAAGCCGCTCCATTCGCTCATTAACACGACATAGATCCCGAATCAGCTTGCCATTCTCCGTTTCAAAAAAGTGTAATTGTCTCTTGAGGCCGAGGATTTCTTGCCGGATGAAGCTGAGGTCATAAGCAAAGAGGCCTTCAGTAGGTTTAGAAGGGGTATAATCAACAAGCGGATTCGTAATTGTCGTGGAAATTCCGGTAGCAGATGCGGTAGGTATGGTAGATAGTTCAAAAACAGATTCAGAGGTAGGTTCAGATGTAGAAGCAAGAGGATCTACGCTGGAAAGTCCGGTTAGAGCTGATTCTGAGGTGGAGCCAGCAGCGGACAGGTTAGGAAATGCGATGGAGCCCTGAGCTGGAGCGATGGCAGCAGCGGAGCTGTGTGGTGGAGCGACGGCGGAGCTAGGTGTTGGAGCGATGGCAACAGTGGGTAGGGTAGGGCCAGCAGCGGAACTGTGTGGTGGGGCGATGGCAGCAGTGGACAGGTTAGGGGTACAAACTCGCTCAGGCAATGGAGACCCGTTGGAATCAGGGAAGGACGACCTGGAGAGAGAGAGAGAGAGAGAGAGAGAGAGAGAGAGAGAGAGAGAGAAATTGTATTAATGTCTATTGAGTGCCCAAGGGCACATAAGACAGAATGAATAAGTACATGTCTCGTAGGATTACTGTCCATGACGGACAACATAATAAAAAACGCTAGTCTAAGTGGAAAAGACAATATAGAACTCTCTCTAGCTAGGTAAAGACATAACCATTATAGAATCATAAAATTCATATAAGAGTAGATACACAAGAGCTTAACCTCTAGCTCTGAAGAGGGTACAGGTGCAAGAGCTTAACCGCCTGCTCTGCTGAGGAAAGTAAAAGGATAAATATCAATCTCGAAAAAAGCGTCTGATACCCATAGCAGCTGTGGGTTGTGATCGAGGAGCTTTGGTAGCTCTAGAGGCGTGTGTAGATCTGGCAAGAGGTGGTGGCTGAGCACGCTGGGCCTTCGCCCTCACCGGTATGACTGCCTCATCATCTGATAGGTCATCGCGCTCCCGCTTCTGAAAGAAGCTAGTAATGAGATGCTGGCCAGAATCAGTAAGACTCTCCGATGGTAGCAAAGAGGCTCTCAACATAAGCATCTCTCGTAGTAAAAGGCCGACACATCTGGGATCCTGATACTCCAAAAATGTACTGAGGGTAATAGGGGTGTCTCGATATAAACAATGATATCTGCCACGTATCTCATAGTATGGGGCATATGAAGATAAAATGAAACTCATCCTCCACTACACCCAAAATGCCCGAATATCTGCCTATCTCAATAGCAAGCTGATGCGAAGAGACTCGTAACTGTCCCAATCTGTATCGGAGCCCACAAGAAAGAGGTAGAGATAGATATAAAGGTCTAATAGGGAGTCCCAAACTGTCTCTGCGTAAGATATGTGTGCCATAGAAGGTAAGCTTGACTCTCTCATGATCAGGACGATCCCATATTATGTGACAATATCTACGATACAGCTGTTGTCTGATAAATGTATGAGTTCCCTATGGGAGATCCAGCATTGAGAAGCCCCATGGCTGAAAGAAAGCCACCACATCACCGTACCAAGAAGATCTAGCCTGCTGTCCAGCTATAGTCTGAGAAGAAGTAAGCGTTGCCATCACGTATCTGTGAGTATCCATGGTCCCAAGTCGATGTAGAAAGGTAACAATCTGAAACATAGCCTCTACCACCATGGGGAGTGAGGCGAACTCCGCTAAAAGAATCTCATGAGGAACTGATGGCTTCGCACGAATCATCCTCCCTAACATGGTGATCTGCAGACGAGTGATGTCTCTCCAAGTACCCTGAGATATCCCTAGGCACTAGACCTCCGCCGAGTGCATAGCCACTGGTGAGACCATTGTAGCAGGATCATGAATTTGGTAAGTAGTACACACTCTCTCCGTATGTACCAAGCAGCATGCCCCTTACGCAGGCGAGATAGAGTAGTAGAGCAAAAAGTGAGTAAGGGGCCGGTGAATAATACACCTAGATAGGTGTATGTTGTAACAATCTCCAGCTGCTGTCCATCATAATAAAATGCGTCATCTCTCATATGATGCCGATTTGTGTTAAACACCATTACTTTGGTCTTAGCAATATTGACCGTCAAGCCCCACACTAAGCAAAAACCATATAGAGCATCAAGATGTCGCTGTAATCCAGAGGGAGGTGTAGTTGGTTCCATAAATCCGAGCAGGGACAAGGGTCAGCGAGCACGGATGATCGCAACCTGCCCAATTTCAAGATGTAGTTCCTTCTCTGAGTGCGCTGGAACTGGAATCCGCACCAAAAATGTAAAGAAGATGGCCCCCAATAAATGTGCCCTTCCACCTTTACAAGGTGCTCGCTATCTCTGCATACTCTTCCAGAGTAGTTTCAATGATTGTCTCCACCATTCCAGCATTCAAGAGCTTGGTTTAGATACAGGCAGCAACTCTCTCCAACAGCAACTATGCAAGATGGAACCAAAAAATACAGTGGCAAAAGCGTCTCTTGCTTCAAGCGATAGTGAGATTCGAGACTTAATTGATAAGTTTCGTAGCATCAATAGAATTCAATGATGAGGACTATCTTTCACAAAGTTCAGGTAATGGATTGAATCATTGCGCTATGCCAGTAGTCAAGGGGATTGAAGCAGTTTTCTGATCATAGATCCAAACCGCGTGCCAGCAATAGTCTCAGAACCAAATTGACGGATCCAAAGGGCGGAACTCTAAGATTTTTGAAACCAAAACCTGGATTGATACTTGCGCCTGGCAAAGCATGCTCCGATGTTCTCTAGCATTCAAATAAAAGAAACTACATACCAGTGAAGCTTCGATAACATAACGTTGAAGCTTCTAGAAGCAAGCAATGAATGAAAGAGACTTCAAGGGCGGATCAGATCAGGGCGCCATCTCCAACCCAAGAGAGAGAGAGAGAGAGAGAGAGAGAGAGAGAGACAGAGAGAGAGAGAGAGAGAGAGAGAGAGAGAGAGAGCTTTATTTATGTCTTAAGAGTATGAATAAGGCTTTATTGAATGAAAGTTAAATCTTGTATTGAATCTTGTGCGGAGAGCTTATAGAGGCTATAAACTGGTTTGTAGCAGTATAGCATGAGGATACTGTGTTTAAAGCCTTAAGTATAAGCATACTTTAAGTAAAAGGATCTTCTGGTGAAAGGCTTGAAATAAACCCAATTTTGTAGCATCCATATTCACTTGTTTTGCATAACTTTAAAGGTGAATAAAAGGAGAGAAAGCAAAACAGCAGAGCATTAAGTAAGGTAGTGTAGGTTTCTTGGTTGCAGTACAGTATGCCTTGGTACAGAAAGAAACTTTTGACAAACTGAAAGCCAAAAAGGAAGGAAGAAAACTAAGATTAAACTGGAAGTTCAATAGGCAGTTCAGCTGGTAGCAGTGAGGGCATAAGATTGAAAGAGTACATGTCAAGTGCCTCAATGTATAATTAAATGGAAGTGCTATTATGTAGTAATCTAAATGCTGTACCTTTACAACTGCTCTATGTTACTAATCTACAAAGAACGGGTACTTTGGTTGTGAATGTCCAAAAAAGTGACCTAGACCAAGGAAAGGGCTTCATTATTGTGCAAGTTCTGCAGAGATAGAATATGAAAAGGTGTTAAAAGTTAGAGAGGTGCCGGTGGCCCTACTGGCCATTGATGAGATGTAGTCAAATTATGAGAAATTGCAATGTGTTGGAGGCCACATTCAAAGTGGGGGAGATGGTACAACCATGCCACACTTCTTGATGAAAACTCCCTCACACAACAAATCCAAGGCATAAGCAGTAGATTGGGCATGTTGTGTTGAGTGAGACAAGGCATGCATACAAGCCATTGGAGTGGATGAAATTTCACTTGTCCTGAGTGAAGGAAACAAGGGATAAGACATACAATATTGCATGTACCATACTTGGCCAAAAATTTGTGGTCAATAAGTGCCATGGCTCATCAACAAAGACGATTGTGAAGTTTAATCATGGGATTATGAAAAGGGGTAAGAGCAAGGGCTTGTATGTATTGGAACCAAGAGTGGTTGTCCATTGTTGATAGAATCGGTATACGGCGGATACGTTGTTACACACATTTGTGATTACTATTCACGAGCTACACGAAGTGACTTTATGTTGAGACATGACATTGTATATAGGACATCTTACCTTTTTTCCATTGTATCTTGCAATTTTCTAGCTATCATGGAAAATGAGATTTACGTTTTTTGCTTTGATAGAGTCACAATAATGTATATGTTAGTCTAAGCTTAAAAGTCTTTTGCCAATGTTTTTCTATTCTATTTTTGTTGAGTGATTTTGAATTTGTTAGTCTTTGCTGAATATGTTCTAACAAAGCTATGTGACATTTCTGTTTATGGAAGTTCCAAAAGGTTTTGGGGTTTTACATAAACGGTTCACGTTTTAACACAATAGTACTAAAAAATTGAAATGCTAAGCTAAAAAAATTCACCATTGTAATTGGTGCTACTATAATGTCAATTTATTATTTTGCCCATCCTAACCCTAAAACCATGGTGCTCTTTTTTTTCATTATAATTTTTTTTTTTTACATTTGCAAAATAGCATAAACTTATTACATTTTGATTGGAAGGTTGGATTTTTGCCATGTTCCGAACACATTATGGTCTTGAACAATGTGTACGACGACCTTGTTTAGAGTTCTAGGTCACAGGAATTGAATGATTTGATTTAATGTTCTTACGAAACGTGAGAGCTATGTTATGTGTACGGAAGTGGTTTGTAGAAGTTGTAGACATTTGGAAAGAATGATTTGATGAAGCATGTTATGAAGTTTTTTTACTTCATTTCCTTGATGGAAGTTATGTTATTGGTGTTGGTAATCTCTATGATCTCACCATTTGAGGCTTGTTTTCTTTCAAGCTATGCTAATCATTGATGAGCATGCAATTTTTTCAGAGGTTGGCTGTTGAAATTGTTATATCTGGCATTGTTTTGGAACCGAAAGACTTCATCGGACCTTGGCAAAGTGCTGATCGTGATATGGAAAGGTATATCCATAGTTAGCTTTTCTAGAACCATTCTAGTCCTACAAAATTTTCCACTACTGTTCTCATTTTTTTAATTTTACAAAGGTGAGGTTAGTTCTGAATGCCATCAAAACACATTTTGAACCTCTAGGATACATAAGCCAATATATATATATATATATATTATATATATATATATATATATATATATACATATCATAGAACCCGGTGGTACCGGCGCTTTAGGGTTTAGGGTTTAGGGTTTAGACAGTTATGTAAAAAACAGACCCAGCCATGTATGGCGGGATACGTAATGTTATTTTGATACATCGGCTGAATTAATATACAGTGTGGTTGTTTGTACAACGCGCGCCCAGTGCTGTGAAATGCAATCTTTGTATTTTTTTAAATGCAATGTAATGTATGTGTTTATGAAATGCTATCAGGGGTGACACAAGGAGTAATTGCTCTTTTGATGATCGTTTGGAGTGCATGTGCTATCAGTTTGTTGTGGCATCAATGATCAGCTTGTAGGTGCATTTATGTGAAGCTATCAATTTCTTCTGTTGAAATTAATTGAAAATACGATTCACACATGCACATAGAATTTGAGATAAAATTGAAAATATAGCATCACATTTAAAAATCGACACACACACAATGTGCAACAAATAAAGTACGTCCAACTCTAGATATAATGTGAAAACTGGTCTGAATACAATGGTCGACCATCTGCTAAAAACAAACTGCTAAAAATAAAATAACAGAGCCACAATCAATGCTCTGGCTCTGACTCAGACGAATGCTCCGGAGACAAATCAGGACCCCGAGCTGACTCTCGGCCGATATCTGTGCCTGTCTAGAACTAGCATGGGTTGTGTATCCGAGGAGGACTCGTCACTAGCATCATCCCAATCTGCCTCCGCATCAGCCCCCAAGCAAGCCAAACCAACTAGACCAGCTCCAGCTGGCTGTGATAGTGCACCTCTACCTGCACCTGGAGCCCTGCGAGGTCGTCCTCTCTTCCCTGGCTGTTTCTGTGCTCTGCCTTTCTTGTTCGGTGCACCCTTGGGCCTTCTTGGTCTCTTGCGGACGAGGGGAGCTGTCACCTGGCTAGCTAGGCTGGGCCCAAGCTGAGGCCGGCTGGGCCAAAGAGGGGTATCCCTGGAAGCCATTTTGTACTAATGGAGGAGGGGTAAAACTCATGTCAATTAGTACATTGGTTCAAAGTGGCATGTTGCTGGATTTTTTGGGTGTTCAAAGTGGCAAGCTGTTGGTTTTTTCCTTGAAGATGGTGGACACCAGATTCAGCCATGGTTTATTGATCATTTTCAGCGTATGTTACATCGTGAGCATTCTATTATGCATCGGGAAAGGCCTGCGGAAGGTTCTTGGACAGCAAGGTCCACATTTGGAACACTTTGGACAACAAAGTGTTGGTGATTTTGTGGCTGTTGGACAGCCGGCTATTGCCTCTTGTTGGTTGTCCGAGTCTTTGCGGGATAGCAAAGCATCTTTTTACCTTGGAGGAAACGCACATGCCTCACCAAAATCAGTACCTTATGCTGATTTTCATGTTTTGATGCTTACTTTTTATGATGACGGTGTTGTCTTACCTAGTGTTGGTGAGCAGATCATTGATAGTAAGATTCGGGAGGATGAGATGGTAAAAGAGTATCATACTCGTCTTTATGTCTCTTGTGGTAAGAAGACTTATGGAATCATGTGGGAACCATTGATGGATTGCAAATCCATATTTCGGCTTGTGGCTGGTTTTTTGGTTACTAACTTTGGATGGAGCATGCTTGTCTTCACTCTTCGACTTGATGCTAGAGCACTTACGTATTCTACATCTCTTCTACATCGGGCATGATTGGGGCTGAGATTTCACCTACTTCGACTACTTCAAGTTGAAGTGTTTTTTTTGGGCAGCATTAAGCTTGGACAGCGTCATTTTATGTTTTTACATTATCATTGAAGGAGGGTGTTAGAAATAATAAATGATAATGTTAGTTTCCCATAGGTTACTTTGACCCAAAAGGTCGAGACTTGTGTAACCATGGGTTAGGTTTATTATTTAGACCATGTTAAGTCAGTTTTAGTTGAGTTGGACCCAATTCTGGTCCAGTAGTAATTTGTGGGTCCAAGTAAAGTCTAATTATGTTAAGGGACCCTATCTTGACTTTTGGGGGTACCCTATAATTAGTAGTGGGTCTTGGAAGGTTCTAGAACTTAGAGTTTGGAAGAGTCTAGGCCCTTGGAAGGCCTATTTGTATGTACTCTTTGTTCATTTGTAATTCATTCCCTTTCAAGCATTGCTACTACTTTCTCTCTCCTTGAGGGCGCCTAACCCTCTCCCTCTTCTTCTTCTTCTTCCTCTTTTTCTTCTTCTTGTATATGGAGATTGAATGTTAGAAGGATCTTGGCACTTTGATTTCCTACACTGCCCATAGAGATCGGAGGCAGTGTCCCACCCATACTCATGTTGCAGCACGAGCTACTCGACCTATCACGAGAAGACCTCATCCTCCTAGACAACGTCAGCGACCACCAGCGGTCCTTCATGCTGCTGCTCGCATTACACCCTTTTATAGCATCAGCATGATAGGATTGGATGATAGTGTCATACCTTATTCGTGACATTTAGCAGTATACATGCTCTCACATGTTCCAGATATCATCACATCTATTTCAGTTCATAGCATTTAGATTTGTTATTTCTGTTATCGTTTTGGAGACCTTTCATACGCTCCCATGGTTACCACATACTTGACATGTACATTTACTAGTCTTATATGCCTTTTGGCATGGAAAAGACATTATAAAGCTTTCTTTTTCTCTCTCTCTTTGGGCGCTGGGCGGTTTTCTCCATCGCTGGACCTGCACGTAGGGCGCTGCCCTTGCCTCCATCGCTGGGCTCCGGCATTGCCCCCTGCCTCCATCGCTGCAGTTGCAGCTCCCTCGTTGATCCATAGCCCGCTAATGGCTCTGCCCTGCACCTGATTTGACTGCAGGTCTGATCCTTACTCAGAAAGGGAAGAGATAACTCCAGAATCCTTGCCATAGAATGAATCAATCTCACTCCAACAATCCATGACCATAACCATTGGAATATCTTTTTCATCTCAAAGATACACGAATCTTCATGGATGATGATCCCAGGAGCCAAAGCGTCGGGCCGGCGTGTTATTTATTGGGATGGATAGGTTCGTTACATTGACAGTGTACCCATAGGCTCCCGCCAATAGGGAGTTGGGGCCCCCAGGCATGGGAGCATCCCGGGGCCCCGTTCACACCACCTGCGTATTGGGATTTGGAATTGTAATGGTATACACTCTTCATCTACTGCCAGCGACCTTTCATTATGGATAAGGATAATCTATTCTTTATGGAGACACATGAGAGCCAGATCAGAGGGCTACCTACATTCTCAGGCTACAGATGGGACTCAGTATAAGGGGCAGAGGCGAGATCCACGAGCGGTAGAGTTCAGGTGGGGTCACATGTTTATACAAAGAGTCACTACACTCTATTATAGAGTTTATCAGACATGACAAGTATGTACATTATCTCTTATGTAGAGGGCATTGGCTCTCCCTTCGTTTATCTCTCCACAGATATTATCAGATTCTCAACTCGAGGTTCTATTCTTCTTATTGGTGATTTTAACGCCAGAATAGTTGCGCGACAGGTAGAGTTCCATGATGTTGATGACCATCTACACATATGAGCCATTGATTGTGATGATATGGGAGTTACCGGGACTTCAACTCCGTCGCAAAAAGCGCGCCGGTACAGGTTGCAGGCTTGGGGATATTCTGATTGCCATTCTCCTATATGCAGATGATGTAGCTTTAGTCTCCTCGACTGGAGAGGGTTTACAGAGACAGTTGAACAGTCTCCATGATTTCTGCACTTGATGGGGCTTGCGAGTTAATATTGAGAAGACCAAAGTTATGATCCTCAACACATCTAGGGCCTTCATGCAGAGACAAGGGCTTACTCTAGATGGACAGTCGTTGGAGATTGGTCATCCTTACACCTATCTTGGGGTTCTTTTCACTGGTCCTGTATTTGGTATGAGACAGGCAGCTACATCCAGACTTGGGAAGGGACATGCCTCCTTGGTCCAGCTTGAGTGAGTTTGCTTTCAGAGATTTATTCGAGATGCCCCGAGTAAGTGTTGGTTATTTGATACTTTTGTCTCCCCCACAACATTGTATGTTGCAGAGGCATGGTGCCCAGGGCTCACCTCAGTTGATTGGGCCAGTATCTCACGCCTACAGGTCTTTATGCTATCACGGATGATACGGGCTAAACCCTCTGTCTCGCACCAGATTATCCTAGCAGAGTTCGCAGTTCCACTCTACAACTCGATGCCATCTTCCGTCTCATCACATATATACAGCGTCTCAGGCAGCTACCCACTGATGCACAGAGATACCACATGCAGCACTCATATCATCTCAACACCTTCAGAGTCTGGGATATCACTTGTCATGGTTCTCACAGGCATCACGTCTATGGGATACTTTTGGCATCTCTATCACGGACCTCCCATCAGGTACCCACGATTATATCAGACGTTTTTTCTATAGAGCATATCTTCGCCGTACATGGCAGGGCTAGTTAGGGGTTAACCCGACTATTACATGACTCATTTCTTAGAGATAAATGTTGTGGGTACCCCAATTCTTGCACGCTATTTAGATTCAGAATTATCCCATGGCCTGAGATTCACATTGGGCAAGTTACGAGTCTCATCACATCAGCTTAACATTGAGGTTGGACATTTCCATGGTAACCCACAAGAGGAGCAAATCTGCCAGTTATGTTCACTGTCTGAGGTGGAGTCATAGGAGCACTTTTTGTTCAGATGTCCAGTCTATTACAAGATCAGAGGGAGATACCATTGCCTCTTCCGAGAGGCTCCGATCACACTGCGGTCCCTTATAGCATATGATGATCCATGATGTGTCGCACTTATGATTAGAGAAATGTTTTTACTGCGACAGGACCTACACCAGCCACCTGCTCATCCTGATGCACAGCTCCAGATTACATCGTTTTTCTCCCGTAGGAGATCGCGCACGGACCTTAGATCGGATGATAGTGATGACGACAGTGACTCCTTACGACATAGAGACCAGAGACGGCGTACTACCCATACTCATATTGCCCGCAGAGCCACTACTCGGAGACGACCTTCTCGGCGATGTCAGCAGCATTTATCGAGACCATCTCCAGGCGTTATCCCCATCACATCTTTCTTTGATAGCAGCAGTACCTGATGACACTGAGATATACCATTATCATATTGGCAGCATTAGACATTAGACATATTTTATGTTTATAATTATAGTACATTGGCATTTCTTTTCTATTATGGAGACGTTTTATACGCCCGCTGTACCACATAATTGATATGTACTTTTTTGTCTCTCTCTCTCTATATATATATATATCTATATCATAGTACCCCGTGGTACCGCTGGTATGGTACCGTCGGTACCATAACAGTGGTACCGCCGGTACGGTACCGCCCTGGGATCCGCGGTACCAAGGCGGTACCATAATATAAAAAAATAAAAATAATAAAATAAAAAAAATTCCCTTGTTATTTTCGCAAAAAAAAAAAAAAATTTTTTTTTGGTACCGCCGACCGATATGGTACCGCGGTACCATATATGGTCCCGCCGTACCGGGATCCGCGGGACCTGGTACCGCGGGACCTATGATCTATATATATATATATATATATATATATATATATATATATATGTATCATAGGTCCCGCGGTACTGGGTACCACGGATCCCGGTACCACGGGACCATACTGGTACCATGGTACCACAATATAATAATATATATAATATTTAATATTTTTAAAAACAAATTTTAACCTAAACTACCCGCCCCCCTCGCTTCTTCTCTCCTAGATTATTTTCAGCCCATCGCTGCCCTGCCTTCGCTCGCCCCTCTTCTGATTTGCGTCGCCCTTCGCCCACAGACCGCCCTGCCTTGCATCTGATTTGCCTCTCCCTGCCTTCGCCCTGCCTTCGCTGCCTTGGCCCATTTTCAGCGTCTCTCCAACATTGAACCCTGCTGTTTTTTTTCCAGCTTTCCATTCTTCCAGTTGTAGCTTCATCTGCATTTTTTCCCTACCTTTCTCCATCACAATGGTGCAGTCCGACCTTTCCGATCTGTGGGACGAGGTGGACGTTGTTAGGCGGGTTGCCGACAAGACCAACAAGACCGGTCAGAAGGTCATGCGTTGCTGGTATTGCCTAGTCGAATTCGCTGCATCCCTCACTCGCCTTAAAGGCCACCTGCTCGGTGCACGTGCCAAAAATGCTGCCCCTTGTGGCAGCATGTCCGTCCCCGTCAGGCAGCGACTACTGGACACCTACGGGCCACGTCTTGTGGTAGGGGAGAACACCATTTCGGAGGGTGTTCTCCGGTTTTGCACCGCTCCTTGTGTGGCTGACCCCGAGTTGTTGCCTACTTGGCTGGCACGCACGAGGAGAGGGAGTGCATCATCGTCCCATCCCACTGCCCCTCATCCCCCTCACACCGTTCCGCCACATGCACCCCCATTTGCAGCCATTCCGGTGGAACCCGTCCCCTCGCGTCCGCCATTTGCCACTGCGGTTCCACCACCACGTCCTGTTGCTCGCACGCCCCCAGTTTACGATTTTCTCATGGGCTCTCCGCCACCCGAGCAGGCCCAGGATGCTAGTGACAAGGCCTTCGAGGATGTTGAGGAGATCCTTTCCTCCCTCCCTTCCCATCCGGATGACCTCCCTAGCCAGCAGTTTTCGTATCCCATGCGAGATGTTGCCCCTCCACCAGTGCACCCCACTTATGCTGCTGCACCCATCCCTGCCAGTGCATCCCACTCTCCCCATTCCACGTCTACAACTGATGCATCCACTAGTGCCCAGCCTGTCGTGTCATCATCCATTTCCCGTCACGGTTGGTGCACCATGCTGGAGGTCCACTACGCGTCGCCCACCAGGGAGAGCCCTTGTGTAGCAGACCATTCGTGGCGCGCATCAGCCGCACATGGACAGAGAGGCCACACAGGCCGTGGCCAGTTTGATTTATGAGCTGAACCTTCCTTTTGCCATCACCGACTCTGACTCTAGAAGTATCCGCCTGTCTCATACTGAAGGTAGGACCAGAGAAGAGCACACCTAGGTAAGTGTAGGAAGAGACCACCTCTAGAGACTGTCCATCAAGGGTAATCTCCCGGCGCTGCATGAAGGCCCGAGAAGTATTGAAGACCATAACTTTGGTCTTCGAGAGGTTCACCCCTAAAGCCCACTGGGTACAGAAGGTGTGTAAACAATCCAACTGTCTCTGTAATCCCTCTCTGGTACGGGATACTAAGAAGGATGGCATAGAGAAGGATGGCAATTAGAATGTCCCCAAGCCGGCAACCGTCCCCATCACACTGAGAAATGACCTGCTCTAGCTCGTCAATATATAATCCAAAGAGAACTGGTGAGAGAGGGCATCCCTGCTTAACCCCAATAGTACTCCAGATTTGCTCAGAGATGCCACTACCATGACGAAAGCAGCCCAAGACCCTCTCATAGAGAGCCATGACGGCTAGAATAATATCTGTAGAGAACCCTAGGTCACGGAGTCTCTGGATAAGTAATGGGCGTGGAACAAAATCAAAGGCTTTCCTGAAGTCCACAAAACAATAGTAAACCTTTTCTCTCCTGTGTCTAGCTTCCTCAATAAGCGCTCGAAGTGTGAATATGTGATTTGTAGTGGAATAATGAGCACGGAACCCTGCCTGACCCAAAGCATTTAATCTCCTGGACTCTGCCTCTGAGCTAACTGCAGACTGGAGGATGGTGCCGTATAACTTTGCGAGAACGTGCCCAATCATAATAGTGCGGTAATTACCAGGTACCATGGGGTCACCGTTTTTGTGGATAGAATGTATGTTGTTGGTGCACCAAGGGGATGGGAAGCCCTCAACAACAACATGGTTAAGGAGAGTGGATAATGTAGGGGCAAGGGTATGGGGGCGTAAATCAGTAGCTCAGATTCAAGGTCTTCAATGTCCCTGGTGCAGTGGGTTTTTAGCTTTTTGATTGCTGCCCGAACCAATTCAGGGGTGAAAAAGGTGAAGTCTGAAGGTCGAGGAGAGATGGAGATGGGCGTATCAGTGGGTATAGTGTAAAGCTGGGTAGCATAGTCGGTCCAGATATGTAAGTCGTCTAGAAGAAGGGGTGGGGCACGAGGGATAAACTCACGCCAAAAGGCACCTGAGGAGGAACTGAGGAGGTTCACAAGACGGTTTCCTTCAGAGTCATCATAGGCACGTTGTTTGTGACGGGTGTGCAGTTGTACATTTGTCATGAAGAGTGGAGGAGATGGCGGGAGTGGAAACGAGCATGTGTGATAGAGTGGTGTAGGGATCGGCATTCCGCATCATACCACGGTGGGTGGAAAGGTTGGGATGATCGTGGGTGGATTGGTTTGTGCTTATGAGGTTTAGAAGGGAAAGCCGAAGTGGCAGCAGTGTGGAGACAAGTGGTGAGGAAGGTGGCCTGTGACTCCAGCGGTTCACTGTGTGGATAAGAGTGGAGTAGAGAGGCGAGGGATTCCTGGTAGAGTGGGATAGAGAGGGGGTGAAAGGTGTATTTGGGTGCACGGGGAAGTATGGATTGGTGTTGAGTTTGTGGTGGTGGAAGGTGGCCAATGGCGAAGGATAGGAATGAATGATCAGAAAGGGTGGTAGGGGAGATATGGAAGCTGTGAATAAGAGGAATGGATGACGGTGACCCCATGAGGTAATCAACCACACTATGACTGCCACTGTGAGGGTGAGTATAGCTGCCAGAATTAGGCCAGTGAGGTAGGCCATTATAAATGGCTAACTCATGTGCCTCACCAAACTGTAATAGGTACTCACCATATGATGTAATGGGTCCCGGTCCATCTGCAGAAATCTTGGTGATCCCCAAGCTATCACTATCAAGGGCATGGACTCGCATTTGATCTGTAGCGTCATGGAACTCTGTCTGTCATGAGGCTGTCCGGGCATTAAAATCCCCCATGAGGAAAATATGGCCCCGCTCTGCAAATCTGATGATATCCACTGAAAGATCCAAATAAGGTGAGCCAACTCCCTCAACAAAGGAGGAGAACTCTGGAGGAAAATAGCAGGCAGCAACGAAGATGTCCCTGTCCAAACCAATTGCTCGTCCTGTGATATGGAGCCAAATATACCGTGCGTGCTCATCATGCCTGACGAACTCAAACATCTGATGAAGGGACTCTCTGTAGAGACAAGCTACTCCTCCAGAACCACGGCCATCAGAGAGGGTGGTGGGAGAAATGTGGAAGTCAGAGACTATGGGTACAAAGGATGGTGACCCCATGAGATAATCAACGACACTATGTCCTCCACTGTGAGGATGGCATGTATAGCTGTCTAAATGTGGCCAGCAGGGTAAGCCATTAAAAATGGCTAGCTCATGTGCCTCTCCAAACTGCAGTAAGTGCTCACCATATGAAGTAATAGGTCCCAAACTGTCCGTGGAGGTCCTGGTAACCCCAAGCATATCACTGTCAAGGGCACGAACACGCAGCTGATCGGAGATGTCGAAGAACTCTGTCTGTCTCGAAGATGTTCGGGCATTAAAGTCCCTTGTGAGGAGAATATGCCCCTGCTCTGAGAATCTGATAATATCTGGTGAGAGGTCCTGATATGGGGATCCAATACCCTCCGCAAAAGATGAGGACTCTGGTGGAAAGTAACATGCTGGAACAAAAAGATCTCTGTTCAAACCAATATCCTGACCCACAATGCGAGTCCATATGTAGTGGGCCTGCTCGTCATGTCGGATGAAGTCAATACTCGAATGGAGAGTCTCTCGGTACAGACATGCGACCCCACTTGAACCTCGGCCACTAGCAGATCTGGTCTCTCGTTGGAATATTGAGTCCCATCTATATCCAGGAAAAGAGGGAAGTCCTCGCTCTGGGCTCTCGTGTGTCTCCATGATGAATAATATGTCTCTGCTTGTGATAAAGTCAACCAGATCCCCTACCGTGGAAGATGAATGCATGCTCGCACAATTCCACACTCCAATCCGAAGGTGGTGTGGATGGGGGCCCGGGGTGCTCCCAACCCCGGGCACCCCAAATCCCTAGCACTTGGAGCCGCTAGGAGCGCTATCAAAAAAGCGCACTCGTCCATCCCGATAAATGGCTCGTCTGCCAGACTCATGGGCTGCCTGAAAGGCCTTACGCCTCTCCTCTACCTAGATAAACGTGAGGTCGTCATCCATGTAGATAGTGGTACCACGTAGCTTAGCTCTGCACCGCAAAGCATCTCGGCGACTCGCGAGGGAAGTGAAGCGGATAATGAGTGTGGCTGCATCTCTAGTGGTCCTCCATGCGGTATCTAACCCATCTGTCCTGTGCCCGAGAGTGGTGTCAAGAAAGCGTTTGGCTTCAGCTAAGGCATCCTGTGTGTCCGGGATCCCACGAACTCTAATGTTGTGTGCTTTTTGGTCTCGTGATTTCTCTTCCGAGATGGTGGTTGAGATAACCGAAGAGATGGGAGCGCTTGGTTTCGTGCCTTTTTTTAGAACTGATGCCCAAGAAAGGGCCTCTTCTTGCTGCTTTTCAATCTTGGTCTCTAGTTCCCGTATCATGCCGAAGCCGTAGCCTGTTTGGTCCCGATGGATTGTTCGAGTGATGCTACCTTGGACTGCAGCATGTTATTCTCGTGAATCAAGGACGTAACCGTTCCTTTCAGCTGCGAGATTTCTTGCCGCAAAGTCTGGAAATCGGCCCTGATTTGATCAATCTGCCACGAAGAGAACAATTCAGTTGATTTGGAGGGCGTATACGGGATGCTAGTTGTAGGTTGTGAGCTAACGATGGTTGGAGTAGGAAGAATGGGATCCAAAACTGCCGTTAGGGTTGAGGTAATGCCAACGAAATTGCCAGCATCGGGGTCAATGAGAGGGAGGGAGATGCAATCAACAGGGGGGGCAGATGTAGGGGAGGTGTCAGCAGGGGGCGGCACGGATGCAGCGAGGGAGGGGAGTGTAGGGGAGATGACAGCAGGGGGCGGAGCAGTTGCAGCTGGATCTATGGAGGTGGAGGTGGGGGAGGCAGCAGTAGGGGGAGCTGCACTGATGGAGGTGAAGGTAGGGGAGGCGGCAGCAGGGGGAGGAGTAGCTGCAGCAGTGGAGATGGGGGTAGGGGAGGCGGCAACAGAGGGGGGCGCAGCTGCAACATGGGTGGGTGTAGGGGGGGTTGCAGCTATGGAGGTAGAAGTAGGGGAGGCAGCAGCAGGGGGAGCTGCAATGATGGAGGCGGAGGCAGGGGAGGTGGCAGCAAGGAGAGCTGCAGCGATGGAGGTGGAGGCAGGGGAGGCGGCAGCAGGGGGGGCTGCAGCGATGAAGGTGGAGGCAGGGGAGGTGGCAGCAGAGGCCAGAGTGGCTGCAGCGGTGGAGGAGGTGGAGGTAGGAGAGCGAGGGGGTGGGGGGGTCCTGCGAGCAGCAGCCCGTGTAGGAAGTGGCGCCATGGAGAGCGATGGAGCGCGCGCGCGAGAGAGAGAGAGAGAGAGAGAGAGAGAGAGAGAGAGAGAGAGAGAGAGAGAGAGAGAGAGAATTAGAATTAGAATTATTATTATTAACGTCTTTTGGTGCCCAGGGGCACATAAGACAAAAGAGAGTACAAAATGTGAGAAGCATTGTCCGCATAAGGACTTATTTACCAATGAAAAGACAGTAAAACTAAAACTAAAATATCGATCTCTCTGTCTCTAAGAGAAAAAGTATCCAAGCTTGACCACCAGCTGGTGAGGGTACAAAGCAAGAGCTTAACCACCTGCTCCGCGGAGGAAACTAGCTACGAGCAAGCCGAAAGTAATGAGTGATGGTAGTAGTGGGTCGTGATGTAGGCTGGTGGGAGGCGTATGAAGATCTAGTAGCACTGGATCGAGCCGAAACTCTCTGTGTCTTCGATCTTCGGACGGGGACGTCAAAATCCGCAACTGAAATATCCACTCTGTCTCGCTTCTGGAAGAACTGAGTAATGTGAGCCTGACTGGAATCCATATCTGAGAGCGTAGATAGAAGTGAAGCTCGTAAAATATACATCTCTCTCAAAAGAAGACCCACACATCTAGCGTCTGGATACTCGAGGAAGGAGCTCAACGTGAGGGGAATATCTCGGTATAAACAATGGTATCGTCCTCTAATCTCATAGTATACTGGGCAGCGAAAGATGAAATGAAACTCATCTTCCACCTCCTGAAGAGAACAGAGCTGACATATCCGCTGCAATCTGGGAGTGTCTGTGTATCTACCTGTCTCGATAGCAAGCTGATGAGAAGAGACTCGAAGCTGTCCTATACGATATCTCAGACCAAAAGATAGCGTCTGTGTAAGATAAACTGGAAGAATAGGCAAGCCCGAAACGTCCAGCCGTAAAAGATGTGTGCCATAATAATGTAGCTTGACCCTATCTGGATCAGGATGTGACCATATAGTGCGTATGTAGCTCCGGTAGATCTGCTGTCTGATATAAGCATGGGTTCCATTCGGAAGATCAAGTGCGGATAAACCCCAAGTCTGAAGAAGGGCTGAGACACTGCGATACCAAGAGTGCTTGGCTCCCTGATCCGCAATGGTACAAGATGAAGTGAGAGCAGCAACAATGTATCTGGAGGTATCTAGATCTGATACCCTGTGAAGAAAGGTGATGATCTGAAACATAGCACCAACAACTAATGGAGGAGAAGCAAACTCGGCTAGTATGATATCATGTGGTACTGAGGGCTTAGCCCGGATTATCCTACTGAGCATGAGAATCTGGATACGAGTAAGATCTCTCCATGTATCGCGTGATAAATCAGGGCACCAAGTCTCAGCCGAATATAGCACAACTGGGGAGACAGTAGCAGAAAATAGTAGGCATCTGGTAGCAGGATCCTGCACATAATAAGTAGAGCAAAATCTCTCCATATGCACAAGAGCGGTATGCCCCTTGCGGAGCCTGGCGGTGGCTGCTGGTCGAAAAGTGAGTAGCGGACCAGAGAAAAGAACTCCCAAATAGGTGTAGGAGGTCACGATCTCAATCGGTAGCCCGTCATAATAGAAAATCACATCTCTCATATGCTGTCTGTTGGTGTTAAACACCATAATCTTAGTCTTCTTAAGGTTAACCGTCAATCCCCAACGCTGGCAAAAGTGATGTAAAGCAGAAAGGTGACTCTGTAAACCAGCTGCAGAGGATGAGAGGAGAACCACATCATCAGCGTACAAGAGAATGGGGATAATAATGTCTGCTAGGGGACAGCCCTCTCCACCTTCCTCGCGAATAATCCGCTCGAGGTCATCTATATATAGTGCAAAAAGAGTGGGTGATAAGGGGCAACCCTGCTTCACACCAATGGTAGAATGTATCTGTGAGGACCAGCCACTACCATCTCTGAAACGTGCCAAGACTCGCTCATATAAAGTAATGATCGCAGCAATAGTATCCTCTGAAAAGCCAAGTGAAGACAGTCTCTGGAAAAGAAGATGTCGTGGAACAGAGTCAAAAGCTTTGCGAAAATCCACAAAGCAACAGTAAATTCTTTGTTTCCGATGTCGAGCCTCCTCAATAATGCATCTCAAAATGGAGATCTGGTCTGAAGTAGAATATCCCGGTCTGAAACCAGCTTGACCCATAGCGTGTAAACCCTCAGTTTCAGCAAAAGATCCAGTAACTGTCTGTAGTATAGAGCCATATATCTTAGCCAGAGTGTGGCCAATCATAATGGTGCGGTAGTTTCCTACATTCATGGGATCACCTGCCTTGAGGATGGGGTGAAGGATATTAGTACACCAAGCCGTAGGAAACCAGAAGTAACAGCTGTGTTAAAAACATGAGCAATGTAAGGGGAGATGAGATGTGCTACGGGCTTTAGGAAGTCTACACTTAAGGAGTCATAGTCAGTGGCTTTATTTAGTTTGGCATGTTTAATGGCGTTTTCAACCATGTCAGGGGTGAAAAGTGAGCAGTGGTCAGGTCTCGGTGAGAGTGAGGTAGGAGGAGAGTCCGTGGTATATAACTCCGTGGCATACTCGATCCAGGATTCGATGGCTATGGGGGCCAATGTTGAAGAGTGTCTGGTGAAATGTTTCCAGAAAAAAGAGGAGGAGGGTGAATCTAAAGAGTTGATCATTTTTTGGCAGAGTGATTGTAGGTACTTGATCTTCTTTGTTCTGGTGGTTCTATGATATTCTTTCTGGCATTGTTTGAGTGTGGCAGGGGAGTGTGACCTGGCATATGTCACATGATTGTGAAGAGAGCGGCATTCTGCATCATACCATCTGTTGTGAACACTTCTGTGAGATGATGTCGTTTTGGTGGGGAAGGATGAGGAAGCAGCAGCTAAGAGGGATGTAGAGAGAAAAGTGGCTTGCTGGTCAATTGGTGCCATGAACGGGAAGTTAGCGAGTAGTTGGGATAAGATTGTGGTGTAATTAGTGAATCCAGATTGGGTGAAAGGAATACGTTTATGAGTGGGAAGAGAGCAAGAAACTTGCAAAGAAGAGGTTATGTGACCAAGTGAGATGTGTAAGAGTGAGTGATCGGAAATGGTAGGGGGTGTAATGGAGAAATCAGAAATGTGAGAGATCAAAGCAGGTGATCCAATGAAGTAGTCGACCACACTATGTCCTCCACCATGAGGATAGCATGTATATGCTGATGAGGAAGGCCACTGTGTGAGGCCATTCAAAATGGCAAGAGCGTGTGTCTCTGCTAGAGTGATCAACTGCTCCCCGAAAGATGTAGCTGGAGTGTCTGCATCCTGTGATACCCGGTCTAGCCCCATATCCAAAGGGTAAAGCCTGAGAAGATCCGTAGCTGCATGAAATTCGGTTTGTCTAGAGCTTGTGCGGGCGTTGAAATCACCTGCTAGTAAAATGGAACCCTGCTGAGAAAAGATAGCAATATCATCTGAGAGAGCCTGAAAAGGGTCCCCGCCAAACTCAGCAAACACTGAGGTCTGTGGAGCAAAATAGCATACAGCTATATAGATGTCCTGAGGTAATCCCAATAGTGAGCCAATAATGTGTAACCAAATATAGCGAGCGTATGGATCTTGTTTAACCATCTGAACTGTGGTGTCTCTGTATAAACAAGCTACTCCTCCAGATCCTCGACAAGTTTTTCCCCTAACAAATGGACGAAAAGCAGAATGCCAAGAGTACTCCTGTATATTTGGAAGAGGATGATATAAGGACTCATGAGTTTCAGCCAACAACAAAATGTCGCATTTTCTAATAAAATCAGCAAAGTCTCCGGCTGATGACGAAGATAAAAAACCATTACAATTCCAGAAGCCAAGTCTCAAATTGGTAGGGGATCTCGGGTAGCTTCTATATCCGGGGGCCCCTAGTTCCTATTGTGGAAGGTCGAAAAATCTCGGTTTCCCGTCAATAAAAACAACCCTTTGCCCTTTCTCTTTCGCTTCAAGGATAATCTTTTTTCTTGCCAACCATTGAGTATTTGTTAAGTCATCATCCATATAAATGAAAGTACCTTTAAGCTTTGCCCTAAGCCGAAGGGCAGCATTGCGTTGTGAAAGCGAGCGGAACTTGATAAACAAAACATTGTCATCAAATTTACTGCGCCAAGCAGTATCAAAACCATCAGCCACATGAGATAACTTGGAAATGAGCAAATCCGTAGCTTCTTCCAACGGTTTTCCACCATTGGCAATGCCTCTTACTCTAATGTTAAAGGCTTTTTTGGCCCTTCTGGCTTGTTCACCCAAAACTGTCTCCAAATCGTTTTCCTTCGGAAAAGATGAAATCTGAGAGTGATTACCTTGCTTAAGGATCGATGTCGTTTCTTCAACCTGTTTTGCGAGTGATGAGAGTTTGCTGCCCATATCATCCGGTTTGAAGAGTGCTGCCCACGTTTTCGTCTCCTCGACTTGTTTCTCCAAGCTATTGATCTTGTTGGAAGTCTCCTCCAAGGCACTTTTTTCTGCAATTCGTTGCTTAAGATATATATTTTCTTGCTCAAGCTGCTCCACACGTTCCGTGACACCAAAAAGATCCTTAGCTAACTTGCTATTTTCAGCTTCAAAGAGGTGTAGTTGTTTCTTAAGTCCAAGAATTTCTTGTCGGATAAAACTAAGATCATAAGCAAAAAGACTTTCGGTAGGTTTGGAAGGAGTGTAGTCAATGGCAGCCATGTTGACAGGAATGTCACTAGTTTCTATCACCGAAGACGGCTCCTCCATCACTACCGGTGATGGGGGGGTGTCCAACAGGGAGGGGGGTGTAAGAACACCCCCCTTTTTCTTAGGTGCCATAGGAGGCGGTAAGCAGATGGAGGACAGTGTAGACAAACGGCCAGGCGTAGCAGCGCAGTAGCGCAGACCAGCGCAGGGCAGCGTAGGGCATGTGCGAAGGTCAGCACTGCAGCGCCAGCAGGGCAGACAGCAGCGCCAGCAGGGCGGGTGGGCGCGCAAGAGAGAGAGAGGGCAGCAGCGCTAGCAGGGCGGGCAGCGCACCAGCAGGGCGGCGGAGCGAGAGAGAGAGAGAGAGAGAGAGAGAGAGAGAGAGAGAGAGAGAGAGAGAGAGAGAGAGAGAGAGAGATGTAGTACGGCCTGCGGCATGAAGGGCCACTGGTGGTCTCTGACGTCGTCTGAGAGGATGAAGAGGTCTCCTCGTGATAGGTCGAGTAGCTCGTGCTGCAACATGGGTATGTGTGGGACGCTATCTCTGGTCTCTGTGAGCAAGTAGGTCATCATCATCATCATCGTCACCGTCATCAAAACGTCCTCTCCTCCTGGAGAAGAAAGAAATGATCTGAGGCTGAGAAACCTGACTCGGCTGGGCTGTCTGATACAAATCCTGTTGTAGTATAAACATCTCTCGTATCATGAGTGCCGCGCATCGGGAATCCTCATAAGCTATGAGCGATCGTAAGGTGGCAGGTGTGTCTCGGAACAAACAGTGGTATCTCCCTCTGATCTCGTAATATACTGGGCACCTAAAGATAAAGTGCTCCTCTGACTCCACCTCCTCTAAAGAGCATAACTGGCAAATCCGCTCCTCTCTCGGGGTACCCAGGAATCTACTAGTCTCAATAGCCAACTGATGTGATGATACGCGGAGCTGTCCCAATGTGAATCTGAGGCAATGTGATAGTCTCGAGTCCAAATAATGCGGTAAGACCGGGAACCCTGCTATGTCAAGCTCAATAAAATGAGTCCAGTAGTAGCCGGGTTTAACCCCAATCTGTCGCCCCCAAGTACGGTCGAGATATGCCCGATATAAGATGCGCCTGATATACTGATGAGTACCTGAGGGGAGCTCTGTAATGGAGATACCAAATGACTCAAAGGAGGAAATGGGATGCCTGAGAGAACCACGATAGTCGATAACCCCGGTCATGAAGAAAGTGTGAGGAAACAAGTGCTGTCTGTGTATATCTCATATCCTCATCGGGCAGAGCCTGGATTCTCTGAATGTATGTGATAAGCTGGAACGCGGCATATATCTGAATGGGTGGAACGACAAACTCTGCAAGAAGGATCTCATGTGGAACCGAGGGCTTCGCCCGAATCATACGAGCTAACATGGTGGTCTGCAATCGTGAAATGCTGGCCCAATGTGATGGAGGCCGGTGCACCATGTCTCTGCTGCATATAAGGTTGTGGGGGTGACAATAGTATCAAAGAGTCTACACTTACTGCGAGCATCTCGGATGAGCTTCCTAAAACAGAACCGCTCAAGCTGAACAAGAGAGGAATGCCCCTTCCCAAGTCCTGTGGTGGCAGCCTGCCGCATGCTGAAGGTAGGACCGGAAAAGAGTATCCCCAAATAGGTATAAGAGGAAACTACCTCTAAGGCCTGTCCATCTAGGATGAGCTCCTGGCGCTGCATGAAGGCTCGAGAAGTGTTGAAGACCATAACCTTGGTCTTCGCAGTGTTCACCCCCAACCCCCATCTGGTACAAAATCCCTGTAAACAATCCAGCTGCCTGTGCAAACCCTCTCTGGTCGGGGATACCAGTACTACATCATCCGCATAAAGGAGAATAGCAATCAGAATGGTGCCAAGTCTACAGCCACCCCTGCCACACTGTGAGATGACTCGCTTTAACTCATCAATATACAGTCCAAAGAGAACCGGTGAAAGAGAGCACCCTTGTTTCACCGCAATGGTGCTCCAAATGTGATCAGATAGGCCACTGCTATGTCGGAAACATCCCAAGACCTTCTCATAAAGAGCCATCACTGCGAAAACAATATCTGTGGAGAAACCATGGTCACGAAGTCTCTGAATGAGCCGGTATGTTGTCAGAACAAGTGCAACATGTGAAGCAGTTTGGGTCTAGCAGATCTTGAAGGATCTTTACATGAAGCAAGAGGGTCCTACAACCCTTTAGTGTGACAATCAAAGTTGTATTCAATTGACAAAGAAACCTATTTTTCATAGGAGTACCAAACACATTGAAGTTTTACAACACTACATATGGGAAAGACTTCAAGGAGACATTGAACTTGTCTACTGCTACACATGATCAAGTAGTAGATATCTTTACCAAGGGCTTGGTAGAGGGAAATTTCAGAAATTCATAAACCTATTTGGAGTGATAGACAACCAATCAAACATTAAGAGGGAGTTTAGTACATAGTCTATTTTTAGAATTCATTCTATTTCTACTACAACTTAGTGCTACTGGGAGTTCTACTACAAGTTAAAGTTCATGCTTCTATGAGAATTAGAGCATGTTACATAGAATGGAGAATTAGGGTTCATTTTTGGACATATGAGACACTCTAACACAATTCTAAAGATGATGCTCATGGTGATTGTATCTTGTTGAATCTTTTGTGATGCTAGTAAAATCTGGTTGTTTATTAGAGTGTATCCATTGCTCTCTATTCTGTAACGTGTATTTACTTAGCCCTGTCTAATTTCAGTAGCTTTGTTAACACAAGTGCTTGTGGGCTTTTCTTTATTTCACACAATTCTCCTTCATTACCTGGTATTCAACACTTTCATATGAAGTAGATGTTGCAATGTTCTGTTTTTTTTTGAGAGTCCATTTTTGAGAGCTCAAGATTATATGCAGAAAAGTCCGAGCACAAAGATGTAGCTGATGAGTATTGTCAATGTGCCACCCAACCGTAGGTGCCCTCCTCTTGAGTCTATCTAATTACTATTCTGGGACAAGGACACATGGCTGCCATGCAAGGGGTCCCCATGGTTCCATGAAATCCACTACCCGCAATCAGTGTGTGACTCTGAGGCACCACCCCCATGCCCCGTCATGGACCTGTGACACACACGGTCACCCAACGTACTGCCAGCTAGCCGCTTGTCCAACAGAGGCATCTCCGCTGCTGACGACTAGGGTCCATACGGTCATAACTCCGCCTACTGACATCCTGTCAAGCAGTCACACCAGGTCATTGCCAGCGATGCACCGAACCCAACGGATCCCTTGGTGTCCATCCCAGTTACTGGCCCTGGCCAATGCCATGGCACTCGGCCCCTAGTAACTGGTTGTGTCGGGAATACGTCAGAGCCCAAACATGGAGGCTATTGGGTCCTTCATCTGGTAGCGTCTAGTTTAGGGCATAGCTGCAAAACATTTCATACAATAGCAAGTGGAATGCCATTCCATACCGCAATTGGCATGCCAACTAGTATTCTGGGAGTGTTCCGAATGGAGCATTCTGCTTGTATGCAAAGAGCCATAACAAAAAGAAGTGATGGGAGGCAGAGAGCAACAGAGTGAAGATCCGACTGTGCAGCACGATCCACGGGAGTCAAAGGGCAGAAGATTGGAGTGATGGAGCAGCAGATGGGGAATGTAGCAGGGACGAGAGGGTGAGCTGTGGAATAAAAAGGCAGTGGAGCAGCGAAGGCAGATCGGATTGGGGACCATCTTATCAATCAACAGCATTGAAGGCAAATAGGATAAAGGGGGTTGCAGATTAGGAGGATGGAGGCAAATTTGGAACATACCAACTGGAGCAGATCTAGAAATGATTCTACTGAATGAGGTAGGATGAAGCGGGGGCATTTGGAATCAGATAGAGAGTGATGGAGGCAGCATAGTGGAGGCTACATTTTAATAATTTTCTAAAGTGAACAATTAATCAATTTTTTCACTTCAAACATCTGGAACTTGCAAATATTTCGGACGTGGGCGTATATACAAAACAATGAATGCATACAGAGGGTTGCATAATGCTTGCAACCTAGCTTAGAGTTTGTAAGCTCGTCAACGGGAAAACTTTTTGGAGCATATCTTTGTAAGGAGGCTTGCAAGGTAGTCCATATTGACCTTTTTCGAAGTCTTTGTTGGAAAACTATCATCAGTTGACAGTTTGCTGCTCTTCTTCTATTTTGAGTCAATTTATAGATGTGTTCGTAATGTGCAAACCTTTGATATTCTTATGATCAAAGAACAAGGGATGGGCGCCTTCCGTTTTTAGGAATGAAGTCCATAAACTTTCCTACCAGAAAAGTGCTCTGATATCATCAGTCTGGTAACAGCACTGAGCAGTTCATGGATGGAAACTGCCAGCCAATAATATCTGCTGATTGCGAGTGATGTGCGACAGAACCAATCACATCATGCGAAATAATTGATTGGCAATTTGCTCCTTCAAGGTTGCACTGACATTACTTAGTGAGTGAGAACTTGATGCTGAAAATGGCCAGAAGGACCACATGAGGCAACTTTGTTGTTAATAAAGGTCTGTTCATGACAAATGGAAACCTGACCATGCCATTTGTTCCAAGAATCACTTTGAAATGAATATCATGAAACGGTAGAGCTATTGTAGAGATTTCTTTGTGGCTTGAATTTTCTGGAAGAAATCTGCATGTCTTCTTTCAATTTATTATGCTGAGTTTCAGGTGAAGGTTGAACTATTATGCAGCAAGGCTCATGAGGATTAATGTGAGGCTTATAACATCTTCGTGATAAGTCCCATTTAGCAGTTGGTATTACATTCATTCCCAAACAAAAGCTTGCACTGCTTGAAAATTTCTGGCTTATCATTTCAACTCTACTTTCCTTAGAAATACTCTTTGATTCTTGCATCATTCGTAAAGAGTTGCTCCAGAGTTGCACATTGAATCCTGCACCAACTTTTGTCTTCAGCTGAAAATCTTAGGAGTATCCAAATCCTTTAAGTTTTTACCTACCTTCATGCATGGTGGCCTATATTGTTCATGAATTACTACAGAGTTAAATGTCGGCTCATCTATTTGGTAAATTTTTGTTTCAAGGTCTTCTTGACTTTGAAGTCTAGCTTACAGCTTACTTTGTCTCTTTTCTAAAATAAGTGAAAAAGACCTGTGCACTAAGGTGTATAAGTATGCAGATTTGCACTTCGATGGGAGACCAAAAACCTGCAGGCAGTTAGTACAGCTATCCAAGATTGGCTAACAACCAGTAAGCATCTAGACATGTTCCAGACAACTTAGTTGCTAGAGTTCATCGAAGGTTGCCATTTATGGGAGTATTCTTGAATATCTTTGAGATTTATATTCTCTTTTTTACATTAGATATGTGTGTGGAGCTGGAATTTCATGTTGTGTTTTTTGTTTTTCATGGTGACCAGCTCTCCCTTCCATTCAATAATTATGTATACCCAGAAGCTGCATACAAATATGTTATACCTACTGCAGTCTAGAACCACCAATTGTCAAGAATAACATTTTCTAACGGGATTCGGTCACTACACATATATTGGACATCTTTGCTTTTAGAACCCCTGATTTCTGGTCAATTGTTATTTCTATCAGACCTTGCAAATGAGTTGATGAAGCGAGGAGCTATGATGACAGTGTTAAGCGGCCTTGTAGCTGCAATAGCCTGGCCATCTGCTTTGCTTTCAGCTACCAGCTTTATTGATAGCACTTGGACCATTGCAGTGGATAGGTATGTTTCATTTCAGTAGGATAGAAATGAAATTGTTTCAGATTGTTTTTCCTATAGTAATTAATTTAAACATTTAAAATGCATGAAGTATGTAACTTTACATTTGCCAACCTGAACAAAATGGTATAGCTGTCATCTTGCTTTTTTGTAGCATAGAAATTGCTGTTCACCTGTTTCATCTTGACGAAACAGAATGCTCTATTCACCGATTTCATGTTGAATTGCTAATTTCTTAGATCTGACAAAGCGGGAAAGCTTCTTGCAAAATGCTTACTCAAGGGTTTGCATGGTAGCAGGTGCCTTCATACTTATTCTATATTTTGGTTATTTTCAAGTATGGGTATCTAGTTAAAACTTTGAATATGCTGTGGTAAGATTTCACCTAATGTTATCTTCAGGCCTATCACTTTGATGGGATTCTCGTTAGGTGCCCGAGTTATTTTCTCATGTTTGGAGCAGCTTGCAGCCAAAAAACATGGCAAGTATTCCTATCTTTGAAGTTTGAACATTATTTCTGAAAGCCCCAGAAATTCATCCTGCCAAGTTTGCATCAAGTTTTTGAAATGGATAGATTCTCTCCATTCAAATTGGCTATGAAGGATACTTATACAGTTATGTGATACTATTGAAAACCTATGAGCTGCACAGATATGTTATGTGCTTAGCATGTACAACCTCTTTCGTGGCTTCATATAGAAATCTCAAATCAATTTCTTCTGACTCCTAAGTAGTAATTTTTGGTTGCACCAGAGGGGATTGTGGAGCGGGTTGTCTTACTAGGTGCACCAATCACCCTAGACAAGCAACACTGGGAAAGTGTGCGTAAGGTATGCTGATTCATGCTTAGGAGCTGACCATGCATGTTCCTTTTGTATGAAGTACGTGTTGGCTCCAACAGAATTTATTTTTTTCTTTTTCGCTACAGATGTCTTATTTCCAACTCTCAAAGAGGCTCTATAGAACAAATGTTCTTGCAGCAGATGAATTCTTGCAGGCAACAATAGAATTATTCTTCTTTTAACTGAAATTTCTATTGCATACGACATGGTCGTGCTAGAGTTTAGCCTGTTATAATAAGAATTTTCTGAGGGATTGAGTATATGAAAATGGTATTCACTGGATGTGTACAAGACTGTAGTTTCTTCTTACATACAGAACAAAATTTGTATCATAATGCATACAGAATTAGGTTCATAGTCTGTATATCTATGTGCAATATATTTGGTAACTTCCTGTATGCTCACAGGAGTAATTCTAGAGTTTCTGCATAGATATGATGTGTGAATGTACAAAGCGCTTAATTGACACAATGAGATTGTGAAAAAATGAAAGTCTTTAAAAAACAGTCTGTAGGCACAAATTGCAAAAAAAATTCTGGTTTCCAATTCTGAGAGAGGTGCTGTAAAAGACAGACAGTAATCCGAAGTGTTCATATGCTAACCTAGGGAAAGGTACTACGATCTTATGCATCATGGTTGTGTAGTTTCAAGGGAGTTGATAGAGCTATTGAGAACTGTAATTGTGCTGATCAGATGGATGTATGTCAATAGTGAGCTAGAAAGTCAATCAAGTTTGCTGCTGAGTCCTTTCAAAACTTTCCTAAATTTTATCTGCTAACTTTAAGACTATGCTAGAATGTACTCTATGAATAATCAAGTGTCAATAATGAAGTGCATGGACTTATTATCACTATTATGGAGTCTGAACAGGAGAGCTGTGGAAAACTTCCTTAGTTTCCCATGCACACTTATCTACCGGTATTTGACCCAGGGACCGAACCATGTAGGAGACTTACATGAAAGACCCTAGACAGCTTTCAAACTATGGGCAGTTTGAGCTGATAGGTGTCAAAGGTCCATTGTAGCATTGGCCTTTTACAACATATTTGGGCCTTATTTGGATGATGGATCCCATTTAGTCAGTATTTTGGGCACTTGTAGAGGGGCACACATTTCCCATGCAAAATGTCTGTTGCCCTCTATTTTCATATTTGAGGATTCTGAGTTCTTGAAAGGTTCCAATAGGGTTCTCTAGAACTCTATTAGTAGATAGTAGAGACACTCATTGAGTACCTTGTGATTTGATACTCTTGAGTTATTTGTAGGAGGCGCTGTTGGGAATTAACCATCGACTGTATTTGGTGTCCTTTCAAATGATCGTAGGTGGAGATTGGTTGTTGATCATCCAGAAATCAATGATAAAGGAACCGTAAATGTGTACACAAGAAATAATTATGCATGATCATGTCCTGGAGGTGGTGGAGCTTTATTAATGTCTTTTCCATGCCAAAAGGCATATAAGACGAAAGAGTACATTTCATGTGTATGAAATGGGAGTGTATGAAACATCTCTAAAACAGTAATGAAAAAGATATATGAAGTATAACTGCTGAGATCAAAAGAAGCTAACACAAGAGTATCTGATTGCATATGTAAATATAATGATAATGGTGTTGCATGCTGGTACCAATGAAAGATGTAATGGGGACTATAGCTGGAGGTGGGCCCAATATGTGTTGCTAATGTCGTTCAGGAAGTTGTGTGAGAGATGTGTGGCTCCTCATGGTATGACCTGTGGCTCCTTGAACAACGTGAATCTGGGTAGTATGCCGTGTAGTAGGAACATCTCCTTGATCATGAGTGCAAGACAACGTGGATTCTCATATGCTATAGTGGAACTCAATGTGATAGGTGCATCTCAGAAGAGGCAGTGATACCTCCCTCTAATCTCATAGTATACTAGGCATCTGAATAAGAAGTGATCATCAAACTCCACCAAGAATTTGGAAGCGTAAAACACTGGCCAATTAGATGAAGTGAGACTTGTACGCCATGTCTATGCTACATATAATGAGGTGGGGGTAACAGTAGTATCAAAAAGCTGACAGGTACTTCGAGTGTCCCGAATACCTTTGAAAACATAACCTCTCTAACTGGACAAGGGAACGCGTCCTTCCCGAGTCTAGCGGTGGCTGCCTGTCTCACACCAAATATAGGACTAGTAAAGATAACCCTTAAATAATTGTAGGATGATACAACCTCTAGTGGCTGTCTATCAAAGATGAGCTCTTGTCTCTGCGTGAAGTTCCTCGATGTATTGAAGACCATAATCTTGGTCTTTGCAATGTCAACCCCCAAACCCAATCGGTCAAAAAGCATGAAAACTGTCTAACTATCTCTGGAGGCCCTCTCTGGTCATGGAGACTAGAGCGACATCATCTGCATGAAGGAGAATGACAATTAGAATGTCTCCAAGTCTGCAATCTATACCACCACACTGCTCAATGACTCTTTCAAGCTCATCGATATATAATCCAAATAGGTGGGTGAGAGGGAACCACCTTTTTCACCCCAATGGTGCTCCATATATGTTCTGAGATGCCTATGTCACTTCGAAAGCAACCAAGAACTCCCTCATAAAGTGCCATCACTGCTAGAACTATGTCAGTGGAGCAACCAAGATCACATAACCTCTGGATGAGAAGGGAATGTGCGACATAGTGAAAAGGCTTTTCTGAAGTCAACAAACCGATAGTAAACCCTTTGTTTCCTATATCTGGCTTCCTGATGATAGCTCGAAGAGTGAGACATGGTCTGTAGTGGGATAGTGAGCTCAGAAACCTGCTTGGCCCAAAGCATGTAGTCTCCTAGTGTCAAATGAAGAAAATGTTCTCAAAGCATAGTATTGGGGAAACGTGTTTCTCGGCCCTTTTTGGCTGGGAAACATGTTTCCCAGCATATTGTGACCCAGATGCTGCAAGAAAGTATTTTTGCCCGGAATCTCACCTTAAGTAGGTCGGAATCTTGCTTTTTCGAATCGAGCTGGAAACACTCACGATCTTGACTAAAAACGCTCTTTCTCAGAAAACAGGATCTCTGGACAGCAAGCTATGTTTTTTCCTACAAGAATTTTCTATAGTATCTAGCAAAGTTGCAGTCCGCGTTCCGGAACGCGATCCGGAACACGTTCAGGAACGCGATTTCCCATTAGGGTTTCCCGGAACGCAATTTTTTTCTTTTTTTGGATAGTTGCCAATATGGGTATCATGTGAAAAGATGTCAAAAAAGCAATTGTTATGCAGATCTGTTGCTTGGTTTCAGATGGCTGCAGGCTACATTCATTAGAAAACTGGACATCAGTAGATGGCTTAAGAAAATTGGCTGCATTTTCATATTCAAAAAAAAAAAAAAATTGGCCATTACTCCTTTTTCTACAAAAAAAAAAAAAAATTAATTGCAATCGGGGTCGCGGATCGCTGACACGATCCGAAACGTTTTTGCAGCGGATTGCGATCCGCTGCAACTAAGCTATCTAGATTCTAAATTATATGTCATATGATGTGTATTGTTTCCTCGTTTCCCGTATCCCGTTTCTCGTTTCTCGTTTCCTGAGGGGGCTGCATTTCCCGGGTGGACCTGGGAAATGTTTCCTAGAACCCACCTCAAGGTTTTGGTTCCTTCTTGGTTTTTCAATCTCACGTATAATAGGTCTTCACCCTAAAACCATCTAAGCAATGATCGAAAAGGGCTTTGAAGCCTAAGATCCAATCGAAAGTACTCTAACTACACAATTTTTCGAATGTGTATCTAGAAATATTTTAGAACTTAGACTTAGGTTTCAATTTTTTAGACCCCTCCTGAATTTTTAGCCTGTAGAATAGTTTTTTCAAATTTCTTAATGTACCTACATCGAACGGTACCCTCATTTGGTGCTAATTACCTTGATAAACTTGAGCTGTTTGTAGGAGACTCGTTAGCTGCTTGTTGTAGGGAATCAATAAGATATGCATACGATGGACTTTGTAGGAGATTGATACGAAATTCATTGTTTGCTGTCTACTTCATACTTCTGTGATTCCAAATTTTTTATCGAGTTTGTAATAGCAAGAAAAGCATTTCATATTGTATTTGCTCTTAACTAGGTGGAAGAAAAACTGGCTTGTCATTTTACGTGAGTGAAGTGATAGTTCTTCTTAAGAGCTCAAAGCTTGAAAAATAGGAAGCAACTGCAGCTTGAACTTCATTTGTTGCCAAGCTCGATATATGACAACGTTTTTAGACTGCTGAAGTGCCTCATATTTACCTTCCCCACCCATACGCATTCAGATCTAATTCCTTTGCAGCTATGCTTCCATCGCTGTTTGCATTCAAGTCTAAACCAGCTGCAGCTGAATTGTTTCCAAAAACAACTGTATGGCCTTGTCCAGGGCCTGTTTCCTTTTTATGGTACATTTTGAATACTCCTCATTTTCAAATAAGAGTCTCTATAACATATTATGCATGAAAATATCTTATGTATGGCAAGCTAAATTCTCAGAAATTGGACCATATTTTCTAAAGATAACAAAATGGTTTCTCAGTAGTTGTTCTCTTGAGAGGCATCATCTAGAAGTGAAGCATTATAGTATATAGATGCACATCTCCATTTTGGAACAATGGGGTGCTTCCTACTTAAACACGCCATATGCGTTTTCTATATTGCAATAGTACCTTTTGCAGCACGGCAAAGAGGATCAGGTTGTATTGCTGGGTTTGACCAAACCAGATGGGCAGTCCTCGGGCATTGCCCCATGTGTGCCAATTGTTGCACTTGAGTGAGGGCACCTAGTGAGCACATATGGAGCAGCAACACCAACTAGGCCAACTCATAGGCCCATGCTATAGGTTGGTGGGTAGCTAGCTTCTATTGGCATAGGATCGGGGCATGGTAGAAACGATGCACCTTCTAGCGCCAGGGTTGGTCCATTCCCTTCACCATTAGCCGCAAGGCCATCACGATCTAGTTCTTCAACAGCATCAAGGCTATCACGGCCCAATTCATCACCAATGGCAAGGCCATCACGGCCTAATTCATCAGCTTTCATGAGAGGTATAGCCAAGCTGTTATTCTGACGTTTTTTTCAAGTGTGTGAATATAGAAGTGGCATGCCAATGTACCTTTTCTTGCATTCGCTATCTCTGCCTGTCTTGTCCCCATTTACGTTTCACTTTGGTTTAAAAACATGTATGCATGGAGCAGCTAAGACTTTGGTATATCCTGTGGCTCAGAGTTTCTTTGTAGCAAAAAATATTCTTGGACACTATCAGGTTCTAGTGCAGCTAGATTGTCGACACAAAGCCTTTAAAATGTGTTGGCATGTGAGAATTTGAAGTTTGTGGTGCTAAGCAGGTTGTAGCAGGCAGATTTGTGAACTGCTATTCTACAAATGACTGGATTCTTGGTGTTGTATATCGTGCAAGGTGAAAATCGACTGCAAACTCAAGTTTCTAGGTTTAACTTTCCAAAATTTAAATCTGCATGGCCAAAACATGAAACTGTTGGTGTTCTTGAAATGGTGGTAATCTTATGAGTGTTTTGCAGCTTTCTCACACAAGGGTTGGCTGGATTGCAAGCAGTTGATGTACCAGGAGTTGAGAATGTAAGTCTAGGACTTTTGACTTAAGTTGCTTTTGCTTGAAAAAGAAGTTTTAAAGATAGAAGTTTATATTGAATCTAGCTGGTCTAGCAAGAAAATCTTTCCGGAACAGAGATGTAAAGAATGAGAAACATGTGAAGTAGGATTTGCCACATCTCCACAGCAGAAAGCTTGAAGCATTCATACCAATGACATGTGCATACTTTCAACTATATTATCAAATGCTATTCTGGTCTTTAGTGAAGACTTAGTCCCTAGTGCTATTTAATTCCACTCAAATTTCTGCCCAGCGTAACCTTTTTTAAATATCAACTAAAGCCATCTTACGTTGCTGCCTACACATAGACCATCAATTCATCTCTATTATTTTGCTGGGACAAGCTGTTTTTCAGACTAAAGAACTTCCTGGACCTCAGGATTGCATTCCTTCTCTAACTTTTTTATTGCCATGCAATTGTACATACAGCTCATCAGAGTACCTATGTTCTTTATGTCAACATGGCTTACAACAAGCAGTGATTTTTGTCCTTTCTAAATGACAGCATTTGTATAATAAGTGGCTCAAAAACAAATCTCTTGGATGATTGAGCTATTTTCTCAAAAATTGGAAAGTCTGGCAGTGGCACAATTTGTTCTAATGATAGTTGCCTTTCAGCAAGAATTCTTTTTTTGTGCAAGCTGAAACTGAACTCCTTGCTAGAATTATCTTTTTTTCTTGGTTTGCAGAATTTTGTTTTCTTCCTGAGCAAGTACTGCAGACATAACAATTTTGTTATTTTCAAATTTCTTTTATAAACTTCGCGGTGTCTCTCTCCATAGTCTGTTCTTCCACAGGTTTCTTTTTTCCATTGCCATGAGCTGCATTGCTGATGTGCCTTGCCTTTTACGAGTGGCTTTCTCTCTTCTGGCAGCGTATTTCTTTTCTTCCCACCAATGAACTCTTTGCTGAGTGGTAGTGAGTTTAATTCCTTCTTGTATTGGCCATCTTCTCCTTGCATCTCCCTTTTCAGCACTGTTCTACTAGTTCTCTCTTGACAGTATCCCTTGTGTGTCCACGAGTTTTTCACAAGTAGCATTCTGTGTACTAGTCCTTCACAAGTAGTTCTCTTCTATTAACTGAGCTTCCTCTGGCCTATAAATACCCTTACTTGTTTCATGGCAGTTCACATGTCCCTTTTATCTTCTTCGATGTTTTGATGTTGTCAATGACAAAGTCACATAAAACCTTATCTCACCTTTTGATCTCCTCTTTTTCCAGCATAGCTATTTCACTGCTGAATTGCTCAGGCTGTAAAGCTAATGTCTTTCTCGTGAAATCTCCATCTGTCTTTAATTAAAAAGAATTTTTGATCTCGGAATTTTGTCATGATTGGCATTCAAACATCAGACTGTTGGATTCCTATCACATTATTATGTCTCCTTCCATTTTGGAATTCATCTCTGAGGTTGCTGTATTGTAGACCCAAAATTAGCACTGTTGATATTCCTGTCCCAGATCTTTGGAATTCTAGGTGCACATTCATCTAGACAACATTCATCAGGTTTTGGGATTCATATCTTGGAGAATTTCTTTCCTAGAATCTGGAATCTGGAATCTGGAATCTGGGGTTCACTTGGACAATAAGATGCATCATGTTTCGGGATTCATATCTTGGAATTGTCACCGACTTAAATTTCTTTCCCAAAATTTGGTTTCTGTATTCACTTGGACAATATTTATTAGGTGGTTAGATTTGTGTTGTTTATGAACACAACACATGAACATTAAAAGCACTGAATGAATCACAAATGCACTGAAACGAAATTTAACTAGCCTGAATAATATGGATAACTAAATCGAATTTCAATACAATACTGAAATACTGAAGAGAGGATCTTGCTATCTTATCTAAGCTGCTCTGTAATCTCCAATCAATCATCCAAATATAATGAGGCCCGCCCTATAGGCCTATTTATATCTTTTTAAAGTCCACGATATAGGTTGGGATCTGATAGGTTGCAATAATGACTATGTAACCAGTTATTTTTGTCCTAAGGTATAGAATGAGACAACAAGTGTCTAGTGCTTTCAGCAAATGGCACCGAACATGCAAATGGACACCAGCTTACAGGAGTTTCTGTCCATTATTATACATGCATTAGTAGCTTTGACACCATGTAAGAAATTGTGTATTAATGCGACAGTGATCCGATTGTAACAAGAATAGAAGGATGATCGAGAACATTAATGAATTTGCAAATGAAGATCATTTGAAAAGCATATTAAGAGCTTACCAAGCTGGACTATCAGCTCCTAGCACCTTACTTTCTACCACCATAAGAAGTTTCTCACTAACTACACGGGGGTATTTATATCCTGCCACACACTTCCTCGACCTACCTCCACCTTCTATTAGGAAACTTCTAGAAATTGACCAACTCCTCTTTAATTATAGAACCTTAGGGCCGCCTCCTCCTAGGGAACTTCTAGAAACCTTAGGGTCCATTTGCAATTAATTACTTTCACTTTTTTTTTATTGCTAAAACACTCCCATAAAATGGTATAACGACCCTTTCCAATTTTACTTTCGCTTCTTGTATTTGTGGAATTCATGATTAGGTTCCAATTTTTTCAAATTGTTTTTCTTCCTATAGTCTAGTGCTTTTCATACACCTAACACATTATCAGCAGATGTGTATAAGTGAATTTTTCAACTGCTCTTTGGTTTTCAAGATTTCGTCTTTTTTGGTACTATTTGTGTTCTTTTGAGGAAATATTTATAACCTTGTTCTTCCAAAAAAGGGGCATTTCTAATGCACTTTATAGCTTGTAAATACGATCTCTAGAAGTCATGATATTATTGATTAGTCCTTTAGGATTCTTGGTAAATTTGAGTTTTTAGACATTTTTGGTCTTCCTATAGCAAGCCACAACATGGTATTGTGCATCTTCCAATTTAGGAGATTAAATTTCCAAATTCTAGAATTTCTCTGTTGGTTTCTCTGTTTCATGTTTTAGGATACAGATTTTCCCAAGCATCATTCTTTTGTAGTATATTGGGGACCATAACCTTCCCATTGGGCATCCATAAGTCAAGTGATGTTGGTCCATCTTTGAGGGTCGTTACACCATTTTTTGGTGTGTTTTAGCATCCATTATCACCTCAACTATTGCTTATTGCTACGTCTTGGGGTGATGGTTCTTTACATTGTATACATGTGCCTTTTTGCAAGTACACTTACAATTGCATTGTACACGTCCTACTATATTTAAGCCTATGGTTTATGCTACAAGTTGTACTTGTTTTGCTTGTGTGGGATATACGTCTCATTACATGTTTGCTTTACATTCCATTTTTAGTTCACGTAGAATTACAGTTGCCAAGGAACTGGAACGGGGAACATCTTGACCTTTAGAACTGTATTTATTTCTCATTGTACATCTGGTTCTCTGGTACATTCCATTTTCAGTTCCCACATAGAATTATAGCTACCAATGAATGGGAATGTGTCATGAGGAGGGGGCAGTAGGGAAATGAGGGAACACAACATCATCGCATTATCTTTTCCCTAAAATACAAAAACGTCAAAAACCATAATTCAAGCACTCAAATTGTGGATAACTTTTAAGTTGGGAGGGCAAAAGTGGACTTGGAGAGCAACAAAAATTGGGGTGTTGAAAGGGATGAAGATTGGTCCCAAATCTTGAGCTACAAGGGGGAAAACTAGGGACTTTGGCATGGGAACATCTAGGAACATGCTCCCCCCTACAACAAGTTAGTTCTCCCACGTTCTTGTGTTGCAAGACTCATGTTACTCAATTCTCAAAGGGTGACAATTTTTTTGTTAATGAGCTCACTATGCATATGAATGAATGTTAATTTGATAAGGTGCTAAAAAGTCCATAACCTTGCAAGTATCATGCCTCAACATCATTCAATTGAAACACTTTCTTTGTTGCCTTTTTTTTATGTCTATGTGATTAGAGGGGAAGATTATGAACAATGTCTTGATAGATTTGTATTAACGTTTGTGTTGTGGTTTGCAAAGCATTGCTCCAAAAAATGAGTGTGTATGATTCAACCATCTTTGAAAGAGATGATAAATTCATAACCATGCTACAAATGATATCATTGACTTGAAATAAGTGTTGGGTACTGTATTCATATGATAGTGGTTTTTTTTTTTCTTAATTGGTCTGTGCAAATTGCAGGTAGATATAACAGAATTTGTCGATGGACATTCCTCTTACGTGTCCACTATTCAAACAATCTTGCCTGTGATCGATGTTGACAATTATTATCCATGTCCTTCTTCAAGACCTTTAACTTGCAATTGATTTTAGAAATGCAATTGGGCTTTTGAAGTGGTTAACATGGACACCAAATTCATTTGAAAACCATGGAATATTGCCTAGGCCTTTGAAGGAAAATTCAAAATATTATACATGTCCTCCTTCAAGATCTCTAGCTTGCAATTGATTTTTAAAATGTAGTTGGGCTTTTCAAGTGGTTAACATGGACACTGAATTCATTCAAAAAGCGTAAAATTTTGCAAGGCTTTTGAAGGCAAAATTTAGGTATTTTTTTTCCAACTTTCTAACTTTCATCAAGCATTTGAATGAACATACATATTGCTTCTAAATGCATAGAACTAGCTATGTTAATAATAAGCCCATACAAAGTTCAGGACAAGCGTGTGTACATAGCACAACTGATCTTTTATGGTAGTTTGACAAGTGAAGGTAGCTTTTGGCACTCAAAAGTAAAAGCCCTATCTTTTACACTTGTCTATAAGCTTTGAGTTTAATCCCATTATCTATCATTTTATGTTGCTAAAAAAAAACGGACGATAAGCCAACACAATTTTCATGGTAAGGGTTATATATAGCACAACTGAGTTTTATGGTAGCTCAACAAGTGATCATAGATTTTGGCAGTAAAAATTGAAAATCCTATCCTTTACACTTGTCTATAAGCTTTGAGCTTTAATCCCATTATCTACTATTATTTGTTGCTAAAACAAAAATGGTTGTCTTCCTATAAAGATTGGTTGTACGATTTGGAGGCTTGTTACACATTAAAGCTCATTTGGCCTTTTTGACATGTGGCTAATAGGTTTGGCCTCATGTCTAGTGCCATGTGTTTTTCCTTTTGAGCTACTTAATAAGGCCCCTTGTTGATTTTGCCCATTTTGGCTATTAGGAGACCCATAGCTATTTCAGTTTTTGGTCTTTGGTCATCAAGCCATACTTCCTTTCTCCCTTGTCATTGGCCCTCTTAATTTTTCACTTTGTAAAAACCCTTAACCTTAACCATCTGATTTCCGATTTCTCAATTTTGGTGACTGAGCCCCCTCTTCCCACTGAGCAACAACTTGAGAACATAGTTCCTAGATGATCATCTCTTTATAAAATAACATCACATAATCTCCTTTAGGAGAAAAATGTGGAAAATATTCATCTTTTTATCAAGTAGCATGGAACATATCTTGTTTAAAAAACTTGGAGAGATACGGGACGTCGTTTGATTCGAAAGTTGGCCCTTCACACTTTTCAAAAGTCGAGATGCTAGGAAACAAAAGCCTTAAAACAACATTCAAACAAAATTTGATAGTATTAGTATTTCCATGGACATGTTGGTTGCAAAGTGTAACTTGGTGAATGGTAGGTGTTGACATGAGAGTAAATTGTAGTATCCATTGCTTGTAAAAAGTGTTTCACGAATTTTTTTAAGAAATGAGGGAGGATTCCCATGTGCTTAAATCATAGGTAGACAATTACCTTAAGGCATTTAGAAAGTTAAAAAGGTTCAAATAACTTGGTAACTTGTCTTACAATGCATTATCTCTTCATGGTATGCTAAACTTTTCTAGTTGATCCATATAATTTAGTAACAACATTTGAAGTGTCATTTTTTTAGAAAGAATATACAAAGTGCCACTTTTTGTACCTTGTCCACGCCAAGATTGACTACATACATAGTAGCTATTTGTATATTGTTTTCTTAAAGCTTTTTGAATAAGCAAAAGAGTGGTTGGGGTACTCTTTGCTTTGTTTGCATAAAACAATGTAGTACATTCTACAAAGACAATCCTTTTTGTTGAGGATATATATTTTTATTCATGACTAATTTTGTTCTCATATATTAGGTCTACATCAAAATTAGGTTACTAGTTTTAGGTCTTTTTTTTAGTTTATGTTTAACACTAGAGTTGTCACAAAATGCACACAAAAGTGTGCATTTTAAGCACTTATTCAAAAAAACATATCTCATAAACTATGATGAATCACATCAAATCCTTTCACATGTGTAATTCATATATACATTTTTGATAAAAAAATTTTTGAGATCTTCATTTTGAGCAACTTATATGTAAGATATGATGTGTCAAACATGTGGGGGTATTGATGAAACTTTGATATTTTTTTATATAAGATTACATTGTTGTGAATTTTATATTTAATTTGTAGTCTGTCTACTCTAAAAAATCTTATATGATTATAGAAACATGCCTGTTAAAAAAAATTGAATTTGGAGATTTATAGAGATAGATACGTGCATTCAAAGTTACCCTTTTAAGTGCTGATAAAAATCACCAAAATTGGAAATATCATATGTGAGTGTATAATACCATGATTTTAACAATATATTTTTTGGTTTTTTTACTTTAAAAGTATTATATGACCATAGAAACATGGCTGTAATTTTTTTTTCAATTTGGAGTTATGTAGAAATGGATATGTGCATCTATAGTTATCCATGTCAAATGCTGAAAAAGTATTCAAAATTCTGAAAGATGCTAGAAAGTTTCAGCTCTTTTGAAGGTGGTTTTTACAACTCTTTCTTTGGCTGTCTACTTTCAAAAATCCTTTATGACCATAGAAAATTATACGTGCACCTAAAGATATCAATTTGAAATGCTGAACAATGTTGAAAATTGAAGTTTTGGGGTAAATTGCCATCAATTGAGAGCAAAAAAATTTAAGTCTTCCAATAACACAATGAAGAGTCAAGTCTTCTTCACATACAATTGAAAGATTGAAATTTCAATTATCTGATGGCATGATGTTTTGTCAAGTGACCAAGGGTTTTGTGCGCACTTTTGTGCGCACACACAAAAATGTGCTGAAAACAACTCTAGTGTTAATTTCTAGCATTGATCACTATTTATCATATCATAAAAGTAGATGATGTGTGATCTTGGGCAATAATTCATCTTATGGTTGGCTGGTGAATCAATAGTCTAGTAAACTTGTGCACAAGATTTTGGAACTTAAAAATAGGATTTTTTATCTTGATTTTGATATTGTTAAAAATACAGTTGTGTGCATCCCTAACTAAAATCAAGACATGTCAATCAATATACTAGCTTTCCAATTTTAAGTATTTTGGCCAAGAGATATGTGAATTTGTAAGAGGTTGTAGACTTGATGCGTGTTGATGAAAATCTCTCTCTCTCTCTCTCTCTCTCTCTCTCTCTCTCTCTCTCTCTCTCTCTCTCTCTCTCTCTCTCTCTCTCTCTCTCTCTCTCTCCATGAATGCATCAAGCTACTTCCAATGCTACTCTCGGACATGGTTAAAAGGTTAACTCCTAAGTTTGCTTGAAAATTTCGACTGAGAGAGTATCAATAAGTTTTATGTCGAGACTTTATTATATATTTTTGGCTCTATTGATGACTTTTCTGATAATATTGTTTTTGGTTGGACTTATTGGGTTCATATCAAATGTGATTGGTACAATTGTACCTTATGAAGTCTTTTGTAATTTAGATTTAACGACTCTACTACATGTTGTTCCAACAAATAAACGTGTAAAGAAGGTTGTCTCAAGTAATTTTATGCATGCTTTAAGGTAACTTCTTACTTTAACGGCTAGCCAGTTTGCATAGGTTAAAATTGAAAGGAACGAAGTGAATCAAACCACAAGTCTTTGCTCCCGCTTTTGCACCCCTCTCCAAGAATCAGGACCCCATCATCCATGATGCTCCCACAATTTTGGGATTCCATTTCGTGTGCTTCTCTCCTGAATTTGTGTTCTCACTTGTTAATGGTTTTTTGTTTGAATGCTTAGGCTCCTGGATCTAATAGCTTTTCGGCTATGTCAGACTATGACAAGGTAGGCTTTGATACCACTGATGGAAAAATTGCACTCAAACAATACAAATTCTAGCTAGAACTCTGGTGACAAACTGATAAAAATCTCTCAAACGATTCGCGAAACTCGAATTATTTCTGTTCAAAAATAATTTGTGTTAGATCACTTTCAGATGAAATTATTTATAATTGTGTTGCAATAGCTTCCAAGATTTTTTGGAAATGCATTCTCATTCTGCAAACGGCCTCTATTTAAACCATGAGTCTAGAAAGAAGACGTACAACAATACATGTATATTCCTCAAATGATGTAAAAAATAGTTTTAATGTCTAGGGTTAGTTTTGCATTGTAGAGTTAGTTTGATACATTGGGATTAGTTTATAACGGTTTCTTTTTTGCTTGCCTTCAATTGAACAAACCAAAAAACCAAAAAAAAAAAAAACAAAAGATTGAACTTTTTGCCAAGTAGCTAGAAAGACACCTAGAAAAGACCATTAGGGTGAGAAGAGAAAAGATCTTTGCTGAAGTCTGTATAAGGTTGGTTTTAGTGACAAAACACCCAGTTAGGGGGTTGACAATTAGCTCCTAGCCATTTGTCATCCACTTTTTGTCGTTATCTCCAATTGTGGCTTCATGAACTTTTGGTGAATGATTTTCGTATGGTATGGGCAACGTATCCGGTACTTGAATATTGGCTTGTTGAGACACCATTGTATCATGTATTCAATGCAATCATTCATCCATATGTATGTTGATACATCCCATTGTTGCCTAGTGCAACCAATCATCAAAATCTTGCATCCATCATTGTACTTGAGCATACATTCATTCATATTAATGCACTCAAACACTCAAGTTGTTAGCAACGAGTGAAAAATAAAAAAGAAATAAAAACTCCATGGCATGTGTATTGTAAGTCCACGTATGAGTAAATGACAAAGAAAATTTCTACTATGGCATGTGCTTTGTAAGTCCATGGATAGAAGCTTAAATAAATAAAACAACTTAAACTTAATAGACTTAGAACTTAGACTTAAGAAAACTTAAATTTAGAAAGATTCTAAGTTATCTTAAGCTACCTTAAGTTAGAAATTCTAAAGTCCTAAGCTCTAAGCTAGAAGTTAGAAAGCCTTAGAATGGCTAGTTTAGATACTAATCCCATAAGCTAGTGGATGCTTATGGAAGGCCCTTCTTGCTATAAGAAGAGAGGCATTTTGTCCTTGTAAATAACACTTTAAGATTATGCTAAATTGCTCTCTCTTGAGATTGTCTTTTATTTTTATTGTGTTCCCTTTGGGAAGGTGCATAGCTTGAGGGAAGATGCTCGGGCCTCCTCTTGCTTCATTTTCACAGGTTTTATTTTCATGCTTCTATTTGTTTGATGCTTAGTATCAGCCGCAATCTTGTTTCCAAATCCTTTTTGGGTGTTAATTAGGATTTGGTTTAGTCATCTTGCTAGTTGGGAAAGCCTTAGCAAGAGTTTGTTATTCTGTTGATCTTGGCTAGTTGGGAAAGCCTTAGCCAAGCTTAGTTTAATTTATGTTTGAGTACCAGTTGGGAAGCCTTGGTGCTCTCCATTGTTTATGTTTTTATTTCCAGTTGAAATCTTTGTGTAGAAATTAAAAGGTGGACGACCGGTCTACCACTATACTACGCACGAACTCTTCATTAGACCTAGCCACCGTAGAAGAGTAGAAATACTTCCAAAATTGGCGTCATTGCCATTTTCTAAGTTTATCTACCTAGCCTTCTTGTTTTTCTTTTTCATTTCTAACGTGCTTGTATGTATGCTTGTCTGTTTTTTTCTTCACACAAGACTTCTCTTCAGGTCCTAAATGAGCTGCTGAGCAACCCATCAAGCCGGAGGGAAGCAACAAAAGTATCAACTTGGGCAATTTCTCTTAAAGAAGTGACCCAGATGACATTTTTTTCAACCAATCAAGTATATCAGAATTCGTCGAGCTATCTGCAGCCATAACAGACCCCGATCCTTCATTCTATCACCTCCACGAATTCTGACCCTGTCTAGATTTTCAAAAATTAGACTATATTACTCTCAAAACCCTCTGATTGTCAACCAAATCTTTGTATTAAAATTCGCCGGTCCTACTGAGGCTAGATCTATGCAAGATCAGTACTCTAGTAGCTTTGCGAATTCTATTTCAGATATTTAGCCTGTTGTTTGTCAGATAAGTACTTTTTTCACTAATTCTCTTGTCTGTCAACAAAACTTTCGTTTCAAAAATCGCAGATCCTACCACAAAATCACCCACAGTATAAAACCTTGAAAAACACCCTCTACGAATTCTATTCTTTGAAATTTTTTTACGAAATACAGAAATCAATATTTTTATAATATAAGTTCCCTATCAGAATTCGCGAATATGGTATTCAGATTTATCAGTCTGTCCACGATTTCTAGTCCAGTCTACGAATTCTATTACACCCAAATGTGAAGTTTTTAGCACGTGTGAACTCCACCACACACCCTACATGATCTTACTGAGGTGTTGTGATTGCACAAGATTGATCAGAGAACAATATACTTGAAAAATCTATGACAAGAGCACAATGACATACATCTGATGAAAAAATCTAACTTCTCACTATGATAATTGAATGTCAAAAATAATTCTAAGTGCTCAGTATGAGAAAAACAGTTTGCTCTCAGGGTAGAGAGAGAAAATCAATGATGGAAAACTCGGGTAGAGAGATAATGAGTCCAAAACACCAAAACCTCATTATTCACAATATGGCAAAACATGCCAAGCTTTCCCTACATGAGAGAGACTCGAATTTCTACAGTGGAGTTGCATGGAAAGTCCACTTAACTAAACTAATTCACCTACTAGAGATCCACATGTGTAACTGCATGCATGGATGTTGCATGTACTGCATGTCAACTCATAAAACTGCCTAGACATGTGTAGATCACAGAAACCACTTTGTATGTTGCATGCACTGATTGCATGTGGCTTGCATGCATACAATATGACATTGCATGCTATCTAAACTTCTGCATGTCATCAAAATTGAATGTACCTAACTCAAATCCAACCTATACTAGAAGGTTATGTGCTCAATTCACATACCTTTTATGTACAACATGAAGTTTAGTGAAAATAACCATGGACATGGCCCCAAACTCGAGATAGGAAGATAGTATTTTGATAATCTTCACACTCCTCCCTAAAATTTATGTTCCTATCAATATAGACTTCGAAATTAGGCCAAGGTTAGACCTCATCTTGATAAAGACATTCTTGAGTAGTGGCTTGATGAGAAGATTTGCAACACAATTTGTAGAATCAATATGCTCCAGTGAGATCTCTCTCCCAATGACTTTTTCTCTTACAAAATGATGAGCTACTTCAATGTGTTTGCTCCTTGCATGGAAAACTGGGTTATCTGCAAGAGCTTGAACAGAAATGTTGTCATTCTTGATAATTGGAAAATCTTCATCTGCATAACACTTTGGCTCCAAAAGTAGCTTTTGATCCATAAAACCTCCTTTGTTGTGGTTGTAAGATACTTGTACTCAGCTTCACAGGATGATAAGGAAATAGTGTTCTGCTTCTTTGATAGCCAAAAAACCAAGTTTCCTCCAAGAAATATGGTGTAAGCACTTGTGGATTTTCTATCTAACTTGTCTCCTGCAAAATCTAAATCTGAAAAAGTAATCAAAGTCAGATCTTCTCCCTTGTAGAATAGTCCAAAATCTAAGGTAGAAGATATATACCTCAAGATTTTTTTAGCCAACTTCCAGTGATATAACTTTGGATCCTGCATGTGTTGACTTAGCTTATGAACACAAAAGCTTAGATCAGGCCTAGTCATTGTTAACCAAATAAGTGAGCCAATAAGACTCCTAGAAAGAGTGATGTCCTCAAAGGATTTTTCATCATCTTTCATAGGAACTTTTACAGTGTGCTCCATAGGTGTATCTATGCCTTTACAATTTTTCATCTGGAATTTCTTGAGCATGGAAAGTGCATATCTACTTTGGCTTATAAATGCATGACCTTTCCAAAAATCTATTTCAAGGCCTAGAATATAGTGAAGAACTCCTAAGTCCTGCATCTTAAACTCAGTACCAAGTGCATGCTTAGTTTCTTCAACTAGCTTCTCATTATTTCCACAAATTAGACATTCTTAATTGAGTGTGTGTCAATAGAGAAAGAAAACAATCAACAAGCATTCGTAGTGCAATACACATTAGAAGAATAGAGAATCTGAACTAAGCAATTGTGAATACAATGATCAGATTACAATCTTGTGCCCAAGAATGATTCACAATAATACTGCACTGTGTGTAGTGATCTTACTTAGCTAGTTACAGATTAAAAAACTATCTCTATCTTTTGAATGGCTTTCACTCTCTCTAATATCTCTGATCCTATGGAATCAGATAATGAAGACATAATGATATCATCTACATAGATGAGAAGTATAATTACAAAGTTATCTACAAACTTATGATACCCACTTAGACAAAATCTGAGTGATATGAGATAGGAGTTGAGCCTTGCATACCAAGACCTTGGTGCTTGTTTCAGTCCATAGAGACTTTTGAACAAAAGACAAACTTTTGATTCATCACCTTCTTTCACAAAACCTGGAGGGTGCTCCATGTAAATCTCCTCCTCAAGGTAACCATTGAGAAATGCATTAGAAACATCAAGCTGGAACATACTCCAATTGTGAAAACATGCAAGAGATATAAGTATTCGGATTGTTACCATCTTTGCAACTGGTGCAAAGGTGTCTTCATAGTCAAGACCTTTGATCTATGAGTAGCCTTTGGCACAAAGTCTTGTTTTATACTTATTGATAGATCCATCATGATTATACTTGATTCTGAATACCCACTTACATCCAATCACATGCATGTTGTTTGGTGGCTCCACAAGCTCCCGTGTGTTGTTTGACATCAAGGCTTCAAACTCTTGGGTCATTGCTTCAACCCACATCTTGGATTGAAGTGCTTCTTGGACATCTTTAGGCTCTTCATTTGATATGAAGAGAGCATGATTGGAAGTTTCACCTTCCACTTGTCTTCCTTCTTCATCATATGTGAGCCTCCTTGGCTTAGATCTTGCTCGTGTAGATCTTCTTGGTGTGGTAGCTTGAATTTGCTCCTCCTCAAGCCTCAGCCTCACCACCTCTTGAGCAGCATCATGATTGATGATTGATCTTGCATGAGACTCCTTGATCTGTGCATCATCCAAGTTAAACTTCTGATCTTCATGGAAGATCACATCTCTACTGACAACATTCTTGTTAGTAGAAGGAAGATATACTTTGTATGCTTTTTTAGTGGATGCATATCCTACAAAAAAATCCTTTAACTGCACTAGGATCTTCCTTCTTCCTAGTTTCTAGAGGCACATGCACAAAGCATACACATCTAAAAATTCTAAGATGGTCTACCTTAGGCTTTTTCTTATACAACATCTCAAATGGTGTTTTTCCTCCTATTGCAAGATTTGGAAGCCTATTACAAAGATAGTTTGCACATGCAACTGCCTCTCCCCAAAATTCTTTAGGCAGAGAAGCTTCTAGCCTAATGGCTTTTGCACATTCACACAAAGTTCTATTTTTTTCTCTCAACAACTCCATTTTGCTGAGGAGTATATGAACAAGAAAACTCTCTTTGAATGTCTTCTCTCTCACAAAAGTCTTTAAACTTATTGGAAGTGTATTCTCCTCCACTATCACTTCTCAAAGCTTTCAACTTGAAAGAAAATTGCTTTTCTACATAAGCTTTGAAAGTAAGAAAAACATCATAGACCATGGCTTTTGAAGACAGCATATAGATCCAAGAATAGCTTGTATAATCATCTACAAAGAAAACAAAGTAGTTTGCTCCTCCTTTGCCCTTAGTTGATGAGAAATGAACATCAGAGTGCACTAGTTCAAATGGTTGCTTTGTTTTGATGCTTGATCTAGGAAAAGGCCTTCTGTGTGATTTTGCCAGCACACAAGCTTCACAAGGTAGAAGCTCCTTTGACAATGACTTTGGTAGTCCAACAGCTTTTCCTTCCTTGACCATAGATTGCATGGCTTTGAAATTGGGATGACCCAATCTCTTGTGCCACAGATCCTCCTGAAGAACCTTGGTCTCATAAGCAATAACTGAAATGTTAGCACTCTCCCTAGAATCTAGTTTGTACAACTTACCAATTTTAGATCCTCTAGCAATAACTTCATTTTCTCTTGAGATTATACACTTGTCAACTTGAAACTTGACATCCAATCCACTATCAAACAACTGTCCTACACTAATGAGATTCTTAGTCAATCTAGGTACATGAAGTACATCATGTAAGCAAAAAGGTTTTGATGATGATGCATGTAGTGGAATACTACCTATTCTTTCAATCCTACACTCTACATCACTAGTAGTATAGATTGATCTTTTTGCACCTAGATATGGCATGAGATTAGTGAAAGAGTTCCTAGAACTAGACATATGGAAACTAGCCCCACTATCTATCCACCAGACTTCTTCATTCTTAAAAGGAAAAGATGAAAAAGTAGACATCATTAATGAATCCTCTCTTTCACTCTCAACACCCTCACACTCATCCTCATTAGTAAGGTTAGCTTGCTTAGATTGGTTCTTCTTCTTGAAACAATTTGATGCATAGTGTCCTTTCTTGCCACAGAAAAAACACTTGATCTTTGACAACTTCTTCTTGTCACTGGATGTTACAGCTTGTGAGGACTGATCCTCACCACCTTCTTTGGCTTTGTCCTTCTTGAAGTGTTGTTGTCCTTTGCCCTTGCCTCTTAACTTGTCTCTGATGAAGAGTGCTTTGTCATCTCCACCATCTTTCAATGAAAGTTTGTTGATCCTCAGCATCTTGTTCTCTTGCCTTCTTTCTTCAGCGATGAGAACACCTTGCTGTGTCTCCAAGGATGGAAGATCCTCCCTGACAGCATAAGTCTACACAATATTGTCATACTCATCTCTAGGTCCATTTAGGACTACTTGAACAAGTTCAATGTTCTTAAGAGCATCACCAATACTAGCTAACTCTTGATGAAGATCCTTAACTCTCATGACATATGATGAAGCACTCTCATCTACTCTTTGATAACTTAGAAATATTTGGTTTCTAAGTGTAAGCAGTCTAGAAGTATTCTTGATTTAATAGATTGTTTTTAGAGTATCCCAAGCTTCCTTGGCAGTGGTGCATGTTCTGATCTCTCTTAACACTTCATTGGTTACATTCATTTTTATGAAATGAAGGGCAATTCTAGTTCTTTTGTGAAATGTTGCAACTTCATTAGGTGCAGTAGGTTCTTCTTCAGCTCCACTCACAATGTCCATTACATCTTGTAGAATCAGTAATGATTCCATTCTGATCTTCCACATTGCATAATTGGAAGATGTTAATCTCTCACTGTGCTCCAAGAAATGTGAACCAGATGAAGACATCTTCTTAATGAGAAATTCTAGTAATGATAAAAAATGGAGTTGAGAGGATGTTGCTTACTATCTCAATCTAGGATCTAACACTGATGTTGATCCAACCTATGAAATCTAGCAACAAACGTGAGAACATATTCTCAACACGAAAAATCAATATATCTTGAATTTGGATCTTGCTTCAGTCACAAAAAAGAAGCACATGCAAGTAAGAAGTCTATCTCTCCCACGAGTTTCAAAGTACTGATAAACTCTTTAGGAACTTACTTTCAACTCAAACACATTAATTTGTGTGAAATAAAAAGTCTAAGACCTCAGAACACTCACTTCTATCCAATTCTACTGGATTGACAGTGAAAATTGATGAAAATGGTGAAAAGAACTGATGTGTGCTCACTTTGGCATATCCCACGAGTTGAGTACTCTCTCAAACTCTCTGATTGCCTAAAACTCTTCTAAAAACAAATCAAATTGATATAGAAACATGAGCAACACATTCTACTCTTCAATACCTATCCAACAAGCTATAGAATATCAAATTTGGATCAAATCTAGAGAAGTAGCATCATTTAATGAGAGCTGATTTCACACGTGTGAGCTCTCTGTCCGTACAGGGCTCTACTAGAGCAGATCAAGCTCATGTTGATCCACAAATAGCTTTTCTCTCAACAAGTTCGAATCCCTCTCCCAAATTCGAGTTCGTGCAAGCAAAAGCACTAAAGATCTGATGTATACACCCTCACCTCTTCAAAGCATGAAGCTCTGATACCATGTGAAGTTTTTAGCATGTGTGAACTTCACCACACACCCTACAGGATCTTACCGAGGTGTTGTGATTGCACAAGATTGATCAGAGAACAGTATACTTGAAAAATCTATGACAAGAACACAATGGCATACATCTGATGAAAAAATCTAACTTCTCACTATGAGAATTGAATGTCAGAAATAATCCTAAGTGCTCAGTATGGGAAAAACAGCCTGCTCTCAAGGTAGAGAGAGAAAATCAATGATGGAAAACTCGGGTAGAGAGAGAATGAATCCAAAACACCAAAACCTCATTATTCACAATATGGCAAAACATGCCAAGCTTTCCCTACATGAGAGAGACTCGAATTCCTACAGTGGAGTTGCATGGAAAGTCCACTTAACTGAACTAATTCACCTACCAAAGATCCACATGTGTAACTGCATGCATGGATATTGCATGTACTGCATGTCAACTCATAAAACTGCCTAGACATGTGTAGATCACAGAAACCACTTTGCATGTTGCATGCACTGATTGCATGTGGCTTGCATGCATACAATATGACATTGCATGCTATCTAAACTTCTGCATGTCATCAAAATTGAATCTACCTAACTCAAATCCGACCTATACTAGAAGGTTATGTGCTCAATTCACATACCTTTTATGTACAACATGAAATTTAGTGGAAATAACCATGGACATGGCCCCAAACTCGAGATAGGAAGATAATATTTTAATAATCTTCACACCAAAAAGTCTAGTTCTTATTTTCTATTCTGCAAGAAAATCGTCTTTTTTTACCCTTTTTTGGCCAAGTACAATACAATACTGATCACCTATACTGGTATTTCTCATTCTGTATAATGTCAAGAGATTGTTTTGAATCCTCCAATCCTACACCCCCACGTCTCGAACACAGAATTCCATGCATCGATGCATCAAAGTACGATGGAGAATCTGACCCAGTTACATTCCTCCAAGACTTTGATAATGCATGTCGTTTCTACGGAGACACCTCTAAACTGAAAAGTTCAGATTATTCCCTATGGTGCTCTATGAAACTGCCAAAGAGTGGTATCTCAACCTCGAAGCTCGTGATCTCGCTTCTTAGACTACCCTCAAAGATGCTCTCATCAAGCATTTCAAACCTTCTAAACTGACTCAAAGCCCATTCATCTAAATCACACATATTAAGATGCATCACGAAGAGTCTATTAGAAGCTACATTGAGCGTTTTAAATGCCTCAAGGTAGAATGTCTTAACAAAAATATCACCGAACTTGGTTGGACTTTCTAAAAATATCCATCAAGAACTGAAACCAGTCGACCTTTATAACAAACTTAAGGATGTAATGACTGATATCAACCGCAAAAAAGACAAGGGGTCCAATGAGAACTTTGATAACAGAGAAAAGAAATCAAAAAACCTCCAATGTCTTAATCATCAGAAGTTAAAAAATACTACCCAATCCTCAAAACTTCTACATCAAATGGAAACTTGGCAGAAAGCTCAACAAACCCATATGGATAAACTTACTGCTGATTTTCAGACAAATCATTTCAAGCAAGAGAAACTATATGCTATTCTATCTGTTCGCAGAATCACACTACCAATGAATGTCCCCAACTGAAACACCATTATCTGGTAGAATCCAGACCCATGTATCGGCAATACCGTGCTTACGATTTACAACAACCCATGTCACGACCAAGAGTCTATCAACCATGACCAACTGCACCCAATCAGTGTCCACCACGTCAACAATTCATCGTTAATCAACCCACTCCACAAGTGGAAACAACAACTCCAATCCACCGAAATCACCACCCCTGACGAGCTACCTAAAATGCCATTACATCTAACCAATCCGCTTAGTGAAAGGGACAATATCAAGATTCCAACTACTCATCGCCAATCCCGCGAAGTATCAGTTGTGTTAGATGGTGGCTCAGGTGTCAACATCATCTCTACATCTCTCATGTTAGGATGGAATCTGAGAGACAAACTCACCAAACCCACTTGTCAGCTCAGGATGGCTGACCAAAGTGTGGTCCGACCTACAAGATTCCTTCCACAAATTCTAATAAAAGTAGGAGGCATGAAATTTTCCATAGACCTGGTCATACTTGATATTTCTAGTAACACCTAATCCTATGAGTTACTGCTTGATCAACCATGGCTCACCAATGCAAGGGTCGTTCATGATTGGAGAAAAGGCCAAGTCACCTTTGGCAATAGAGACAACTCTGTTACCATTGATTCATCTGGGAAACTCATGTCAAATTTCAGAGTTTATGGACTAAAATTGATCTACAAATGATCACAAAGAATGATTGGTAGCTTGGAATCTTGATCTATATCAAGACTAGCTTCCAAATCTGGCTTCTACTTGACAATCTTTGTGTTTCCAAGCAAGAACAATAAAAAAAGATGATCCACGGCTTCACACGTGTGAAGTACAGCTACTATACGGCCTGATAACAGAGAAATAGTTTACTTATCATTTACAAAGCATTCATCCACAAAGAAAGTGCTTAAGAGAGTCAAAACACAATGATAGCTTCACAAACCAAGATTTTTCATCATTAGCTCAAAAATGGATCTATCATGGATCAAGTACAAATTCACCATAATCTCTCTCTAAGTTGCATCCAGCACGTGTAGGACAGCTCATTGTACTTATCCATATCCACTTTGGATAAGATCTATCAAGTTTGCCACATCATCCATTGGTGGTTTGTGTTGACCTTCTAGATTCCTACAATCTAGGACCTAACTCCTATAATTTAGGAGATGTCATATTAGACTCAAATGAAAGCTAATCAAAATAGATTTGAATATTACAAGTGTCATTTCACACGTGTGGACAGGTCCTCACACATGTGGATCCACATAGATGTCTAATATTCATCAAAAACCATGTGAAAATTGCTAAATTCTAACACTCCTCCTCAATTTTTACATGATACAACTATAGTACATCTATCTACAACACTTAAGGCTGATCTTAACTTGATAAATGAAGCCTTTGGCAAGACTTTAGTGAGTAGATCAGCAAGGCAATCTGAAGAAGACACATGATGTAACTTGATCTCCTTTGCTCGAACCTTTTCCCTCACAAAATGGTGAGCAATTTCTTTGTGCTTGCTCCTTGCATGGAATGTGGGATTGGTTGCTAATGCTTGGCTTGATTGGTTGTCACAAAATATTGTTGGCTGCTCCTCGGCCTCCATGACTTGTAATTCCACCAAAAGCCTCTTCAACCATAGAATCTCCTTTGTTGTGGATGTTAGTGCCTTCTATTCCGATTCGGTTGAAGATAGAGAGATAGTATCTTGCTTTTTGGAAAGCCAAGACACAATGCCATTGCAAAGAAAGGTAATAAAAGCACTTGTGGACCTCTTATCCACCTTATCACCTGCAAAATCAGCATTCGAATATGCCCTTAAGGCTAGATTAGGTCCATCATAAAAATGCCAAAGTTCTTGGTGGCCGAGATGTACCTCAACACCCTTTTTGCATTTTTCCAATGACAAACCAATGGATTTTGCATAGATTGGCTTAGTTTGACTACACTATAACTTAGATCAGGTCTAGTTATAGTAAGATAGATCAAAGAGCCTACAAGTGTGATGTCCTCAAAGGATGCTTCATCATCACTATTGGAAACTTTTACAATTTGCTCCACAGGACAATCTTTCATTTCAAACTTTTCTAAGATAGAAGAAGCATATTTGGATTGACAGATAAAACTCAAATCCTTGCCTCTTGAAACTTCTATTCCTAATATGAAATGAATATTACCAAGATCTACCATCTTAAACTCCTTAAACAATGCTACTTTCACTTCTTGTATACCATCAAGATCATTTCCACTAAGGATGATGTCATGAACATACAAAATGAGAATGATGATTTTATCATCATTAAATCTTAAGTACAAAGAAGGATCATAAGCACTTACAACAAACTTAATAGAGTTTAAGAAGGTATTCAACCTAGAGTACCAAGCTCTAGGTGCTTGCTTAAGCCCATAAAGACTTCTTAGCAACAAACACACTTTTTCCTCTTGATCTTCTTTGATGAAGCCCTTGAGTTGCCTCATGAAAATATCCTCTTCCAAATATCCATTGAGAAAAGCATTAGTCACATCAAGTTGAAATAGAGGCCAATTGAAAGTAGTTGCAAGAGAAATAATCAACCTTATGGAAACTAGCTTAGCAATAGGAGCAAACGTTTCATCGAAATCTACTCCCTTGGTTTGCAAGAACCCCTTTGCCACTAGCCTTGCCTTGTGTTTGTTGATGCTCCCATCTTGATTGTACTTCAATCTATAGATCCATTTGCACTCAAGTGGCTTTCTTCCTTGAGGAAGATCCACAAGCTTCCATGTATGATTCTCCATAAAAGCATCATAGTCCTTTTGCATGGCATTCCTCCATTCTTGTGACTCCATAGCTTCTTCAAAGCAACTTGGCTCATCAAACATAGAAGTTAGAAAAGTGTAAGAGGTAAGTGAATGTAGATCTTCCCTTTGTTCACCTTTGTCAACATAGGTGAGCCTTGAGGGCTCGGCCTTCCTTCTTGTAGATCTCCTTGGAGTCCTTGGATCTTGAGATGGATCTTCAAGATCTTGATCACATGTAGGCTCCTCCTCAAACCTTACAAAATCCTTGACATAAGATGGATTAGAAGCTTTCTCATTCAACTTGAAGTAGTTACCTTCATCAAAAGTAACATCTCTACTCACTAAAATCTTCTTAGTGACAGGATTATAGACTCTATATCCTTTGCTATTTTTAGCATGACCAACAAAGATCCCTTTAATAGAAGTAGAATCATCTTTTTTTCTTGTATCTAATGCTTGAAAAACATAGCAAGTAGATCCGAAAATTATTAGATCTTTAAGATTCGGCTTCTTACAAAATAGAGCCTCATAAGATGTTATGCCTCCAATGGGCTTACATGGCAATCTATTACACAAATAAGTTGCACAAATAATAGCCTCTCCCCAAAAGGACTTAGGTAGAGATGCATCCAACTTTAAAGCCTTAGCACACTCACATAGTGTTCTATTCATCCTCTCGGCTATTCCATTTTATTGAGGACTATAAGTACATGTAAGTTCTCTCTTAATGCCATTGGATTTACAAGACTCTATCATCTTGGTGGAGATATACTCTCCACGATTATCACTCCTCAATACTTTAATTCTAGCATCAAGTTGATTTTCAGCTAAAGTTTTGAACTTAACAAAAGCTTCAAACACTTTACTTTTGGAATACAAAAGTTCAATCCAAGTGTATCTAGAGTAATCATCAATAAAGATACATACATAGATGCACCTCCATTAGATTCTTGAGAAAAAGAGTGCACATCACTATGAATAAGATCTAATGCTTTTGTAGATCTGGTGGAAGAGACATCAAAAGGTAGCTTGTGTGCCTTTGAGAGGCTACAAGCTTCACAACTTTTTCCACACTTTGAGAGTGTCTTTGGAAGGCCAAGAGCAAGATCCTTGGTGCATAACATCTCCATAGATTTGAAGTTGGAGTGGCCCAACCTCTTATGCCAAAGCTCCACTTGATTGAGCTCCTCCTTCACCATGTTCACACTTCCAAGAAAAACATTAGCATCAAGCTTAAAAAGCCTTCCTTGCTTGAATCCCTTTACAATGCAAGTATTATTCATCATTATGGAGCAAACTCCTTGCTTAAAATGGACATCTAAGCCATCATCCATCAGTTGTCCTACACTTAGCAAATTCTTAGTGAGTGTAGGAACATAGAGTACATTATCAAGATCTACTCTTTTAGAGGATCCAAGACTTAAAGGAATAGTTTTCACTCCATCTATTCTACATTCTTGATCACTTGCTATTAGAATAGACTTTTTACAACCTATAAAAGGTACAAGAGTTGAGAAAAAATCCTTTTGGAATGTCATGTGGGAACTAGCCCCACTATCAATCCATCATGTGTCATTGGAGTAGCTCTTTGATGTTGATGTATAAGCCATCAAAGATGAATCCACTTCATCCTCATCTTCCTCAAGAGTGAGGTTGCCTTGTTTGCTCTCTCCTTGTGCATTCTTCTTCTTGAAACACTCGGATGCAAAGTGCCCCTTCTTTCCACAAAAGAAGCACTTAGAGTTTGGCTTTGTTCTTCTTTCCACCTTTGGAGCTTGATGGTTGATCATCATTCTTGGTCTCCTTGTGTTGGATCTTTTTCTTTGACTTTGCCTTTCCCTTGCTTGAGAAGTTGGCCTTCTCATCACCATCATGCAACTTTAAGGATCCAATCCTTTGCTTGACATGAAGGATCCTACTCTCCTCGGCTACAAGCACACTATGAAGCTTGTCTATGGAAGGTAGTGCATCTTGAATAGCAAATCTTTGTACAAGATTGGAGAACTCATCTCCAAGACCATTCAAGATGATTTGAACAAGTTCATCATCATGAATACCCTCACTAATGATGGAAAGTTCTTTGTTGAGAGATTTAATTCTCAAGACATATCTTGAGCACTCTCATCACTCCCTCTAATGCTTTGAAGAACTTTATAATCCCTTTGAGGTAGTTCCATGCCTCCTTGGCCGAGGTACAAGATGCTACTTCCTTTAGAAGTTCATTACTAACATTCATGTTCAAGCAACGTAATGCTAGTCTAGCTCTCTTTTTGTACCTCACTTGATCTTGACCTCCTTGAGGTTCTTCTTCCTCTCCTATGACAAGATCAAACATATCTTGGAGCACTAGTAGTAACTCCATTCTTACTTTCCAAGTTGAATAGTTATTAGACTTTAGCCTTTCACTAGCCTCAAGAAGATAGGCTCCAATTGAACCCATTCTAACTAGTAACAAGTACAACAAATGTACTATTCAAAGGCTCTTCCTTCTTTCTTTCTCAGAATTTAGCTAAAATGCTACTTTCTTGAATCTCACTAGACTCAAGAAGCAAGATCTATAATGATCTTGAACTCAAAAAGATTTGGGAAAGTGTATTCTACACAATCTATTCACTTAAAATCTTGGATTTGATTTTTGGAAGTGCCAATGCCTTCCTATGATGTTTAGAATTGGTTTTAGTTTCACTCTTGAACTAAAAACATAAGCCTCAAACTCTCTCACAAGGATTTGTAGGTTTAATAAGATTCTAACACCATTCACTCATCAAATCTATAATGGAAACAATGGTTTTTCATAAGCACATCACTAGTTTCACTCTACACAACTTGTTTGAAGCTCAAATATTGAAAAAACACAAAGTTTTGGTGAAAGTACAACTCTAGCAGCCTCTCACACATGTGAGAAGTACTTCTAAACTTTACACACTAATCTGAACCTCAACATCACAAGTAAACTATTAGAAAAGGCCGCCCTCCTTCAAGGTGACTCTAGCACCAATGCTTTCACCAAAATGAAGATTCTTGGATCATCAACTAAGCTCTTTGGCTTGGCTCTGATACCATGTCAAATTTCAGAGTTTATGGACTGAAATTGATCTACAAATGATCACAAAGAGTGATTGGTAGCTTGGGATCTTGATCTATATCAAGACTAGCTTCCAAATCTAGCTTCTACTTGACAATCTTTGTGTTTCCAGGCAAGAACAATAAAAAAAGATGATCCACGGCTTCACACGTGTGAAATACAGCTACTATACGGCCTGATAACAGAGAAATAGTTTCACTTATCATTTACAAAGCATTCATCCACAAAGAAAGTGCTTAAGAGAGTCAAAACACAATGATAGCTTCACAAGCCAAGATTTTTCATCATTAGCTCAAAAATGAATCCATCATGGATCAAGTACAAATTCACCATAATCTCTCTCTAAGCTGCATCCATCACGTGTAGGACAGCTCATTGTACTTATCCATATCCACTTTGGATAAGATCTATCAAGTTTGCCACATCATCCATTGGTGGTTTGTGTTGACCTTCTAGATTCCTACAATCTAGGACCTAACTCCTATAATTTAGGAGATGTCATATTAGACTCAAATGAAAGCTAATCAAAATAGATCTGAATATTACAAGTGTCATTTCACACGTGTGGACAGGTCCTCACACATGTGGATCCACATAGATGTCTAATATTCATCAAAAACCATGTGAAAATTGTTAAATTCTAACAACTCAAACCCGCACGCTTCCACGACAATAATTCATCTACTACCAATTTCGTGTTTGATGTGAAAGATTTCAGATCCTTAAGATCCAATCTACTTGAATGATCTTTGGTTAGAAAGAGAAATACACTACCAATTTCACCAATGTAGAAAAATCAGCATCTACACACAATTTGAGATGCAAACACTAATAGAACTTGATCAAACTTGAATGAAATGATTATGTACTGTTTTTGTCCGTACAAAACCAGCAAGCTACTGTATTTCACACGTGTGGATCCAAAAATAACAAATATAGGTCATTCTACACATAGAATTGCAAGCAATCACCAAGATAGTGCACCAATGGATAGTAGAACCCAAGAGAACCATGTATAAGCATGAAATGAGATAGAGAAGAGAGATGACTCTCTCCACGAGTTACATCCTTTTATAACAGGTCCAAACCCTATTTGGCCACTTGGCTTTCCCACCAAAATGCTAACCCTACCAATTTTGGGTCTAGATTCAATGTACCCAACTTATTCAAATTGAATCTACTCAAACTCGCATTCTATCTTTTCCACACTTTCAAAAAGTGTTTATTCAAATGAAATTTAGACTAATAGACTTTGAAAAGTCAACCTCTAAGTCTAAAACAAGTTTTGGCCTCAATATGCCAAATATGAAAATATTGCAAAATGTGATGAAACTAGTTGAATCTTTCACACTTCCTCTTCAACTAGTTTTAGCATAGACTTTGATAATACTCCAAGTGAAGTCCTATGCTTCATGAACAAGTCTTTTCCCAATGCTTTGGTGAAGATATCAGCTACACATTCCCTTGAAGACACATGTTGAAGTTCCACCTCTTTTGCAATGACTCGCTCCCTCACAAAATGATATTGTATCTCAATATGCTTGCTCCTAGCATGAAAGATAGGATTGGATGCCATTCTTTGGGCTGATTGATTGTCACAAAAGATGATTGGGCTCTATGAAAAATCCAGCAAGTGAAGATCCTTGATCATCCTCTTGATCCATACCATCTCCTTTGTGCAATGTGTAAGAGCTTTGTACTCGGCCTCACTAGATGACAATGAGATAGTGGCTTGTTTCTTTGACATCCATGATATAGCTCCATCACCTATGAAAATACAATAAGAACTAATGGATTTCCTATCCATTACATCTCCAGCATAGTCTGAATCTGAAAATCCAAAAAGATTAGGTGATGATCCCTCATACAATATGCCAAAATCTCGAGTTCCAATGATGTACCTCAAAACTCGCTTTCCTAGCTTCCAATGCTCCTAGCATAGTTTTTGCCAATAGAGCTTTGATCCATCATAAGAATGATCTTCTTCCTAAAAATAGATCTCCTTTAAATGATCATGTAATGCTCAAAATAGAAACAACCATAATTGATATAGAGAATAGTGTCCACTTGGGATGCTTCACTATTTCTTACATCAATTTTACATGTAAAAATGTGACTAGAACATGAATAATCAATTAGAATGTAAATGAAATGATTCCACCATGCTTATAACTCTGAACTCTCTGGAAAAATACAGCAAACAAACAATAAATGTGAGTGATCAACTTTTGCTTGCATGTCTTCTCCTCCTTTGTCCTTTGTTGTCTTGTATCCACCATGATACTCCATGAATGAGCTTCCATCTCCATCTTGCCAAAAGATGCCATCAAACCTTGGAAATCCATGAGTAGGTGAGTACATTAATGATGCAAATCCAGCACCACATGACTCTATAAACCAAGTAGTTTGCACTAGTCCATCTTCAAGATCTACTTGACACAAGAAAATGACCATGAATTCACCAAAAATTGACAATCTCCAAGTATTGGCACCAAGTAGCTCAACACTTGAGAACTTAGCCATGGATGAGTGACATAATGAACCTCCAATAGCTTCATTTCCATCAGCAAAATCAGCCAAGAATGCTAGTACAAATCCAACATCAAAACAATGCTCACCAATGTAGCTAGTTTTACCATATCTTGACAATTTGCACACATCCACATGAAATTGCTCAAACATGAGATAGAACAAGTAAAGTAAACTTGAACAACACTTCCTTGCTGCTCCTTTGACCTTACTTGAGTCTTCAATATGCTGTAAAAATAGATCCATAACACCTTTGCCAATTACCTCTTCTCTCATGCTCTTGACTAGCTCCAAATTGCCAACTTCCCTTTTGACTAGTTGAAGCGCTTTGAGATCAACCTCTTGATTTTCAACTTGACCATCAAAGTCATTGAAAAAAATTTGTTTTCCAGATCCATTACTTGATTTTACAGCAAGATAACATCCATCCACTTGCATAGCTCCATGTACACAAGAAGGTCCTCCAAAAGATGTTCCACTCTTCATAAGAGATCGATACTCAAGATTTATTGCTTGGATCCACTCCTCTTCTTTCATTGCTTGATCTACACTTGTAGGCTCATCCAAAGATATTAGGAAAGCAACATAATTTCCAAAAACTACTTGCTTACCCTTTTGATCATATGTGAGCCTTGAAGGTACTTGTCTTTCTCTTGATGTTCTCCTTGGCTTTTGACTTGATGAAGGTCCATCATCACCACCATCCAAAGTAGGATCCTTCTCATCAACATCAAGAATGTTAGAACCATCTACTTTACCACCAATCATGCTTGAAGACACCTTTGGAATGTTTCCCTCATCAAAATGACATCTCTACCAACAATCACTTTGTTAGTAGAAGGAATGTAAACCTTGTAGGCTTTACTCACCTCACTATATCCAACAAAAATACCTCTTCTTGAAGATGGATCCTCCTTGGTCCTATCATCAAGAGTCATGTTGACATAGCATGTGCATCCAAAGGTTTTTAGAAAGTTGACACTCGGCCTCCTCTTGAATAGCTTCTCAAAAGGTGTCCTTCCATCCAAAATAGCACTCGGCCACCTATTGCACAAGAAATTGGCACACAACAAAGCTTGATCCCAAAATGGTTTGTCAAGATTAGCACTTAACCTCATAGCTTTAGCACTTTCACATAAAGTTCTATTCTTCCTTTCAGCCACTCCATTTTGTTGTGGGGTTCTTGATGTTGTATACTCCCTCTTGATCCCATGCTCATCACAAAAGGCCTTGAACTTGTTAGATATGTACTCACCACCATTGTCACCTCTCAAGCACTTGATCTTTGTGGAGAATTGGTTCTCCCTTGCATTCTTGAACTTGACAAAGACATCATACACTTCATCCTTGTTCTTTAGTAGATAGATCCAACAACATCTACTAAAATCATCAATGAATGTTACATACATCTTAGCTCCACTATTGCTAATTGTAGTAAATCCATGAATATCCGAATGTACAAGTTGAAAAAGGCTTTGTAGATCTAGAAATAGATCTAGTATAAGGTAGTCTATGTGACTTAGACAAAGCACAAGACTCACAAACATGCTTGTCATTACTTAAGGAACTTGGAATACCAATCACAACCTTCTTCCTTGCCATTACCTCCAATGACTTGAAGTTGAGATGTCCCATCCTTTTGTGCCAAACCTCTTGAATAGAAATTTGCTCCCTTGCAACACATCCAACTTGGTTAGCAATAACACAAGCATCAAGTTTGAACACCTTCCCTTGCCTTTTACCTTTTCCAATCAAGACATCCTTCCTTTTGATCAAACAAGCATCTCCATCAAACTCCACCTTGAGGCCCTTACTTAGCATTTGACTAACACTAAGCAAATTCTTGGTAATAGATGGAATAAACAAGACATCCTCCAAATGAACATTCCTATTTGTAGAGAGAGAAATAGGAATTGTGCCAATCCCTTTGATTGCACACTCACCATCATTGGCCGTGTAGATCACCCTCTTGTCATCTCCATATGCCAACAAAGAAGTGAAGTACTCTTTGTGAAAGGTCATGTGTGAACTTGCTCCACTATCAGTCCACCAAGGATCTAGATCTCCATCATTAGCAAGCATACATGAAGACATCACAAAAGCATCATCATTTGCATCTTGCACATCCAAACCATCCTCATCAAGAGTAAGATTACCTTGCTTGTCTCCTTGATCTCTCTTCTTCTTGTAGCACTCACTTGCAAAGTGTCCTTTGATGCCACAATAGAAGCACTTGAGCTTTGATCTATCCTTCTTTTTGCCACTTGAAGAAGCATCCACTTGATCTTGCCCTTTAGACCACTTGCTTTTGGTTTTGCCCTTGAATTTGCCCTTTGTGAACATAGCATCCTCTTGAAGTGTCGATGTAGATCCACCTCTTGCTTGAAGCCTATATTCCTCATTGATCAAGATCTCTTGAAGATCCATCAAACTTGGCAAAGTCTTTTGAATAGCAATACTTTGAGCAATGTTAGCATGAGCATCCAAAAAGCCATTAAGAATCACTTCTATGAGCTCTCCTTCCTTAATGCTTTCATCTATGCAAGCTAACTCATCATTCAATGCTTTCATTCTCAAAACAAAAGTACTTGGACTTTCTTCATTCTTTTGCAAACAAGAAAAGATTTGCCTTCTTAGAGTCAGCACTCTAGAAGTAGACTTGGATTCATAAAGCTTCTTCAATGAATTCCAAGCTTCCAAAGATGATGTGCACTTACCAACTTCCTTGAGAAGTTCATTGGTAACATTCATCTTTATCATGTGTAGAGCCTTCTTGGCCCTCTTGTCATACCTCAATTGATCTTGTTGTGTTGCTGGTCTCTCCTCCAAACCTACAACAATATCCAAAACATCATTCATCTCAAGAAGTGACTCCATCCTCACTTTCCATAATGAATAGTTACTTGAGGTAAGCCTATCATTGGCTTCCAACATGACTCCAGTTGAGGTTGCCATGTAGCAATGACCTGATCTTCTCTTTCAACCTGTTTCAATGCACAAAGCACTCCTTTCAACAACAACAAATGCTTTCAAAAGAAATCACCAAGATTTGAAACTATCTCACACATTCTCTTATAGCACTTATCCAAGCAAATCAACACATAGAATCATGGAATCTTGATCAACCTATGATCTATCCTCAATCTAATGACTTTTGCCACTTCCTAAGATTGAAATACACTCAAATGAAGTCCAGCAACCTCAGTATCTAGAGATCCAATCAAAATTAGGGTTTTGACAAAATCACAAAAAATTGACTATTCCAAATCTACATGCAAATGCTGAAAAATTTGATATGCAATCTATAAGCCACCACTTAGGCTGAATCAATGATCCAAAAATCGGCCAAATCCAGCATGTGAATTCAAAAAATGGAATTGAACAAGTATATTGACCTATTTAGTGTTTTGATTTACAAAAGATCCAATCTACAAAAGCAAAAAATCCGATTTTGGTGTAGAATCCTCTCTAGCATGCTCTAGACTTGATATCTTCACCAAATCATTGATAGATCTGATTTCCTCCTTCATAACCTGAAACACAAGCTCTGATACCATGTGAAAGATTTCAGATCCTTAAGATCCAATCTACTTGATAGAAAGAGAAATACACTACCAATTTCACCAATGTAGAAAAATCAGCATCTACACACAATTTGAGATGCAAACACTAATAGGACTTGATCAAACTTGAATGAAATGATTATGTACTATTGCTGTCCGTACAAAACCAGCAAGCTACTATATTTCACACGTGTGGATCCAAAAATAGCAAATATAGACCATTCCACACATAGAATTGCAAGCAATCACCAAGATAGTGCACCAATGGATAGTAGAACCCAAGAGAACCATGTATAAGCATGAAATGAGATAGAGAAGAGAGAAGATGACTCTCTCCACGAGTTACATCCTTTTATAGCAGGTCCAAACCCTATTTGGCCACTTGGCTTTCCCACCAAAATGCTAACCCTACCAATTTTGGGTCTAGATTCAATGTACCCAACTTATTCAAATTGAATCTACTCAAACTCGCATTCTATCTTTCCCACACTTTCAAAAAGTGTTTATTCAAATGAAATTTAGACTAATGAACTTTGAAAAGTCAACCTCTAAGTCTAAAACAAGTTTTGGCCTCAATATGCCAAATATGAAAATATTGCATAATGTGATGAAACTAGTTGAATCTTTCACATTTGAGCCATACCACAGTCCACCCAAGAGAAAGGTCATCATGTTGAATCAACTGATATCATAAACTGGAGCCACAGTTTGGCTACGATTGATTGTGTGAACGCTGATTATTGTGCTCAAAATCAGGTTGTTGTACCTATACCCCCCTGGACGATAATGAACAACCACCTAATGCCTATCATTTATATCATATTTATTGATATTCTTCCACAAAATGATGAATTGTTAAACGTCGCATGGCTACCTACTGATGAATCAGATGATTTATTCATAGATGATGAAAATGTCTTGCGAATTCAGAATTGCCCAGAAGAATTGGACATTTATGATATTCAAATTCTCAACTACTTGAAGGTGTTGGAAATTAAGCCCATAGTTGCCTCCTTGGTGAATGATAACTTAGACAACCAATTACTTGAAGAATTTCTACAACGGACTTCCAGCTGATCGCCAACAAAGGGTAACCAATCCCATTATAATTTTAAGTTTAATAACTTGAAGTCATTGAAGACTTGGCCATCTTCAAGGACTTCCACAAAACTTGCATTTAGAAAAAGTCTGCAGATTTACATTATTTTTGAACAGTCTGCAAAAAAATACACTAAGTGTCGCAGTTCGCATTTCGCACTTTCCCAAAAATTGCAACACTTACCTTCGACTTCTTCCATTCAACTATTTTGAAGAAGTCAACTTGTGCACAGTTCAACAGTTTAACTATTTTCAAACACCTTCGCCTCTTCTCGCATTTTTTCGAAAAATGCGAAGAGAGAGAAAATTTCAGGAGGTCCTCTATTTTTAAGAGTTAAACTGTTAAAGACACCTTCGCCAACTTTTTAAGAGGATCTTCAACTTGTTTCAAGGGCACCTTTGGCTTTCCCGAAAAGAGCGAAAGAGTTGAACTGTTAAAAAGATCTTCGCCAACTTTTTAAGGGCACCTTCAACTTTCTAAGGGAGCCTTAAACTTATTTAGGACACCTTCGGCTTTTTCACAAAAACCCAAAGAGAGAGAAAAATGCCGAAGGTCATCTAAAATGAATGAGGAACATTCCCAGCCACTTCCCGTAATTTGCGAAGTGAGAGAATACCACTTCACGTAAAATGCAAAGTGAGAGATTTTGAGTCGTCCTCGTCCATGTCAACGATATTGATTTTTTGACCGTATACACTATGTACAGTTGTCACAAAAGCCAAATACTTCCAAGCACAATGGCTTTCCCAGCTAGGTGACAAACATTCAATGTAATTAATACAAGAATGAAATCTATAAATAGATCATTCAAGCACAGATTAGTGGTTGCTCCGTCCATGAGACGTATTATTTGAGCCTCCCAATTACGCCGTCAATTTTTTGTTTTAATTGCTATTTGTATTGTGCTTCAGTGTAATATAGCAGCAGCACGTTTTTATCTGTGTACAACGTAGATGAATGCTTGTTGTGATTGAATACACTTTCATTGTTGTTTGATCGCGCTTCTATACTCACTCTGATCAGAACACGGACGCCTACAACTCCTCAATTTTTTATCAGACGATGGTTGTCTTTGACACTTGAGGAACTCACGATATCATACTGCTCTTCCATTATTTCATAACTATACTTCACATTGAATATGATTCCAGTAGTACCATGCACAAACCATCTCTACTTTCTTCGATGAATTGTACTCGTGTTTTAGAGTATGAATTAATTTTTAAGATCCAGTTGGGCAATCAGAACACATAAAGCTATGATAATCTTTAGCATAAGCTATCTATTAGACTGTTTTTGCACCTAGAGGCCGACTAGAATGGGAGAGCTGTTCCGCAATATTCATGCTCTCTTCTTTGTTCTCGTTCTTCCTATCTCCCTTGCCCCATCAGATTGGTATCAGAGCATAGTCCAAACCGAGAGATTAAGTTTGTTCTATTTGTATACTGCTATCATGTCTCATATAGGTAGCTCTTCATCTTCATCACTCAGTGAAGCTAGATTCATTGACAAGTTTAATGGTTCTAACTTCTACATTTAGAAGTTGAAACTTAGAATGATATTGATAGATAGAGATCTTTGGGATGTAGTAGAAGGTGCAGACCTAAAACCAGAAGATGGTGATCAAGAAAAGGCCTGGAGGATAAAAGATCAAAGGCCTTAGCATGTATCACACTCAATCTGGCCGACTCCCAAATATCTCATGTTACCACGTGCAAAACCTCTAAGGAAGCACTAGACTTGTTATCAAGTCTCTATGAGACTCACAATGTAACCACAAGATTACATCTTAGAAGGAAGTTCTTTACTTTTAGCATGTCTGATTCTACTACCATCACTTCTCACATTAATAGCTTCAAGTCCCTATTAGATCAGTTATCAGATGTAGGATGTTCTATTCAAGATGATGATGTCGTTATAAGCTTGTTTTCTTTTCAAGATGATGATGTCGTTATGAGCTTGTTTTCTTTTCTTCCAAAGTCCTATGAGCACTTTGTGTGATGATCTCCACACAACCGGACCTCACCCTTCAAAAGGTGATTGGTCATCTTCTTCAAGAAGAAATGCGGAGAAAGACTAGCAGCCTGTCCATCAAAGAAAAATACATGGCTCTATACACCAAGAAGAAAGATCATTCCAAGGACAAGAATCAGGTGCAGCAGCAACAACATAAACCTCACGCTCAGACTCAACATAGTGGACCACAGAAGAAGCTCTTCTGCAGATATTGCAAAAGAGATAATCACGACATCAAGGAGTGTTGCATCAGGATCTACAATGAGGCAAAGAAGCAACAACAACAACAACAACCAGACTCCTCCAACGCGGTGGACTTCAAGGAGCAAGACACACCTTTGTTAATGGCTTACAACAACAATGAAGACTATGATAGCTAGTACCTGGACAACGGCGCTACCCAACACATAACCTCTCGCAAAGAATGGTTTACGGAGTACATAGCTTACAACAGAGACCAATTTATCTACCTTAGAGATTCAAGCACCATACGCATGGAAGGCAAAGGAACAGTCAAAATCACATTCAACAACAATCTATTCATTTGTGTTCCCAACGTCCTTCACGTTCCTCAGCTATCAAAGAACCTATTATCAATCTCTAAGATAACTGATGAGGGCTACACTGCTACTTTCTCATTTGAGCAGTGTACAATACTCGAGGAAGATAGTCCTCTGACTACATGCACTAGAGTCGAGAACCTTTACGTACTCTCTAATTCAATTGCATTAGCTAGTATCTCTAATGAAAATGTAAACAACAGTACTGTTCCGTGGCATAGTCGATTCGGACACGTGAATACAAGATCACGTTCTTATATGCTTTATAATAATTTAGTTGATGGTTTGAATTTCTCGTCTTCATTAGATAGGAAATCTTTCTTTTGTGAATCGTGCATCTATGGGAAGCACTCTATAAGCATGTTTCCAACCTACAATTTTTGGATTAAAAAACTTATGAAAAGTAATATTACAAAGTTACCGGATGTATCATTTAAATAAGGATAGATGTGTTTACTTTATCCCCCCCCCCTTCGGCAGAATGATACATCCTAGTAAGTGACTATGGACAATCTTCACAACTATTTACACGATACAATAGTTGCCAATGACATTTTGAATTTCAACACACCACACAAGGAGATAATTCTTAGTAGCTTTCAATATCGGGCATGAGGCCCTTCTAAAATCAAGTACAATTCCTATAAACTTCAACCATAGCCAACCTTATGATGTCTCATCCAAGTGCGCCTTGAAGGCATCAAAGTCTATATCTCACCTCTTGAGACATTTATATTATTTTTGTGTATACCTAGTATGTCCGCTATTTGATAATGATTTCAAGAAAATTGGGGGAAAAAAATGTCAATGCAATAATTTTTTTCCTTGGAGGATGCACAATTATTTTCACTGACTCTTCGCAATTTTAGCTCACAATTTCACAATGCGTTGAATTCCATTGACAATGTTGCAACTTTATGAATTCATCATGAGGATATTTTTTTATAGATTTAAATCATCATTTTACCATGTCACAATTTGTATTCATGATCACAATGTCACATTTTAAGTTATCCACATTGTCATTTGTTTTAAACTACAATGTTGTAGATTCATGCATCATAAAGATTTTTGTTCACAAGGTTGGCCATCATTTCATCATGTCACCATTTCTTTTTGTTTTTGATGTTCACAATTCATAGCCACATTGTCACATTTTAATATTTTTGCGTCGTTGTGTTTTCTTAGTTTCATGTATCATTTTACAAGTTCATGATTTCAGAACTCAATCATTAATATCATATGTTACAAGCTTTAGTTCACTAATCTTTGTCCAATATACACCGCACCTTATGGCATGGTTGACATCACAACATATAGTAAGTTAACTAGAAAACATGAGACTACATAGGTTCTCAAATAATGGCCTTTTGTTGAAAGCAATAATACAAAAGTAAAGATAATGGAGATTTTTAAACTGACCATGCCGATAAGTCCATCGTCATGAGGCTCGATGATTTGTTCTTCTTTTTGAGGCACCATTTCGCTTTATGCCTAGGTTTATTGCACAAGCCTTTTATTGCCAACTTACTGATTCTTGTTCTTTTTATTTTGGTGAGCCGTGCCATCTAATTTATCAAAATATTTCCTCCTCTTATTCTTAGGCTTATCATTTTTTTGGTTTTGAAGATATTTGGCCATCCACACTTTTTTGTAAATCAACAATTGTAGGCTTTTGCCACATAGATAACATCCTCCAAAGTATGGAGAATATTGCACTTACACTCATTTTAATAGTTGGCAGGTAGTCCGAACATGAACTACCACTGATCCGCTATGGTGATTGTGTGTGTGTGTGTGTGTGTGATCTGCATACTACACTAGATCCTATCTGAAAGTTAACTTCACGCACTTCCGAACATTGCTGAGAGGTGTTGCATTTTTCAGATAGACTTGAATGAGTTTACAAAAGAAAAAAAAAAAAGATTCATTCTAAAACTAATTTCAACTGGCAAATGATTTTGAAACTAGTCGATCCACTATTATCTATATTTTTATGGGTCAATTGGAAAAGAAACTTTCATATTTATGTCAATACGTCTTCTTTTGCTATTGGAATAGTCTTAAGATGATGAGCGAAAGGACTATCATGTATATTATGTAGGAAGACATCATTTTCTGAAAATAATTTCTCAGCTACATAAAGAGAAACCCTTTTTATGATTTATTCCATATTGAAATTTTGACGCTACCTTTTGGGATATGCATTTTCTTTTTACGTGGATCATATATCTATCAAGTATCCGGTAAATAAACTAGACTTATGTGATAATTAGCTAGATGGATTCTATTATTGGAAGAATTTGATTTCATAGTTAAGTCTTGCCTAGGTAAACATCATGCAAATGCAATCTATCTATTGAGACTTGATTATTAACTTCTGAGTGATTGTCTTCAAACAATTCTCATCAATTTGCCTATGTTTTTTTGGCTAATTTATGCATGCATATAAACTTAGTCCAAGGAACACACAGTGGACCCACAAGATTAAAAACTTGTGTAGAGAAATCATAATCCCACTATGATTAACTACATAGCATATCTCCAAAGATCTTACCCAATATGTAGTTATTATATATTTATTTGGGAATCATGTAATCTAGTTAACCTAAGAGAGTATATTTCTAAAAGCCTAGTCTTGATACGAATCAATCAGATTCGTAATCAATAATTTTGTAGAAGAATGTTTTTGAAAATTCCTTTCCTTACATCTTCTAACTAGACTGAATCTCTCAATCCTTAGAAGATTCGAATAGTATCCAAAATATTCTATCGATCCTGATTCTAAAACAGGTCAGTCATCTATACATATTACGAATTCCTTCTAGAATCAATTATATAGATGCTTCTCAAAGATATCTATTTTTATCACCCTACTTCCCCCCTTGTGTAGGAAACTTCACGAGTTCAATAAACATCCTATTACCTAGGAGAAGTTTTAAAGAAAAATTGGAAAAAGTTGATAATATTTGTTGCATAATTCAATATGGTTAATGCATCAACACATCAATACAATGACTTATTTAAAGATATACTGTTTTGGTTATAGAATGTTTTAGAAGCAAGAGAAGTTTTGACAGATTTAGAAAAAGATAATGAGAATGGTGATACTTCGTAATCTAAATTTGGTGAGATTAATGTTAGGTTTTGTAAAAACTTATGAATAAAATATGGGATTTTAAAATGTCAATTTCAAAGTCATCAACATGGTTCTAGTTGGAGAGTCCTCATATCAATCTCAACTTGAATCAAATTCGAGTTGAGGCTATTGCTATAGCAAATAAAGAACATACAGATGAGGACAAAGTTAGAATATTGCCAGGTCTTCTGTGAAAGTAGGCTAGGATTTGGTACAGTCAGTTAGTACCGGAAATAGTTAATATTTGGAATGCTTATAAAGCAGCATTCCTTAAGCAGATTAGGGAGATAGGATACTCCACTAGATTGTTAGCATGACTTAATTATGTTGAGAAAAAGCCGAAGGAATCACTTAGAAAGTATACTCATAGAGTTAAGAATTTAATAGGAAAGTTAGGAGCCCAGTACCCAGTTCCTATGCAAAACGAATGGTTCTTGGGTGGGTTGTCCAAAAAGATGGATCGTTATTGTCGACATGGATTAATGACCTCTTTAGAAGATGTCATTGCCTCTACCGAAAATTATAAAGCTTCTTGAATTTCTTGTAGGCAGAGGAACGAGAGAAAAAATAGTAGAAAACATAAATCGAAATGAACGGAAGAGTCTGAATCGGAATCCGACTCAGTAGATGAGGAAGAGTCTTCAGATTATTTGTCCTATTCTTCTTCGTCAGAAGAAGAATCTTCTTATAAAAAAATCAAAGAGTAAGAATCAGATAGGAAAAAGAGAATGGAGAAGTCCAAAAAGATGGATCCATTGAGAAGGAGTGTTGAGAAATTAGCAAGGGAAATGGGCAATTTTTAAAAGTCCAGATGTCTGACGTTAAGGCCAAGTGGAAGAAAGCGAAATCTAACGCCAATGTTTGGTGCACCGCTTGTGGGAAGGAAGGTCACTCTAAAACTAACTGTCCCAGTTTATAGACTAACTATTTAGAAGAGGAATTATTCCTCTGTCCGGTCAATAACCATGAGGAGGTAGTTTATACTACAACTCCTTCTAACCAAAAGAACCCTATACCAAAATCACATACTAGTCAACACTACACCATTTTGCGTAGAGGAGGAACAAGAGATTCCAGTCCTCCATCCAGAGTAAGGGGTTAATGTTACAATTATAGAACCCCTGGTCACTATTCGCCTAATTGCCCTGAACCCAGGAGGTCAGTAGGATATGTGCCGCTCTGTGCTAACTGCAAAGGCGAACGACATGTCATTGTTGAATGTCCTTAGCCACAACAGTCACAGTCTAAACCGAGGTTTGTAAATTTGCCTAGAGAAGATGAGCTACGGCCATCTAAAGCTAACATTGACGTGGTAGTCCAAAGGATAGAAGTAGAGTCACTACAAAATCAAGACCAAGAATGGCCTGATTTAGATGTAGAAATAAACAAAGTAACTACTAGAAGTAGTAAAGATGCTTCAACTCTTAGAGATAAGAATGAAAAATGCGAAAAACATGACAAATAAAGCGACAGTCATAGAACAGCCAGTAGAAATTTCTAATAGTAAAGACTTAGACTTTTATAGGTCTGCTGAAAAATACTACGAGATTAATATTAGTTAGGAAGCTAAGAAGCTCTTAGACGAGGAAACGAAAAAAGTTAAAAAAAAAGTAACGTTCTCAAATCCAGTTATAAGCAGTGAGATACCTAGAGACCCATCGCCACTTAGACATCATTCATATGACATAGTGGACGATTTTGCCATAATCAGTATTATAAAAAAGAGATTAAGCAATTTTTGCAAAAGAAAAAAAAAAAGGAAAGCTAAGCTGCCACTAGTCAATGTAGGATTGGTAAATCATGGTGGGGAAGGTCAACCTGAGATTCAGGTAGTAATCAATGGCTACATTTTAGATAGTGTGCCTATAGATTCCAGATCCAGTGTAAACATAATGACTGAAGAAACATCATATGAGTTAGGAATTCACCATAGAATAGTACCCACATTAAGACATATGAGATTAGTTGATGCAACTAGAAGATCACCAATAGGGGAATTGTCTCGAGTAACAGTCTACATTGGAGACCATAAGTTTCTAATGGACTTTATTATACTAAAGACCACAAAAGAGTCGTCATATAAAGTATTATTAGGACGACCATCGCTCTATCAAGTCGATGTCATAACTCCCTGGAAGAAGAAGGAAATTACCTTCAGAGATCATATGGAGACATCAGCAAAGAAAAGTCATAAAAGAATTACCGTATCTTGGGAGAAGGACAAATATGAAGGTGAGACACCTACATCTTCCTCGAGTTATACTTCAAAGGATGAAGGAGTTTATTCTATAAGGACCGAAGAAGGAGAGAGGTTTGTCACATTATCCAGACCTGCATATATCAATAGAGTAGAATATGTAGATAGAGGAAATTGTGGAGTCCTAGAGATTAGTGCCATTATAGGAGGCCATACTATTGATAAAATACTAGTAGAGTCAGAGTCTAGTATCAACTTAATGACCAAGACAATGGTTAAGGAATTAGGATTAGAAAATCAGATCCAGCTTACTACTCACCATAAAATTCATTTAGCAGATGCATCTAAATGCATACCAGTAGGAGAGCTGAGGGGTGTTAGCGTAATTATAGAGACAGAGACATTTGTCATGAATTTCTTTGTCATAAACCCATTAGATACACCACCATACTCAATATTATTTAGAAGACCATGGTTATATCAGACAAATGCTATTATAAATTGGTCCACCAAACAAATATTTTTTTCCAGATATTCTCACAGCCAGTCCCATACGGGGTCACCTTATGAGATGGGGTGAGGAGATAGCAAGACCTACAGAATCCTAGATCAATTTCATAAAATGCTATGAGATTGATGAGGAAGAGGAAAATGTCGAGGGAAGTTCTGGGTGGAACTAGAGCAAGCTTGACTGAGGGGATGGCTGATAAGGACAATTTTATAGAGGTAGAAATTAGTAAAGGTAAAACTTTGAATTTATATAAACACCAATCAGACCAAGAGTGCGAAGAGTACATACTACTTCTTCAAAAATATCAAAATGTATTTGCAGATCACTATGCATTGAAACATTTAGTGAAGAAACTTGATCTTTCAGGTAGGGTAGCTAGATAGGTATTGTTATTAGATGAGTTTCGTTACGAAGTAGAGTTAAGGAGAGGCAAGGATCATCAAAATGCTAATTATATATCACGCCTCTAAACGAAAAACCAGTTTGATCCTATTTTTGATGATTTTTTTGATGAACATATAATGCATATCCAATTGAAAACATCAATTTATATGGATATTATTGGGGCTATTACGTGCTTAAAAATACAGCCAGACAAATTTTAAATGCCAAGTATTGGTGGCCTACACTTTATAGAGATGTCAAACTGTTCATTAAAAAATGTAATCCATGTCAGAGGATGGGGAAACCCAGCTTCGAGACACATTGGCCACTTACACCGATTATTCCCTTAGCACCTTTTGAGAAGTTGGGGATAGACTTTGTAGGGCCTATCAAACCGACCAGTCGTAAAACCCGTCGATGTTACATTCTTGTTGCAACGGACTATGCTACCAAAATGGTAGAGGCGAAGCCACAATTAAAAACGATGCTAAGACTGTAGCAAAGTTTTTGTTTCAAAACATCATCACTCATTATGGATGTCCCTTAGAACTTGTAAGTGACAGGGAGCCCATTTTCTTAATCAAACCATTGAAGCTATGTTATCGTATTTTTCCATCACACATCGTCAAACCACTCCATATAATCCTAAAGCAAATGGACTTACTGAGTGAGCAAACAAAATTTTGTGCAAAAATTTGAACAAAGTGACAGAAACACATTCTTCTTATTGGGATCAGAAGTTACCATCTGTTTTATGGGCATATAGAACTGTCGAGAAAATCATAACTAGGTAGATTCCATATTACCTTGTATATAGAATACCACCCATAGAATTCGAAGTTCCAACATTTTGCATTAGCGATGAGGAACGAATGGACGAAAATGACAACCTCCAAAAATGAATGATTACTTTGATGCAATCGGAGGAGGATTGTTGTCTTTCAATAATCGAGACTAAACGAGTGCAGAATAAAAGAAAAGAAATTTTTTATCAATCTATTAAAAAGATCAAAATTAAATGAGGAGACTACATGCTTTTGTATGACAACAGACACATGTTGTTTCCAGAAAAATTACATACTAGATGGATGGGACCTTACAAAGTCATAGAAGTTTTTAATAATGGATCATTACAATTAGCAGATCTCGAAGGACATTTACTTGATACTCGAGTAAATGGATCAAGAGTGAAGCGCTACTATGACTAATTTTTTATGAACATGACGAAGTTGAGCTTTTGCGAAAAAAATGCGAAATTTTCGACATTATTCAAATTTCATCCAAAATCGTTATTTCCAGTTTTCGAAACTGCGAAAAACCCGACACTTGCGTTCCATTCTACACCTTCGAAAAATTTGCAAAAACACTGACATATAGCCATATCATTCAGTTTTGTGGAAATTACCATTTTGGGGAATACCAAAAATTGCGACACTTGAACCTTCACATTTTTTGGGATTTTTTTGGTGCTTAAATTCATTTGCCATTCATATTTGCCATTTTTATTTGCGAAAATGTTGACACTTCACCCTTCGCAAATTTCGCTCATATATTTTTGATGGAAAAAAAAAATGACAGTCTTCACCACCAAAATCATATACATTGTTCCATAGATTGTGTATACTATTTATTTTCACAGTTCAATACTCATGAATACCGAGCTGAGCTTTTGTGAACTGAACGAAGCATTTGTGTATTTTATTTATTTATATTTCATTTTCTTTTAGGACTAGATACTTTATTTTTTAGGTTGTACCTTCAAAGTCAGGACACACTTTCATTAAATCTTGGTCTAATCCGTCGATATATCATCAATACACCGAACACCTCAAACACTCCTGTTTTTCGTTTTTCTTTTCCATCACTCTTTGCTTTCTATTTTTGTGATCCTTATGATCGAACTCTCTTCTGCCATTACTAAAGTTTATTACCGCCATCGCTAGTTTACTATTACTACCGCCATGGCCATCATTTTCAAACACGTCCTAAACCAGTCCTACTAGTGTTGCAACCCTTTGCTGTTAGAGCTCGGATTGACGGACTACTCCAATTTGATCCTTCAGTCATTCTAGCAAATCTTTGTCATGAATTTATTCGAAATATCGATGAAATTGATGACGGACATATTCGAAGAATTGTCCGTAATCAGGAGATTGTTATTACTGAAAGTTTCTATTGCCGTGCATTAGGCTTGCCTATTGACGGCACAATTCCAGTTACAAAGCCCGACTACAATACTAGAAGTGGAGCTTTTCAAGAGAAAGCGTACCTTGAGAAGACGGGATATAAGCTCTCTTATATCCAGGACCCAAATCTCAAGAGTTTTGTTCGCTTCGCTCTTGCTTCAATCTTTTTACTGGAGCAAGAGTATACCATCTCTAATAAAAACATGAGATACCTGCTAAGAGCCTTAGACGGAGAGCACATTGCATTCGGACAGATTGCTTTCAAGCAATTCTATAAATTGATAAAAGGTCAACAATATTCAAGGCTCGAATTACAGTTTGGAATTTTATGTATGCATGCTGGAGCCTTGTATATGCAGGAGGATATCATGATAGCTCTGGTGCAACAAGTAGCAGCTTTATCAGTTGAAGAAGTTGACTCCCAGATGTAGACATTGAAGATGACCTCAACTGAACTTGCTGAATCATCATCATCAACACAGAAGAACACAAGTTCAGTGAGAGGATCCTCTCCTTCATCACAGTACAAGTCGGTCTCTAGTAGCGAAAAAATACGAGAAACAGTCGAAGAAGACACAAAAATTGATGTTGAGCTTGAGCAAATGCAAGATGATATTCAGCCAGAGATACCACAGGAAGAATAGGAAGTTCTTGCCATCAATCCAGAACAGGATGACGATGATGTTGAGCCACCAGTCCTGGATGAAGAACTTTACTCAAAGACTTTTGGGAAGCTGCTATCAGATACCTAGGCAACCATTCAACACCTTGTCAATCTGGAAAAGGTCTCAAGGAAGCTTAGAAACAAGTATGATTCTATACGAATAGACCTTATTCAGCTGGAAGCAATAAAGTCTGAGCTGTTGCGGAAGAACGAAGAACTTGAAAAAGCTCAAGTGGAGCTGTCGAAAAAAAAACACAGCCCTAGAAAAAGCCCAAGGTAGGTTTGATGCCACGTTGGAAGTACTTGAGGTAATGCAGGATCAATTGAATAAGTTTGAAAATGAAAATACATTACTCAAGCAACAGATCCAGACCCTGTAAGCTTCTCTATAGGAACAAAGAAATGATCGAGCTACTCTACAAAGCACCAACAAGGAGCTAAAACACAAGCTCAATGAAGCAATTGCCGACAAGGATAGCGCCGAAGCAAACTAGAAGCAGCTACAGGACTCTATCGTCTAATTGCAGAGTTCTACACACATGCTGAAGAAAGAAAACAAAATTTATAAAAAAGATACTGAGGAAGCGATCTTATGGCGAATAAGTGCCGAAGTAATGCTTGGAGCTTGTGTATCTCATGGCAGATACATAAATAATCCGATAGCTTGGAAGGGTATCCAAGAGAAATCATTCAGACCTTCCAGCTACAATATCTCCAACCGCGGATGGCTGCATACGAGAAGTTGAAGGAAGAGATGGAAGAGGCAAAATTCAATTCAAGCCAGATCTAGATTCCTGAAAAAGAACCTGTTTAGCACCAAGACCAATCGATGTAGACGAATGCACCAATCCAAGATACATCAGAAAAGGCCATCCAAACTGATGTAGTTTTCAAGCAAATCCAGGGAGATCAAGTAGTGCAGGCTGATGCCGAGGATGCTGAGAAGCCGAAACCAATTGCTGAAGCTACTACAAAAGAACCACCAATCTTAGCAATGATTCTGCAGTAGAGCGAAGCTTCACCAAGTAGTAGTATACAGAGAAAAAATAAGGTAGTCTACTCAGTACTGAGATCAAAATCTACTTTTGCCAAAACTTTTTGGTTACACCAAAGAGCAATGGGAAAGTCCCTGGACTTTCACCACTCTTAAGAATTTTTGGGCCAAACTAACAACACACCAAAAAGGTGTCTTGGCCTTGGCCATTGTTCAGAATAAGTTCAATGTGCCAACAAACTACATCCATGTTGTTACAGGATGTTTGTATATGTATATCCTCGAATACTTGAAAACATTTGAAAACACAATTTTCCCTACTCTGGACGAGTATGTGAATAAATTGGAACTAATAAACATTTTTGATGTTCATGAAATTCTTCCTAGTTCCTTATCCATTTCCCACAGGTACACCAGCCATCATTTTTCCCTGACTTATGGACCATTTATACAGATTGGGAAGTTAATTACTCTCAATATTTGAAAGAAATAAAGGAGCATAACCTGCTTCGATCCATGAATCCTATGACCCAATCATACTATACATACAGTTATATAAATATTGCTTCTCTTATCTCTTATGCCCTGCTATCCACTCAGAAATTGTATATAGAATAAGAATTTCCAGATTATACATATGCAGCTCTATCTCTAACAGTCCCTTCTGCTGAAATGTCAGAAATTCTAATTGAGGATAGCTGGTATGGCCATCTTGTAAATAACACTTTGATTACCACACCACTTAGTCCCCTCGGAAACCAAGGAATGGGTGGATATCCCAAACTGTCACTGCAAGAAGATTACATGCAAATGAACAACTATTTTCTCGCCACACGTGGGGCTCCAAGTAATTTCACTTGACTATTTTGCCCAAGTCCTTGTATTCTTAGCTTACAATTATGTGCTCATTGGATTGGACTTACACATGCAAGGTGCCAAAGCCCTCACACAATTATTAAGTCAAAACTAGGTACTCATCAGAAATATCTACAATATATCCACCAAGACCTTAATTGGTGACAATCCCACAACACCAACATCGGCTCTTTGAGATCCCTAGAATGCACCTCTATCCATAAAAAGTAAACATTGTTATGTGAAGAGCTTATTTTTATTTTATTTCTTTGCTTCATGAAAAACATAGATAAGAATTCAATTACGTAAAAACTAAATATTTATTTGTTGATAATCAACAAGTAGCAATGTTGGATCTACAAGTTTTCAATAATAACCATATGGATCGAACATTTGCGCATCATTGTTGTAGTAGAATTCACTAGGATCCCAATATCATTGTAATCAACCATTTGGCTATATAAGTTGGATGTGCTCTGTTGTCTACTCTTTGAACCTACCAATTGATAGTTTGGATATTGCCTTTTAATCATCACATGAGTCTCTCAAAGTAAATAAAATGAATCACGTTTTAGAGATCTCTTCAACAGTCAATAGTTCCTCATCCATTCCTCGAGCGTATGCTCTTGACAATGATGTTACTACTTCTTGCTGATCATTATGGCCTTGGACTCTCTATATTTGACCTTTTTGCCAACTCTAATGGAATCAAATTCATCATTGGTTTGGACTTTTGTTTAGTGAAACAATTTAATTTTGGTTGAACATTGCTCATTGTTGATATTGGAGCTGAATAACAATCATCAACCTTAGTCTTCCCCTTACCATTGTCATGTTGTCTTGAAGACTATGTGATAATGCTTGTTTGAGGACCTTGTTGTACTTGTTTTCCTACAAGAAACCCATTCCTCATAAATAATCTTTGCATAGCAACATCACTTGATTGTTGAATTGAAACTTCCAAAAGATTTGGTAGAATTCTCTAGATCTTAGGAGGATTTTTGTACCCCACATTTTCCTAAAAGCCAAGCGATACTATGATTTTTTTTTTATAGTGCATCTGAGTGGATAAATTTGATAGCAATTTGCATGTTGTATCTTGATAAATTTTTCCAATGTAGCTTGTTGTAGTCTCAATGGACAATCAAGACATGGGTGTCTAGCTCCACAATATGAACACAAATCCAAAAATGTATCACCCTAATGCGGATATTTGGATTAACAATGTCTTCCTCCACATTCATAACAATGTGTCATTCGCAAAATACCATCCCCTCTAAGCTGATAAGCATAAACATGTAACATATGACCATGAGTACCCTTCACATAGTAAATTCATAAACCATCATGGTCTTTTGATGAGGGTAATAATAAGCATGATGCTACTTTCCAATATTTCCACTCCTACCACTTTCAATTGATGATATTTGTGAGGTAATATAAGTCATACTAGTTTAAACTTATGAATAAGTTTCTTATTTGTATGTTGTCAATTTCAACCTTAAAACTTCTTGATCTTGACCCCGAACCATATGTTTCATGTCATGTCCTTGATTTTGCAACCGAGGATTTGAACTTGACAATTGGATTGTACATTATCTCCAAAGCAACAACCACATTGGTCTAATTGAGGAATATTCATTTTGCAAGCATTAGACTCATGTTGGTCATTTCCATTAGGATGTTCTTGGTCAACTCTTGAACACAGAACACTTGGTCTCATTGGCTTTTCTTCGTCATTCAATTGTAGTGCATGGTCTTTGATAATTTTGTGTCAAAATAAGAATAATCCACCTTCTTTTTCAGGACACTTGGTTCCACAGGGCCGAAATCCTTACAAAGACGTGTCACTGAGGTATAGGATGTGAATTTCTCCATACCAATTTTGATCTTGTCAAGTAGTCCAATATAGTAGTTCACTTTGTCTTTGCTTCAAAGAGTGGATCATAATTCTTCAACATGTCGTAAATTCTTGTAGTGTATTGTTAAATTGTTTCATTAGGGAACATTTGAACTTGAGAGCCAATTGTAAAAACTTGGTTGCACAACTTGAAAAAAAATGTAGTAGAGGCCAATATATGATAAACTTCAAGTACTATACAATGGTGGTGTCCCAATTCGGTGATGATAATGATTCTAAAAAAGAAAAAAGGGACTAAATCAAAAAGCAATAGCCAAGAATTTGAAATTCATTAAAAGAAATTATAAACAAAAACTTGTGTTGGAAGTATTTCTACTCTTCTACGGTGGCTGGATCTAATGAAGGGTTCATGCGTAGTATAGTGGTAGACCGGTCGTCCACCTTTTAAGATCTACACAAAACTTTCAACTGGAAATAAAAACATAAACAACGGAGAGCATCAAGGCTTCCCAACTGGTACTCAAATGTAAATTAAACTAAGCTTGGCTAAGGCTTTGCCAAGTAGCCAAGATCAACGGAATAACAAACTCTTGCCAAGACTTTCCCAACTAGCAAGATGACTAAACTAAATCCTACTTAACACCCAAAAGGGATTTGGAAATAAGATTGTGGCTAATAATAAGCATCAAGCAAATAGAAGCATGCCACAATAAAACCTATGAAAAGAAGGCAAGGAGGCCCAAGCACTTTCCCTTAAGCTATGCACCTTCCCGAAGGGAACACAATGAAAATAGAAGACAATCTCAAGAGAGCAATCTAGCATAATCTCAAAGTGTTATTTACAAGGAAAATGCCTCTCTTCTTATAGCAAGAAGGGCCTTCCATAAGCATCCACTAGCTTATGGGATTATTATCTAAACTAGCCATTCTAAGGCTTTCCAACTTCTGACTTAGAGCTTAGGACTTTAAAATTTCTAACTTAAGATAGCTTAACATAACTTAGAATCTTTCTAAGCTTAAGTTTTCTTAAGTCTAAGTTCTAAGTCTAAGTTTAAGTTGTTTTATTTATTTAAGCTTCTACCTATGGACTTACAAAACACATGCTATAGTCGAAGTTTTTTTAACATTTACTCATACGTGGACTTACAATACACATGCCATGAAGTTTTTATTTCTTTTTTATTTTTCACTCTGTTGCTAACATTATCCCCCTCATTGGATTGGTGGTCCTACACCAATTGAAGCTTTTTTGTCCTGGATCTTTTGAGCTTCTTGGAGACGAGATTGTTGTTGGTCGGATTGGTAAATCTTGTTGCTGATGCCCTCCATCATTTGCCAGCACAATTTATTAAGGAACGGGATTGGTTTGTAATAGTGGAGCATACCCTAGAGAAAGTCGCGAGTTTTCCACAGCTCCAACATATCAACATGAAACATAGAAGTGAGGGTTGCTCGGTAATAAAGCCGCGCTATGTTGATGCGATTGTCTTGAGTCTTTAAAGGTTTATTGATGTCGATGGTGGGGTGGTAGCCCCCAATCCCAATAACCTTTTAGTTCCACCAAAAATGCCACCAGACCGCATTTATCCGCAAAATAACACACATCGCGTTTAGGGTTGCCATGGTGCTTTTAGTAGATACATGGAAATTTGTGACCATATCATCAACTAGGTTGCCGGTATCCACCCCTGTGAGCATAAGCCAAAAAATCTTATACTTTACCTTGGTGGCATGAAACGGTTCTCGTTGTGCTACCGAATAATAATATGGATTGGTGTGCATATAGGCAGGTGCTTCAATACCGTACGAAATACCATGCCATGGAGGTTTTGCTCTGTAAACAAAGCTGGTGGCGCCAGAGTGGTTATGGATCAAGGAGTTTGACGACTTCCTTATGGTTTTTACAATGATCAAGATTTGGAAGGATGTAGCCACCTCGCTCCTTCTTTGCAAACTCTTGAGATGTAAACAAATCTTTGCTAGGCACATTGGTTGTGATCTTCTGCCTCATTGTGGGTGCTTTAGCTACCAAGGCATGTTTAACTTGTGGATCAGGTTGAGGGGAGAGAGGTGGTGAGGGGTTAGATTCAGCAATGCGTTGAGATTCTGAAGAAAATTGGCATTAGATGAAGGGACAATTAGTTGTGTTGATGGGGTTAGAAGCGGAAGAGATGGTGTTGGGAGGAAGTGCCACCAGTGTCCTATGATTTAGTTGGTGGAGAAGTTGTCGATACTTGTCGTGGTCCTTGGAATGCTGAGTCTTGATTGATTGATAGAGGCCCTTGGAAATCTCACCCATCTCCTTCATCATTGTAATGATTTCCGTAATCATGAAACTGGGCGTGTTCTGCATGGACGAAAGTGTTGGATTTCAATGCTCAGGCTCAAATCATTTGGTAATGAGCATCCTAAAAAATCTATATATACTTATTCTTGGAGAATATGAAAATTGTGATGGCTCGAGTTTTCAGCAAATGATCAAAAAATTCAAAATCAAATTTTTCCGACCCAAGCCTATTTTTTGACCCAATGTCATTCTTGTCAAAGAGAGATTTTTTTACCTTGGGTCGGGTCGGATTGGTTCTAACTTTTTTGACCCTGGATTGGATCGGATTGGGTCTAACTTTTTCGAGCGTCTTAGAACCTGGATCGGATCGGGTCTAATTTTTTTGGGCGTCTACGACTCTGGATCAATTGGATCGGGTCTACTAAATCAGACCCTTTGTAAAATCTGACCCAATGATTAAATTTTGACCATTTGTATTGTCAAATTGAAAATCTGACCCACATCGTGACGTTGACAGTCTACAAACCAACTCTACTAATTATATCAAACCCCATACTATCGTGGTAAAATGTCTAGGTGGTTGGATGAGAAGCGGTTTCTTCATCTTTTCCTACATGGTATTGCCACGAGGTTGTGGCTTCGGAGGACGTGAGGTGTGTGGATGAGGAATTGGTGGCACATTATGGAGGATTTCATCATCGATTTGAAAAATGGTTTCTTCCCCACATAGGTCCCACAAATACTTTGGTCGTTTGACACGATATAGTCTGGTATCAGGTTTTTTGACCACAACCTTGGCAACTGGTTCCACCTGGGATGAGTGTTGCAGGAAAGCTTTGAGTGGAAGTGCCTTTTAACGAGGCAAGGGAGATAGGAAGAACGAGAACGGAGAAGAGAACAGGAATATTGCAGAATAACTCTCCCGTTCTAGTCGGCTGCTAGGTGCAAAAATAGTCTAATAGACAGCTTATGCTAAAGATAATCACAGTTTTATGCATTCTGATTGCCCAATAGGATCTTAAAAATTAATTCATACTCTAAAACAAGAGTACAGTCCATCGAAGAGATTAGAGATGGCTTGTGCATGGTACTTCTGAAATCATATTCAGTGTGAAGTATAGATCTAAAATAATGGAAGAGCAGTATGATATTGCGAGTTCCTCAAGCGTCAAAGACAGCCATCGTCTAATCAGAAATTGAGGAGTCATAGACGTCCGTGTTTTGATCAGAGTGAGTATACAAGCGCGATCAAACAGCAATGAAAGCGCATTCAATCACAACAAGCATTCATCTACATTGTATATAGATAAAAATGTGCTGCTGCTATATTACACCGAAGCACAATACAAATAGCAATACAACAAAAAATTGATGGCGTAATTGGGAGGCTCAAATAATACGTCTCATGGACGGAGCAACCACTAATCTGTGCTTGGATGATCTATTTATAGATTTCATCCTTGTATTAATTACATTGAATGTTTGTCACCTAATTGGAAAAGCCGTTGTACTTGGAAGTATATGGCTTCTATGACAACTATACATAGTGTATACGGTCAACAAATCAGTATCGTTGACGCATATGAGGACATTGCAAAATCTCTCACTTCGCATTTTATGTGAAGTGGTTTCCTCTCACTTCGCAAATCACGGGAAGTGACCAAAGATTTTTAAATGGCTGACACTAGGCTTGTGCCCATGCCAAACTTCATAAGGAGTTTTGTTGTTGACGGCTTTGGTGTTGGATCTGTTCTGCACGTAACAGGCTGTGGCAGCAGCTTCTACCCAGAACTTCGCAGGTAGGTGTGCTTGATGTAGCATTGATCTAGTTGAGTTGAGAAGAGTTTGGTTCTTCCTTTCTGCAATCACGGTCTGTTGAGGTGAATAGGAAGTAGGGTACTATCTTTTGATGTCATGTTCAGCCACGTAGTCGGACATCCCATTGGAGATGTATTCGCCACCACCATCAATTCGGAGTGCCTTCATTTTCCTAGACATTTGTGTCTCAGCCATGGCCTTGAATCTCTTGAAGCATTCAAAGGCTTCAAATTTGTGCTTAATGAACATGACTGTAGACCATCTGGAGTAATCATCTATGAAAGTGATAAAATAGACTGCATCTCCTAAGGATGGAGTTGGCATTGGACCACATAGATCATTATGTGATGGTGACCTCTAGTGAAAGAGCTAATTCCACTTGGAATCTGTAAATTAGTGGAATTGCCACTTAGGCTCTACATGGGCAGCCTCTTGGTCTATTTAAAAGACCCCCTCTCTTGTGAGAGAGCTTTACTTGTAATGTCATTTGCTCTTGCTGAATAAAGAAGATCCTCCACAAGTTCTTGGCATTCTTGGAGCTCCTTGTTCATGACAGCCTTTTTGAGTGAATCTTTTATGAACATGCATTTCTATATTTTGATTGTGATTGTAGAATAGATTAATTTTCTCTTTTTTTTCCTTCTACAATGTGGATTAAAGTGGAATAGATTTCTTGTTCTTGTTTTAAAGTAGATTTCAGCATTCAGGTAAACTAAATAGACTGGATTTTGGTGTAGATCTTGCTTAGCCTTTTACAATCCAATTCTTGATGTTCTTGGGCTATCCAAAAATCAAGAGATGGGTGTTTCTTGATCTTTGGATCATTATTATGTTGATAGATAATTGGTTTCTTGTTTCTTGTTTCAGTTTTGTAGATTAATCTGAGCGCATTATTGTTCCTAATATTTTGTAGAACTGATCAGACAGATCTTGATTCTACTAACAAAACGCGCAGTTTACTTGACAAAGGATGAGAAAGAAATGAACGCGAACTCGAAATATTTTTATTCATGATCAATCTCGAAGGATTCGCAAAATTTGTCTTGCAGTCAACTCGAAAGATTCATGAAAGATTCACAAAATAGTTTTCTGTATAATCTCATGGCTTTCTTGTTGAAGCTCCAAAGATTCGCGAACAGAATCTTGTTGCGAAATATTTTGTTTCTTGTTCAAACCTCAGATTTCATGAAATTGTCACGAACAATTTGCAAAATCTTCTGGACTGTTCTTCAAGCTCACCTGTCGTGAACAGTTCATGAAATATTCTGAATTTCTTCTTCAAGCTCAGAATTGTCATCTGTCGCAAACAATTTGCAAAAGACGAAAATGTCGCGAAGAGACAAGTGTCATGAACAATTTGCGAAATATGAAACTGAGACAAAGAGATGGACTGTCACAAATAATTCGTGAACAGAATTTATTCGACCCTAGAAACAGAGCGTTGATTTGAATATCAACCGTCGTAAACGGTTAGATATCTACTATCACAAAAATAAAAGGCCAAAAGACCTGTCTAGTATCAATATAAATATATGTGCACTACTCGTTGTAACTAACTCAGTCAGAGACACAACAGTGAGATAAGATAGCAAGAGATGTTATAAAAATTCGTTTTTGATCAATAGTTTTTTATTGTCTAAAAATTGTCTTAAGTTGTCTCTTACTTCCGCATATTATTTTCGCACGCATATTCAATCAGAGCAAAAATTGTTCTATTAGTACATAGGTCAGATATAGACCTGATTGAAGACACTGAAATTAGTTTGATTTATTCAATCTTTCATCGTGTTCTCTGTGGAAGAATAATTACTAGTTTTCCTATAGTGGTATCAGAGCTTAAGGAATTAAAATTGATATAGTGGTATCAGAGTATACAGGTTCAAAGCTGATACAATAATATCAGAATGAATTAGAGTCGATACAGTAGTATCATTGCACCCCTCTCAGCATTCTTCATACATCCATCAGCAAGCCGCTATTTGGAGTGATTTAGAAAATTAGAAGATGTCATCGATCATCAATTCTGGTGCCGAAATTTCAATTTCTAAGGAGAAACCGCTTAGTTATTTTCTTCGAACTCTACCCAGGTCATTCCACACAACAAAAATCTTATTGGCGAAAGATGCGACAATGACACTTCAAAAGGCAATAGATGGAGTTAAAGAGGAAGTAGAAGCTCGTGAACGCTATGACAACAATGGTGATTCCGAAAATGCTCTATTTACTCAGAAGAATAAATCTTCTAAGAAGTCAAAGTTTAAGAGAGAGTCGTCTAAAAGGAATGAGTCTAAGACAAATGAACAACAATCTGGTAAACAACAGAAGAATTCTGGTGATAAGAAGATCTGCAATAAATGCAGAAGATTAGGTCACATAGAAGAAAAGTGTTGGTTAAATCCAAAGATTGAATGCATTCATTGTCATAAACGGGGTCATGCAGCAGTAGACTGTTATCAGAATCCCAGAAACAAAAAGGAATAGAATCGAAGCGAACCTTCAAATCCAAACTATGTCAAAGACAAAGCAGAATGCTCTAGAGCAGCAGACGACAGGGCAACAAGGAACTCAGCAGCTTATGTTAGTGCTTATCTATGATGTTCATCTAATTCAATTCAAGAAGTAGTGCTTGATTCGGGAGCCACCTCACATTTCGTTTCCTCGAAACAAATTTTGTCTGAGTACAAGACGACGAACTATTCAAGATTCATTATACTTGGAGACGGTTCTAAGCACGTGGGTGATGAAACTGGTGTACTATGGCTAGACACAAATCAAGGTGACAAGAAACTGGAGGAAGTTTTCTATGTCCCTACTCTTGATAAAGATCTTCTATCCATAGCTAAGATAGTCGATACAGGCATGTCAGTAACCTTCACAAAGAACTCTTGTAAATTGTTCAAGGAAGATTCTGATAACTTGGTTACTAAAGGCAACAGAGAAGGAACTTTATATCACCTAAACATTCAAACTAGAATCAAACAAGTCAATCAAAATCAGGAATCAACAGATATTCTGTGGCACAAGAGGCTATGTCACATGAGCATGGAAGCCTACCAAGCCAACAAAAGTCAGAGAATTCAAGAAGTCGAAATCAAAAGTAGAGATATTCGAACTACCTGTGAATCATGTCTTAAAGGCAAGATGACTAGAACACCTTTCAGTATGGATGCTTATAAAGCAACTAAGGTATTTGAAATTGTGCATTTAGATATTTGTGGACCATTTGAAGTATTGTCATTGGGTGATGCAAAGTACTTTACAATGTTTATTGATGACTTCAACAAGTTCGCTACAGTATACTTTATTCGTACTAAATCTGAAGCTTTCGATAAAGTCACTGAGTATACAAATTGGGCTGAGAAGCAGACAAGCAATAAGTTGAAGCAGATTCGCACAAATCATGGAGGTGAGTACATTTCCAATGAATTCATGGCTTATTGTACTGATCGAGGTATGGTGCACACAAAGACTACATCATACACACCTCAGCACAATGGGATAGCTGAACAGAAAAATTGTACACTTATGGAAGCTGCAAGGTGTATGATGACTCATGCGACAACACCGAAATAGTTGTGGATAGCAGTGTATATCGATGTATTCGCACTTATTATGTTCTTGTGATCATTGAATAGGTTCTGTATACCATATGACTCCTGATTAATGCCATCAAGGGTAGGGGGTGTAATACTTTCACTATCATATCTCGTGTGATGATGGTCTGAGCTTGGATCTATAGGGGTGTGTCATTAGGGGCTGTCCATATTGGTTCATCTATTTCTTCCCATTTCATCATTCTTGTCTGGAGGCGCAACTTGATCGAGCTTATTGTGAAATATCGATAGTATTGCCTCCTCAGACTTAGTGGCCTTCCCAAGACTCACCTGCCAATCACTCTCTTCCATCCACTCTTTTCTAGAGTTGCTCGTAACTCATCTTAGATTATAGAGAGTATGCTCGCCTTAGCCTCTCTAGGTATGAGTATTTCTTTTTAGTGCGTTGAAGGTATGTTTTCACTTGTCTCAACTCGTTTATCCTTAGGAGTCTTCTCATGAAGTTTACTCCAGAGGTTTATATTTCCATTACTTTAGATTTCATGATTGAATAGCCCATAATGGTGTAGATCAGACCCATTCCCTTGTGTCCAAACACAATCCTCTAAATAATCTAGCTCTCCATGGAACATCTTAGGATCAATTGACATTCTATCTCTCTCATCACAATTTGATTTGGGTAATTTTGAGGGTGCAGTCCTCTCATCAAATGTATGTTGCACATCATAGGTATCATGTGGTGGCTCTCTAGGTGTGCTAGAATGGCAAACAAGTGAGGCTCTAGATTGACTCCTAGTGGGATCGTATTTCTCATGGTCATCTCTTTCGGTCATGTAGGGTGGTCTTGTTTCAGGGGTTTCAAATATATGAAATGATTCCCTTAGACTTGTCAATTCATTACCTAGTGCCTACTATCTATGGTCATATTCCTTATTGTCTGGATAATGACTTGACATTCATATGTGGCGATATATGTTCTATAATCATGGCTCTAGATACTACTTCTTCAAAAGAGGAAACTCCAAATTGGTGTACCATTAATTGAAGATTTGCATGTAAACTCCTAAGGAAAAAAGTCCTCACTATTGGGATGAAAACTCAATTCCCAAATCAATTCTTTATTGGAAAACCAAATCTTTTAGTCATCTAACTTATAAACATATGGTTTTGTTGCTCTTTGAATTGAAGATTCTACTACTTACATTTCCTTCCATGCTCCATCTTCATGCATTTAGTTTGGGTATGAGGTTGATCCACCATTCCACTCAATTCTGATGCTTCCATATTCTTGACTCCTTGAGGAGTTTTTATTACAAGTGTTGAGTGACAATTGTAACAAGCACTCTGTAGGATTCCCATTTGCGTTAGTTAGATGTTTTGTTGTTGATCTGTGATTCCAGTAGGATTAGATTCAGTTATTTTCCATGTTTCTTGTGTAGATTAGATTAGTAATAATCTGCAAATTGTAAAAAAACAAGAAGAAATCTATAGCAAAACTGTAGAGCCATAGATGCACGAGTTCTTATAGATCTTATATCCAAGATGACCTACCATTGCCAATAAAGGACCGAAATCAGGCGTAGGTGTGCCATACTGACAAGCGGGACACACTACCATTGTACTGTAGAGAAAATTGAGAAGATGCCTTCCATGACTGAGCCCATTGTCAAGCTGAATCTGTGTTGAACAGAAGCTCAGAAGCTCCATTAACATTGGCACCAGTTGCTATTGTCAATCTTCTTGGCTTTTGATCCATTAGAACTCGTATATACCAGACCATCTTTCAGTTCTTCTTCACTTTTGATTGCTTGCTTGCCTTCCTACATTCATATTCTCCACAAGCATGCATTCAATCTGTTCTCTAAGATCAGAGTTACATCACCACACTTCATCAAACACGTGCAAAGAAACAACCACCACACCGCTATCCCACATTTTTTGACCCCAATCATCCCTTGACATGTCCCTAGCATGTCCTATTTTAGGAGGATGACCAATAGTTTACATCTACAATCGACACTTACACATGAACAGACTTAAAAATTGCATTCGACAATGCCTCTAAGTTGCATCCGATGCCCTTCAATTTTGTTTGCACCCGACAACCCAATTTCACAAATTTCATCCGACGTACATACGATGACCACTTAAAAATTTTGTCCAACAATTGCATCCGACTAGTAGGTCTAAAGCCGACGAGTGCATCCGACACCGTCTTTCCATCTTCATCTACCAAGTCACTTTTGTTTGCATCTGCCCCTCCATTTGTTACTATATCCGACGCATAGCATCTGACAACTCTCAACATTCCAACCTTGTAGAGAGTTTAAGATATTTGTGCATATCCAAATTTTTGAGAAATCCATATCACTTCAAAGTTTATTCTTGTATATAATTGAGATATTGGCCTTGGAGTCAACATAGAGAAATTATGAAATTTGGTCCAACGTGCTTCGACCAACTGTCCCAACTGAGAGCTCAACCAAATGTTCCAACAGAGTGCCACGACCGAGTGATCTCATAGAGTGCTACAATCACATCGACTTCTGTCGAATCTCTGGATCGAGCTTCAACAAAAAATTTCAACCAAGGGATTCTAGCCGAAGCAATTACCTTGAGACTCACCCATAGAACAGCCGAATGAGTCATTCCTTCAATGAAAGTACAGCTTGGATACTATCAAAGATACAGAGCTAGCAACTGCATGTGCCTATGTCACCAAATGTGCAGCAGTGAGACAATGTTCATGAAGAGAAAGGCAGATTGCAGACCAGATGAGCCAGGACCAAAAGAAAATCACTTGCCACTTCCTCCAAACAGCTACACCTAATGGATATTTCAGCAACCACAATCACCACAAGTGCAATCACTTGTTGCTGATCCAAGTCCCAATCACCAACCGGGACATTACTACTAATAACATCATCCCCTCGCGTCCAACAAGCAGTTGCTTCTGTGATAGCATTCCAACAGCAATCTTAGGCAACATATTCAGGGAAGAGAGAAGGGGACAACCAAAAGATACACTCGCAGTTGATACCACTCAATAAGACAAAGGCTAAGAAGACAGGCGAACACTCCAAAGGGACTCAACCAGGAGGAGCACCTCAGTCATAAACCTTGGGTTTCGAGCATTGGAGAGACGAAGATCCTTAAGGAGGGGGAAGTACAAGTATTGGGTAATCAGTCTTCTCCTTCAACCACTACTACATCCACACCCTCCACATTCCCATCATCTAGTTCTCTTGCCACAACATCTATATCTATTTCCATGTCTGTTATATCATCCACACCATCTACCGATATCACTACCACCGCAACTTCCATCATCAAAATGCCACCACCACCGCCACCTTAGCTTTACATCTTTCAGTTATTCCACCATCTCACTATTCATCTCTTTTCAGACCTTTTTAGTCTTACTGAGACAACTAAAAGGTCATTATAGTGTCTTGCGGACACCAACTACCACCTACATTGGTTGGTCAACTAGAAAGAATATTTAAGAAAATAGGTGAAGCAGCAAGAAAAGATAATATAAAATGAAAAAAAAAAAAGAATCAAAGAGATCTAGCTAAAAAGGCCAATACAAATGGAAAGATCGAGAAACAAAACAAGATCTTGGTCAAGTCTCAACAAATAATGGATCAAAGGAAAAGATGAAAATGATAGTGGGCCTACAAGACAAAGTGAACTCCTCACCAAGTAAGTGGTGATCAAAGCTCAACACTACAAGGGTCTAAGGTTGCAATTGTAATATTGTCAGTTCCTTCACCTTCTCACAGCAGCAAGAATATTCAAGTAGAAGAATTCATATAGATTGCACAAATGAACGACGCAGTAGTGAGAAAAAAAAATTGTACTCTGATTAATATCAATAGTGAGTACAATGGCTTGAAGTCATAACTTTAGCTTGTTGTGCATGATAACGCTGGCTACAGAAAACGCTGATTGAAAGAGGAAATTCAATTAACTCAATTAACACTTACATAGCTTGATTCAGCCAGTATATATATTTACAAGTGTCGAGAGAAAAATATCTTATGCCTTAACTGCCATTTACTCCAGTTTTGCATCTATACAAAGTTGGTAACCGCCCTTATGATATTTGTTTCTCTAGCTATTTTAGGGTTGATGATAAGTTGGCGACGTCGATCTGCCAATGTAGCAAAAATGCGAAAAACCTGAAGGTGCCCTTTAGACTAAAGGTATGAAACTCCTGAAGGTGCCCTTGGACTTAAGGTGTGTAAATTCCTAAGGCGCCTATAGACTGAAGGTAGCGAAGAAGGCAAAAAAAGTGAAAAAGGCAAAAAAGACGAAGGTGCCTTAAGAATGGTTTCCAAGGCGTTCTGGCCAGCCTTACACTGAAGGCAGCGAAGAAGCAGAAAAAAGACGAAAAAGGCCAAAGGTGCCTTACACTGAAGTTTTAGCGAAGAAGGCAAAAGTGCCTTAGATTAAAGACAGTGAAGAGGACGAAAAAGACGAAGGTGTCTTAAAAATGGTTTTTAAGACATTCTAGCCACTTGGCCACTGCGTTGCTTTTTCGCGAAGTTGCAAAAAAGGGAAAAAGAGAAGGTGCCTTAAAAATGATTTCCAAGGCATTCTGGCCACTTGGCCACTGTGTCGCATTTTTTGCAAAGTTGCGAAAAAAGGAGAAGGTGCCTTAAAAACATTTAAGAAACAAGAAATCTCAAAAAAAGAAAAACGTGAAGGCCCAAAAACATGTTGTCAGCGTTCGGTTTTCAGTAAGCTCATTACTTGAACGATTTGTTTAAGGCTGAGCATAAGAAATCTAACAGAGAGCCGAGTTTGAGAGCACGAGAATTACTAGTGATATGTTAAGTGCATATACTGTGAGCCCCATGGTATTCCCAAAAGATGGAAAACCATGTGGGAGCTAGTAGTTTAGGCTCTCTCAACTTGAGTTGTATTCTTAATAAAAAGGCCTCCTAATAATGTGTAAGAGGTGGAACCCAAAAGGTTATAGAATGGGGTTCACCGAGTAGTCAAGAGGTGGAACTCAAAAGCCTATAGAATGGAGTTCACTAACTCACTACTATAAGGAAGGCCTCCTCCACGAGATCCATAGCATGTGTTATGTACTAAAATGTTGTTGCTCTTTAGGTTGAAGATTCTACTACTTACATTTCCTTCCATGCTCCATCTTCATGCATTTAGTTTGGGTACTGATGTATGAATGTGATTGTTGTTGATTCTTCTCTTAAGGTTTGGTTTGGGATTAGTATCAGGTAGATGTGCAGGGCTTGGAGGTTGATCCACCATTCCACTCAGTTCTGATGCTTCTTTGTTCTTGGCTCCCTTGAGGAGTTTTTATTACAAGTGTTGAGTGACAGTTGTAACAAGCACTCTATAGGATTCCCACTTGCTTTAGTTAGATGTTGTGTTGTTGATCTGTGATTCCAATGGGATTAGATTCAGTTATGTTCCCTGTTTCTTTTGTAGATTAGATTAGTAATAATCTACAGATTGTAAGAAAACAAGAAGAAATCTAAAGTAGAACTGTAGAACCGTAGATGCACGAGTCCTGATAGATCTTATATCCAAGATGAGCTACCATTGCCAATAAAGGACCGAAATCATATCGTAGGTGTGCATCGAATCAATACATTCTTGATCATTCATGGATTTGAACCAAGCTTTGTAGACTGTAATGTACATTTCAAAGTTGTTAATCAATTTATTGTCATCATCACACTCTATGTGGATGACATGCTACTATTCAGCAACAATATCGAACTGACAAAGGACACTAAGAGGATGCTATCTCAAGAATTCGAGATGACAGATCTAGGAGCTTCTAGCAAATAGTCGTCATTGGTGTGGTACTAATTGATCTGGATATCGATAAAAAGCTTGATGATTGCCTTGGCCTATTTATGAGATGGAGTTGGTTGAAGACCATACATAATGCCTATAGCAGCAAGGGTGCCTTAGTGACCTGCACATTGTGCACTACTCCTTGGAAGGCGACGTAAAACTTTGCCTTGGCCTTGTTCCAGGTACCGAAGGCCATGCTGATGAAAATCCATACTTATCTTATTTAAGAAGGCCTTTTCATGGATCCTCATCACCTTGAGCAAGGGCTCGACAAGGTTCATTTATTTAGCCACTCTGGTTGTGCTAGGAAGCGCATGATGTCTATTAAGATTGGATCATAATTGAGAACGACAATTATGGGTGAAATTTTGGTATCGAATTCAGTCGAAGACAAGGTGAACAAGGTAGAAACTGAGAACTGAAGGCTTGAAAGTATATCAGAAGGCTGTGTGATAGTTTTGAGAAAGTTTGGTTGTAGGAAAAATTTGCAAGAGCTTCACTAACACAAGTGAGAAATGAAATCGAAATTAGCCATTTTATAGGCTAATTTGGAGGGTCTATTACAAAGTACTAGTTTGGCTCATCAGTTCTGGACAAAAATTTGCAAGTATGTTCAGTATTGTGAAACTAGCTTTTTCTCGGTGAAGGTTTTTGACCAATGGTGTAGCTCGGCGAAGGTTTTGTAGGTCTAACGAGGGTTCAACCCTCGCCTAATTTCATCCTTTGCCTAGGTACTGCATTTAATGCAAATTTTCAGAATTTCAACATATGCCCAACCTAATTTTGGTGTTCTAAATCCATTTATCAGGTCGGCGAAGATCATAATGAGTGTAGCATGCTCGGCAAAGGTTCCCAAAGTAGCATATGTCTAAACTCTTGTCTAACTTCAAAACATGTACTTTCTGTGCAAACCAACCTTCGCCCAGTTCAATATAGGTAGATCTGAACTAGATGTATCATATGACAATCAACGAAGGTTCACATGACTGTTTGTTCAAGATTTGACTAAAAGAGTGATTTTTTTGAGTCATTTTCCATCAAGAATTACCTCTTGAAAACACTTTCCTTCCTCTTTTTTCAAAAATAGAATCAACAAATAGTGAAAAATAACACGCTAGTAAATATGGCTGTCAAAACTTGCATAATCAGCTGCCATTCACTGGGGTATCAAATATTCTACCATCCAGGTGTTCCAAGGTAACTACTCCGTACGACAATATTTCTTTCACTTTGTATGGTCCTTCATCTGTAAATTTCAATTTTCCTTTGATCAATTTGGTTTTGTACATTAAAGCTAGATCTCCTTCTTGCAGAGCTTTCTTATGTAAACGACGATTATGCCATGCCTTGCGACGAGCTTTTTCTGCTGCTAGTGCATGAACTGCCATCAATATGATTTCACAAAGTTTATGCAAAGCCTCATGATGTAGTTGTAAAGATTTAGCATCATCCAAAGTAGAGCGTTTGAAATGATCTGGCATGTCATGCTAGACTTCATCTGATTGTTCTTGTTCAAAGGAATTGACCTTTGATTTACATTTAGCTTTCTTGGTAGGAATCGTTCAAGGAGTTGATGATTTTCTAGAAGGTGATGTATTCCTAGAAGGTGAAGAATTTCTAGAAGGTGATGTCTTCCGAGAATTTTGACTTGACGAGTCATCTTTGTTCTTCCCTTTACTTTTATCCAATAAAGGCGGTACCTCTTTTGCACCAAATGTAGAAACTACATCTCGTGATGTATTCTTCCATTTCAAAATTGTGTTATAATGTTTCTTAGCTTGCTTCTTCGTCATTGGTCATGTATTTTTCTCTTCCTTCAATATATTTGCTTTTCGCAATTTTATTGTTGGTCCATCTAGAATATTTCAAACTCCAAATCTTGTAGAATCCATATGATTTAGAATCTGCTCATCAGTAAGGTTGACATATTCATCATAACATAAAGCATGGATGACATGAATAAGTTTCTCTTCAATAAAATCTGGAATCAGATCAGTCGATATTCATGTCGCATTCATCATATTGGCTGGAAAGGTGATCGCCTGTACAATGCACAGTTGCAAAAGCTTGATTCCAATTAACATTATCTGTTTGAGAGTCATAGTGCACTCCCAAAGCTTTCACTAGTCGATCACAAGTATGATCCGTTGTTGATGAATCATCATCCATCTTCTAGACTGCTGGTTTGATTGTCCAAGTTAACGGATCAACTTGAACTGCACACTCACGATTCTCAAATGTAATCTTTCCTATTCCCCAGTTATGAATTACTTGCGCAACAACTCGTAACCATGGACATCCCAAAGGAATGCGATAAACTGATGGTGCTTTCGGTAAGTCCATTACTACAAAAGCAATGACAAATTGGATTCTTGCAATCTTCACATGTATGTCTTCCACTATGTCTTTAGGATGACTGATCAGCTAACTTGATAACAATTTGTAGGTTTCATCCTTGTAAGGCCCCATTTAGCACATAGCTTTGTTGAAATTAGATTGATTCATGAACCTCCATCTATCATGGCTGTCTCTTTATCGAATTGTTTATGCTATATCAGCAAGGTGATATTTCTCTGCTCACTTTCCCAAACTGACCCTACATCGAGTACTTTGTTTGAATCTTCAAACCCGACACAAAATAGTGGTTCATGGCGGACAGTTGGTTCTATCTTGGTCAACATCTCTCGGCTAACACTTCTTTTACTTGAGGCACAAACTTTATAAATTCTCCCAATGTAATATCTATCTTGCTAGATAGAATATTCATGATCAGTTCTGTTTGCGACGCTTCAGGTTCGGTTATCTTGAAAGGCTCTTCACAATGGTGCAACTGAGTGTTAACATCCGTTCATGGATTATGTAAATTCGATGATGGTACAACAAATAAAAAAATTTCGTTGCAGCTTTGGCGACTTTCAATGTCTCATTAGTCTTTGATCCACTGTCTCATGTTGTTGTATTTCTTCTTCTATGAGTTGAGATTTGGATACATCTCTGATGTGCTAGGTAGATCTATAGTTGGCACAGATTCAGTAGGTGTTGGATCAACAACAACTCCTTTCTGCTTCTGAGCTCGTGTGACAACCATCAATGGTGCACTTGGTTCAATAGGTTGAACTTAACTGCTGGCCTTTGCTTAATTGTAATCATATTCAATGGAGCAGTTATCGGCAATGGTTTTGGTCTTGTTGGACAGTTAACCGCATTCCCGACAAAATGGAATAAACTTTTCTTTATTCGAACATTCAGCAATTCTATGATTGTATCCACATCCAAAGCGTTCAAGTAGTTCTCCAGCCCATTGTCTAGCAGTAGCATAGATAGTGTATTGCTCTAAAGAACCAATCTCTTGATCAGTATTGTAATTCCATTGGTCATTACCAACCGAAAATTTTGGTTCCATCATATTCGCAGAAGGAACATGTTGTACTAGAGGAGCTGGCAAGGCTAATCACTGAGGAATTCCAAGACCATGGGCCTTACCATCAGGTATTTTCCAATTTGGATTATCCTTCCCCTATAGTGTTGCAGGTCCCACTACAATGCCTCATCTTTTACACTTAATTTTTGGAAAGGCATGGATCAACATTTGCCTACGTAAAACCAAGAACTTATTGGTTGATAAAGTCATGCTTCTTGGCAACACTTCAAAGTTGCAGCAGATTATCAGGATAGCCCTGCATAATTGAGAGTCTCCTTCTTGTTCTTTTCAGCTTTCTTTTTGTCAAAAGACTTTTCGTAGTTTATCTCCTTTTTGATGACTTTGAATGTGATGAATCTCATTCTTATGCCCAACGAAATGGATTCCAGATAAGGCCTAATCATTGGTATAAGCTTGTTCATATAGCAGCTCTCGATCATCTGAACATATTGCCCTCTGAAAATTGCCTTTGAGTCTTTTCTTTGAATTTCTTGGACAATTCCCTTGTAAGTCTTGTCAAATAATCATGAATTGTCTTGGCACTCTTTATATTCTCCTTATGCTTCAGGGTGTTTCCTCAGTTCTTCTTCCAGTTGAAGTCCCGGCCTCATCGACACTCTTGTCTCGATGAGAAGTGGAGAACCTTCAATTGGTAGGTCGCACAAACCTTGGGCTATTAGTCTTCAAGGAGGTTATGAAATGGTGGTAGAAACAGATTGGAATGGATAGGTTGATGAAGGTAAGGAAACATGATGAGGGGTTTGGTGGAAGGTGAAGGAATTGACAATATCATAGTTGCAGCTTCAAATCTTTGTAGTGTCGAGCTTTGATCACTAATTACTTGGTATGGAGCTCACTTTATCTTGCAGGTCCACTCTCGTCTCCATCTTTTCCTTTGATCCGTTATCTGCTGAGACTCGGCCAAAATATTTGTCTACTTCTCGATCTTTTCTTTTGTATTGGCCTTCTTAGCTGGATCTCTTTGATTCTTTTTCTTTATTTTGTATTGTCTTTTCTTGCAGCTTCTCCTGCTTTCTTTTTAATTGACCAACCAATGTAGGTGGTAGTTGGTCTCCGCAAGACACTATAATGATCTTGTAGCTGCCTCGATAAGACTACCAGGGTTTGAAAAGAGATGAATGGTGAGATGGTGGAATAACATAAGGATGTACGGTAAGGTGGTGGTGGTGGTAGTATTCTGATGATGGAAGTTGTGGTGGTAGTGATCTTGGTAGATGATATGGATGATATAATAGACATGTAAGTAGATATAGATGTTGTGGCAAGAGAATTGGATGATGGAATGGGGATGATGTGGATGTAGGAGTGGTTGAAGGAGAAGACTGATTTCCCAATTCTTGTACTTTCCCCTCCTTAAGGATCTTCATCTTTTCAATGTTAGCGCTAGAATCTCGTTGTCTCTACTGTTCTGCTAGCGCTTCTTCTTCCTCTATTTGCAACGATTCTAACCTTATGTGCTGCTATTCTTCTGACAAAGAGTCTGCTAAGCAACGGATCTGCCTGGCAACGGGTCTGCTATGGCCTCTAGCGACTGTCTGGTTGTAGTACAATGCACCAATGGATAGTAGAACCCAAGAGAACCATGTATAAGCATGAAATGAGATAGAGAAGAGAGAATATCACTCTCTCCATGAGTTACATCCTTTTATAACAGGTCCAAACCCTATTTGGCCACTTGACTTTCCCTCCAAAATGCTAACCCTACTAATTTTGGGTCTAGATTCAATGTACTCAACTATTCAAATTTGAATCTACTCTAACTCGCATTCTAACTTCTCCACACTTTCAGAAAGTATTGATTCAAATGAAATTTAGACTAATGAACTTTGAAAAGTCAACCTCTAAGTCTAAAACAACTTTTGGCCTCAATATGCCAAACATGGAAATATAACAAAATGTGATGAAAATAGTTGGAGCTTTCACACTCCCTCTTCAACTAGTTTTAGCATAGACTTTGATAACACTCCAAGTGAAGTCCTATGCTTCATGAACAAGTCTTTTCCCAAGGCTTTGGTGAAGATATCAGCTACACATTCTCTTGAAGACACATGTTGAAGCTCCACCTCCTTTGCAATGACTTGCTCCCTCACAAAATGAAATTGTATCTCAATATGCTTGTTCCTAGCATAGTTTTTGACCAAAGAACTTTGATCCATCATAAGAATGATCTTCTTCCTAAGAATAGATCTCCTTTCAATGATCATGTAATGCTCAAAATAGAAACAACCATAATTGATATAGAGAATAGTGTCCACTGGGATGCTTCACAATTTCTTACATCAAGTTTACATGTAAAAATGTGACTAAAACATGAAGAATCAAATAGAATGTAAATGAAATGATTCCACCATGCTTTCAACTCTGAACTCTCTGAAAAAATACAGCAAACAAACAATAAATGTGAGTGATTAACTTTTGCTTGCATGTCTCCTCCTCCTTTGTCCTTTGTTGCCATGTATCCACCATGATACTCCATGAATGAGCTTCCATCTCCATCTTGCCAAAAGATGCCATCAAGCCTTGATGAGTGACATAATGAACCTCCAATAGCTTCATTTCCATCAGCAAAACCAGCCAAGAATGCTAGTACAAATCCAACATCAAATCTAGTTTGAACAACTTTCCTTGCCTTTTACCTTTTCCAATCAAGACATCCTTCCAAACAAGACATCCTCCAAATGAACATTCCTATTTGTAGAGAGAGAGATAGGAATTGTGCCAATCCCTTTGATTGCACACTCACCATCATTGGCCGTGTAGATCACCCTCTTGTCATCTCCATATGCCAACAAAGAAGTGAAGTACTCTTTGTGAAAGGTCATTTGTGAACTTGCTTCACTATCAATCCACCAAGAATCTAGATCTCCATCATTAGCAAGCATACATGAAGACATTACAAAAGCATCATCATTTGCATCTTGAACATCCAAACCATTCTCACCAAGAGTAAGATTACCTTGCTGGTCTCTTTGATTTCTCTTCTTCTTGTAGCACTCACTTGCAAAGTGTCCTTTGATGTCACAATAGAAGCACTTGAGCTTTGATCTATCCTTCTTTTTGCCAATTGAAGAAGCATCCACTTGATCTTGCCCTTTAGACCATTTACTTTTGGTTTTGCCCTTGAATTTGCCCTTTGTGAACATAGCATCCTCTTGAAGTGTCGATGTAGATCCACCTCTTGCTTGAAGCCTATATTCCTCATTGATCAAGATCTCTTGAAGATCCATCAAACTTGGCAAAGTCTTTTGAATAGCAATACTTTGAACAATGTTAGCATGAGCATCCAACAAGCCATCAAGAATCACTTGAATAAGCTCTCCTTCCTTAATGCTTTCATCTATGCAAGCTAACTCATCATTCAATGCTTTCATTCTCAAAACAAAAGTACTTGGACTTTCTTCATTCTTTTGCAAACAAGAAAAGATTTGCCTTCTTAGAATCAACACTCTAGAAGTAGACTTGGATTCATAAAGCTTTTTCAATGAATTCCAAGCTTCCAAAGATGATGTGCACTTACCAACTTCCTTGAGAAGTTCATTAGTAACATTTATCTTTATCATGTGTAGAGCCTTCTTGGCCCTCTTGTCATACCTCACTTGATCTTGTTGTGTTGCTGGTCTCTCCTCCAAACCTACAACAATATCCAAAACATCATTCATCTCAAGAAGTGACTCCATCCTTACTTTCCACAATGAATACTTACTTGAGGTAAATCTATCATTGGCTTCCAACATGACTCCAATTGAGGTTGCCATGTAGCAATGATCTGATCTTCTCATTCAACCTTCTTCAATACACAAAGCACTCCTTTGAACATCAACAAATGCTTTCAAAAGAAATCACCAAGATTTGAAACTGAAAAAACGCGAAAAGATCTCGAAAATTCTCAAAAAAACAAAGGCGAAAATGCCCAAAAAAACGCAAAAAATGTCCGAAAGAACGTGAAAAAACTCGAGAAAAAACGTGAAAAAAACACTAAAAAACCACAAAAAAACAGCGAAAAAATAGCGAAAAAAACATGCACGAAAAATTTATTTAAAAAAAAAAACCAACTAAAAATTATGAAAAATGATGAAAAAAATTCGTAGAAATGATGAAAAAAATGACGAAAATATTTGTGAAAAAGTGACAAAATTGACAAAAAATATTTGTGAAAAAGTGACGAAAGAATGAAAAATGTTTGAAAATCGTGGGATGGAACTAGAAAGGCGTCGGATGCAAAAAAGAATATGGCATATAGAATATCGAAAATAAAAAAAAATCCAAAAAAAAAATCTACAAAGTCCGAAAACCCTAAAAAATACGAAATTCTAGAAAATTCAAAAAACTCGAAAAATTCAGAAATACCTGAAAAAATTCAGAAAATTTTCAAAAATGAAATTCTGAAAAACGTGAAAATCCCTTAAACCTGAATAACGCGAAAATCTCAAAAAAATATATAAAAGATCACGAAAAAAATACGAAATTAAAAAAAAAAAAAAACGCGAAACAATCGAAAAATCTAAAAAAAAACGCGAAAATCTAAAAAAAATTACAAAAAATCTCGAAAAAACTCTAAAACGTGAAGATCTCGAAAACGAAAAATCTCGAAAGCGAAAACAAAAATTCTCAAAGATCAAAATGATGAAAAAAATTGCGAAAAAATGACGTTTTGGATTGTCTCATGGCCTCAGGTTCATACTTGGTCAGCTTCGTATTTCTTCACATTTGCTTGGGATTGAATCCGGATGTTTCCAGAGTATTTCGAGAGGAGAGGATCTGTAAGTTATGCTCTTTACATGAGATAGAGTCTGAGGAGCACTTCATCTTTCGATGCCCTATCTATTACGAGATCAGAGGGAGATATCATTGTTTATTCTGAGATATGCCTGTTACATTGTGCTAGTGGAAATGATCATGATGGTATACAAGAAGTGAAAGTAGCATTATCTAAAGAGTTTAAGATGGTGGATCTTGGTAATCTTTATTTCATATTAGGAACACAAGTTTCAAGAAGCAAAGATTTGAGTTTTATTTGTCAATCCAAATATGCTTCTTCTATTTTAGAAAAGTTTGAGATGAAAGATTGTAAAGGAGTAGAAACTCCGATGGAGCAAAATGTAAAAGTTTCTAATAGTGATGATGAAGCATCCTTTGAGGACATCACACTATATAGAAGACTTGTAGGCTCCTCGATCTATCTTACTATAACTAGGCCTGATCCAAGTTATAGTGTGGGTGTACTAAGCCAATCTATGCAAAATCCATTGGTTTGTCATTGGAAAAATGCAAAAAGGGTGTTGAGGTACATCTCGGACACCAAGAATGTTGGAATTTTGTTTGATGGATCTAATCTTGCCTTGACTGCATATTTGGATGCTGATGTTGTAGGTGATAAAGTGGATAGGAGGTCCACAAGTGCTTTTGTTACCTTTCTTTGCAATGGCATAGTGTCTTGGCTTTCCAAAAAGCAAGACACAATTTCTCTATCTTCAACCGAGTCGGAATACAAGGCATTAACATCAACAACCAAGGAGATCTTATGGTTGAAGAGGCTTTTGGTGGAGTTGCAAGTCATGGAGGCCGAGAAGCAGCCAATAATATTTGGTGACAACCAATCAAGCCAAGCATTAGCAACCAATCCCACATTCCATGCAAGGAGCAAGCACATAGAGATTGCTCACCATTTTGTGAGGAAAAATGTTCAAGCAAAGGAGATCAAGCTACATCATGTAGCTTCTTCAGATTGCCTTGCTAATCTACTCACTAAAGCCTTTCCAAAGGCTTCATTTATCAAGTTAAGATCAGCCTTAGGAGTTGTAGATAGATGTACTATAGATGTATCATGTAAAAATTGAGGAGGAGTGTTAGAATTTAACAATTTTCACATGGTTTTTTGATATATTTGACATCTATGTGGATCCACACGTGTGAGGACCTGTCCACACATGTGAAATGACACTTGTAATATTTAGATCCATTTTGATTAGCTTTCATTTGAGTCAAATATGACATCTCCTAAATTATAGGAGTTAGGACCTAGATTGTAGGAATTTAGAAGGTCAACACAAACCACCAATGGATGATGTGGCAAACTTGATAGATCTTATCCAAAGTGGATATGGATGAGTACAATGAGCTGTCTCACACGTGCTAGATGCAGCTTAGAGAGAGATTATGGTGATTGTGTACTTGATCCATGATGGATCCATTGTGAAAAAAAAAAATGAGATACATTGGTTTGTGAAGCAATCTTGGTGTTTTCACTCTCTATAGCACTTTCTTTGTGAATGAATGCTTAGTAAATCATAAGTAAACTATTTCTCTATTATCAGGCCATACAGTAGCTATACTTCACACGTGTGAAGCCGTGGATCATCATTTCTTTATTGTTCTTGCTTGGAATCACAAAGATTGTCAAGTAGAAGCTAGATTTGAAAGCTAGTCTTGATATAGATCAAGATCCCAAGATAGCAATCACTCTTTGTGATCATTTGTAGATCAAATTCACTCCAAAACTCTGAAATTTAACACTAGAGTCAACAGAGTCAAGCTTGAAGTACATGGAAAGACTGCAAAAAATATTTGTCTATGACTAATTTAACAGCAGCCATCTATTGCAAGACATTCTTAAATTGGTTAGTATGATTCTGAAGAGAATCATTATTTGACATCTTGGGGGTGAAAAATTTTCTTCGTAGATGTAACTTAGAAGTTACGTCCTTCACATCATATAGTAAGCTTAGGATGTCCCATACTTCTTTCAAAGTTTTGGCTTCAGATATGTGTCCAATCTGAGTGTCTAATATATTGAGAATAATAAGCGCAAAAGCTTTACCATCCTTCGACTTCTACTTTGAGCCTTCTGTGTCATCTTCAAGCTACAAATGATAATTGGATCCATTCAGCTTGTTTGCGATAAGACCAAATTTACTTTGAGAACACATCCAAAATTAAAATATTATAAACTTGACAAATCATTACAATTTTAGTTTTGCTAATGATTATCAATGTTAGAATTTTTAAAATATTTTAAATTCTTAAAAAATAAATTTAAGAATATTAAATTAATAAAAAAAAATTCAAAACACAATACATCAAAAAATATAAACGCAATTAGTTTTTGAAACAAAAGAGAATTTCTTATTCCCAAAAATTATCAAAGTTATTTACATCTTTTTCATTTTCTTGAGTAGCCACTGTAGTTTCAAGTGACACCTCTTCTAAAGTTTTCTCGACTACCATAACCACATTATAATCTTGAACCAAGACATCAGCAAATTTTTCTGTATCGCCTACTTTTTCGCTAGTAGGAGGTTGGGATTCCTTGGACAAGAGAATCACTGAGTCCTCGCTTTCTAAAGTCTTTCCCACCTTAGATAGTTCATTTGGCAAAACTGAAAGAAATTTCATTCTCATTTTTATAAAATCAACTAAATTAGAATCTAAATCTACTACAGCAACATGTTTGTCTTTTTGAACAACACATGCACTTGTGGTGCCGCTACCGCTAAATAAATCCAAAATCCAATCAGTTGGGTGAGAAAAAATATCAATTAAATGATTAATTAATTGTTGTGGCTTTTGGTAGGGACAAACCACGGAACTTGTCATTGGATTCTTGAGTTTTTTGGTCACGGCTGGATATTGGAACAAGTTTCCAAAACTTGTCAATCCGGAAGTGTTGTAATGAAGCATCAAACGTTTGCCATCCAAAGAATAATAACCGATGGTTATGTATTCTATTTCATTGCAAAGGCGTGCTCCTCCCGAGTTTCTGACATTGGACTTGTATCTAACATGGAACATTACAAGTAAAATAAATAAAAAAATTTAACTTTAAAATAAAAAACTAAAATAAAAATCCTGCATGAAACTATGCTTTTCAGTGAATTTAAAGGGGGAATCATCATTTAATGATTCCTTCAACTGAAATTCATATGGAATATAGACAATGCAGAGTGTATAAGGTCTTTTCTTTAAAAATTTTGAAATTTCTCTACAATCATCCTCTTCAACTGAGTTAAATGCATGGTTGATCATCAACACTTTTGGGAAGGTAGGTCTCTAATGGATCCTCCTCCCCAATGGTCTCACCCTATGCTAATCTCTCCATGTCCTTTTTTTCTGCTTTGGCTTTCAAAATATGTCTCTTGAATTGCTTTGAAAGGACTTTGTTTTTCTTATCTTCGGGAGACTGAAAAAGAAAAAGCTATGCTTAGCATGGGAGACATAAAATATAAAACAGAATAGGAGACTTAAAATATCAAAAAGAAATAATTAAATAAAGAAAAAGCTATCCTTAGCATAGGAGACATAAAATATATAAAAAAAAAATTAATAAGCACCTATGCTAATCATGGGTGAAGCCAGCAAATGCAATTGCACTCACAATTCGAAAGGACGAAATATGGGGTTACTCTTGAGATAACTGTTTTCGGGCTTGTAAACTATCTATGCCCCCAAGAACAAAAAAAATGATATGAATCTAATAAAGAATAATCAAAATTTGCAACGTTGTTGCATTCATTGGGATCAACCAAACCAACAAATGGGGTAACTATGGCCTGTGTATGATCTTTAAATTTTATTTTTAGGTCATGTACATGTGTTTCATTTGGTTCTCTTACTTTAAAATTCGCGAAAATGATGAAAAAATTCGCGAAAAAATGAAAATTCGTAAAAAATTGAAAAAAAAAAAAGGTTACAGAATCGTGAGATAGAACTAGGAAGGCGTCGGATGCAAATTGAGATGGATGTTTGATGCAAAGTGGAATTGATTTGGCGGATGCAACAATAATGTAGAGTGAAATGCTGGGATTTGTCAGATATTGTGTGGAATGCAGTAAAAAATGTAGTGGCGGATGCAAATGCAGATGAAACGTCGGATGCAAATGCAGATGAGAGTGCAGATGTAAATTTAGATGAAAGGTGTCAGATGCAAATGCAGATGGGCGTCGAATGCACTGGGGATGGTATTTGGCAGATGCAATTGAGAGTGATCTTGCCCTAGATCCAAACACTCAAGCATCAAGAAGAAGAAGAGGATTACCTTGTTGTCACACGGAGATTCGTTCCCATGAGAGTGATAACATAGTTCATAATCAAGCACACGCTTATGATCCACATCTAATACTAACCATTAACACTACGATCCATTAACACTAGCAATTAACACTACTCAAGCAATGATGAATCTTACTTCTCTCTCTCTCTCTCTCTCTCTCTCTCTCACACACACACACACACACACACACACACACAAATAAAATAAAGTATAATAAAGATAAACTCCAATAAGCATCAAATCCAACAATTAGCAAATCCAAAGAAAACATGAGAGATGGAGGAAGAAAGAAGAAGAGCAAGGACATTCCATATCAATTCCATAAGAGGCTCAACCTACTTGTATTGAAATGAAGAGTGAAAGTGTAAACAATAACTTGAAATCACTATTGTATATAGTGAATTCTAGGGCTTTGGCCTCAAATCCTATTGGCCAATTTCCACCTCCCTTATTATTTGAAATTTGAATTTTGGGGAGAGCCCGTTTTATTCACTAACTTGACTATTAGGCCTTGCGACAATGAAAGTCCCGCAAAATGGCTTAAAGTCCTTATATTAACTTCTAACTAATCAAATAACGATGTGATCATCGGACTGGACTTACACACACAGGGTGCCAAATCCCTCTAACTTATTAACTTCTAACTAGGGTTAGCGTCGCCTTGAGATCCGCAAACCCTCCTACATCTTGATATTTTATTTTGTATGTTTGAAGTGCGTTGAATCATATAAAGAACTTCATTCCTATGGATATTACAATTTCAACTTTGTGTATGAGTTAGTTTGTGAAAGATGATTGCAAAATAATATGTAATGTAGATTATTATTTGTGAAAGTGACATGTGACACATTATGAAATCTTGAAGTCCACTTTCAAAAGCATTTTAGAGTTTACAGCTTATTAGATGTCCATAAAAATTTTGGAGCAGTGCATTAAACCTCATAAAACTTGAAAATCTATGGGCCATTAAAATATTTTGTAATGTAAAATGCCAAGACAATTCTTTACACTTACGAAAAGCCTTTTGGTGACTTTTACAAATCGGTAAAATGGTGTAAAACGAGGCCATAAGTCTACGACCATTTTACCGCATGTAAAGGTTACTATAAGGACCATTCTCCCATATAACAAGTGTCTACATTGCCATAATTTTATGTTTGTTGTATTGGATGTAAAGGTCACTAAAAAGACCATGCCCAATACAAAAAGTGCGTGCCATTGATTGAAAAATGTGAGCAAAGGTCACTAAAAAGACCATTCCCAATACCGATAGTGAATACTAAAAGTGCTTATTATTGATTGAAAAATGTATGGGAAAACCCATCAATGAACAAAAAGATGAAAGTATATAGAATGATAATATTGAACTACAAAGAGAAATTAGGTTGAAAGACTTAATAAAACTTAAGACATTAAATTAACTGCTTGGTTAAAATCACTAACTAGAATATTGTCACTAAGAGTTAAGGCAAGAAGCTTTGAAACAACCGCTCCTGCAAATTGAGCTCGTCGAAGAATTAAAAACACTTGCGAACGTTGCAATGCAAAAGAAATACGTTGATGATAGATGCAATGACGGATGGTAATTTAGAAAGAAAAATGTGGGCTTTGCATCGTGGCATGAGCAAATTGTAGAACAAGGGCAACTTATGTATAGATTGATACCAAGTTAAAACATGTGCTTAAAATAGTTGAATGGCCAAAGTAGGGTTTTGGAGCCCAAAGACGGAGAAATATCTAAAAGCAAAATTAGGGTTTCAAACATACAAATAGGAGAGAGAGAGAGAGAGAGAGAGAGAGAGAGAGAGAGAGAGAGAGAGAGAGGGGGGGGGGGTGTTTGAGCTAAGCAGCCATTGCGAATTCTTTGATGCTGCGGAAGCGATCCAAAGCTTTCAGAGTATGCCATAAACTTGTTTTTTTCAGTTTACGGAGGAAGTTTTAGAGGCTGATTTTTACAATTGATCAGCATATGAGGGTGAATGCAGTGAGTGAGTGGTGACTTGCTGAGTTTATGGGGTTTAAATCCACAATACTACTGTTTTGACTATTGTTCTGGTGCAAGCTCTCGTATGCACTTCCACTTTTGGCCTGGATAAAGCAGTTGTGCAATATAGATAAGGAGCAGGCTCATTTTACAAGGGGGTGTCTTCTTTTACTCCTTATTTGAGGTGGCTGGCAATCCAGTGTAATCTAGCGGCTGCTATGGGTATGGCTGTAGGCTCGCAGCCACCTTTGGATTTGCGGTCTCTCGTCAAGTCGCACAGTTTGTGTAAGGCATTAATTTTGTTTCCTTGTTTGGTTTTGTATAAGGCTTTGTTTATTTCAAGCCTATTGCAGTCTAACCACAAAGCATCCCTTCATATTTGTTCATGTCTTTTCTTCATATTTGTTCGCCTAGCTAGCATCTGGATAAATTAGGTAATGTGCGTGTAGAGGCATATTATGAAAATTACTGGCAATTTGCTTTTTATCTCTAGATGATGAACTGGAGTTTTATGATATGCTGAGAAACCCCAAGATTAATATGCATCGCGAAATTATTACCCAAAACTTACTCCTAGAGAGAGGTCATAGATTTTATCCAACAGGGCTCCATATTTTCATTTTCCGTCCAAAAAAGGCTTCGCATTTGGGATTTCATCCAAGAGAGCTCCATTTTTTCTGGTTCCAAATTCAAGGGCACTTTATTCTAAGGGCAGCGGATTACAAGCAATCAGACTGCAAGGCAAAAATCAGGGCAGAGTATTACAGTGGATATTGAGGTCTCCAAAGTCAATCTGCATTGCCCAATCTTTTAAGTTTTGAGGGCGACGCATGTTTAATATATTGGAAAGCCCTGGCCCGAGGGCTTTCTACTGACCTCAGGCTTGTTTTCTTAAACCCTGGAAAGCCCCAAGGTCGGAGTCCACAACATTATAACCATGCAGAGGTCTTTTTTCTACATGGTAAAATTGATTTTACTTGTCCATTAGGAGCCTTGTCTAAAATGTACTAGTCCATTCTGTGAAGCCTGTGCCGTGAGCTCATAGATGGCAGTTAAATGAAATAAACAGAAGAATTTCACCTAACTTGAACGAAAGTGCCTTCCATGACCTCCATGGGATTGGTGGTTTGAAATGTCCTGGGCTCATAGTCGACAGTTTTCATGCTCTATAATATCTTTCAAAATACAAACAAAAATGGAAGGTTTTTATGGAAATTGAATCAACTCCAGTAAAGCAGATTTCAGGTCAATATTCTGAACAATTCCAGCAGGAGAAACCTTTCAATGTTGCAGCAGATTGCGATCCACTGCAAAATCATTCTGGAACGTGCGTTCCGGAATGTCAGCGATCCAAGAGTTATGGCCAATTTTTTTTTTGTGGAAAAAAGAGTTATGGAATTTTTTTTTTGGATAGTTTAGTAAGTATTAAATGAACTCGGAAATTATCAATGAATGCATCAGAAGAACGTATTGATAAACTGCACAGAGGCAAAAATAACATTGCATAGAGGCTAGAGCCGTTTTGATTTGGTTAATTATAGATAGATATACTGTTGGCATTCTATAATGTACTCGTATTTTGTTGAGCACGTTGAGTTGACTCATGTTTTTGTCACAAGCTTTGAGATGGGTGCTTATGCTTCATAATTGTTGTTGGTTCGCTGTCATTCAATACGCGGTTCCATGTGATCTCATTTGACATAATACAGAAATAGAAATGTTCGATAAAGAATCACTTAATGGCCCAAAATTGGATCGCACTCTTTTTGGAACTCCGAGCAAACTACGCAAGTGAATTGCTCTTGAAAACACCTTTAATCTGATACCCATATTGGCACCCAAAAAAAAATAAAAACAAAAAAAAATTGCATTCAGGGAAACCCTAATTGGATTCCCCGGATCGCGTTCTGGATCAAGTTCCGGAACGGAACGTGCAACATTGGTATGAATTATATACATTTCAAATATTAAAAAAGATGTGTCTATTTGCCACCTCAGAAACTGGTGGACAGTATGCTACCTCAGAAACTAGTGTTTGAGAATCAAAACTGCCTCAGATTTATGTGGTTGCGATCTTTTGTCGAACTGAAACTGGACAAAGGCTGTTCTTAGAAATTATTCTCAGATTTATGTGATCATGATTTGTCCCCTAGTTCTGTAAAATGCTGACAGTTTAGCTAACACAGGCTGAATGTATAACATAGCAAGTTATTAGTTGAAAAGTGCATTTGTCACAATCAATTGTGAAACCGTATTTGGAAGATCATTCTGTAGAGAGTGAAGTAAAATTCAGCTTGTTAGAAACAGCAGGAGATCTGAAAGCTGTGACTGATGAATAATTTTTGCTGTTTTGTCAGTTTTTGACAAACTAGTGGAGCTTATACCTGCCAAATTCTACCTTGCAGCTGATGACAACAATACACAGGTTATTCCTTTTCCGTGTTTTGCATATCTTGTCATCCTTGCCTTACATATTTGAATATTATGTAAATTTGTCAAAGAGCAAAGTGTCTTGCTTTTCTCTCATTTTACCCTATTCTCAAAAAACTTCTGCTGGGAATGCTTGCTTGCACCAAATTTTTGGCTTGAATATGGCAGACCAATGGAATGAGCAAAGCTGAGAAATCTGCAGCTCGCAAAAGAACAAGGGAGAATTTGAAAAAGGCTCGACGCAATAATGTACCTTTCTGAACTAATCCTTTGCTATTTCTTGTTGTGCTTAACTACACAGACAGAAGGTCTACAATGCAGTTTCTTTATGTCAAATCATTCTAGCTTAATAATGGTTAAGTGTGGGAAATGGGGTGCAACAAGTCTTTGGTTACCTTTAGTTCGTCGTTATATATGTACCCCTTTTAGAAATTTTAAGCTCGTCATTTTTGTGTTGCTTGTGCAGTTAGATCCACAGAAATATACTTCTACTTTACAGCTGGTGCAGCATAAGGATAAGGTTGTTCTGGTCAGTGAAAGTACTGGTGCTGGATTAGAGGTTTTAAAGGTGCCAGATTCAGGTGTGTTTTTGGCTTTTCTACAGAGCTGCCTTGTTTCTTGCAAATTATCAAAGCTTAGATTCACCTTTGTACTTTATAATTTGGATTGCTGGAAATTGTATTTCGAGAACATTTTTCTAATTCAAGTCTGTTTTATATTTTTTTTCATCACGAAATTGTGGATATAATCTTATCGAGGTTTTGGAAAATCTGCCTTAAGGAACCATTGGCCTTTGGATTTCTCTATGAAGCCTACACTTACTAAAAATCTCCGTTCTTCGATTTTTTCCATACGCAACCCTGATCCCGTAAACCTTGTGAGCACTGCCTCCGGAACAACGAATAGATGGATGCCAAACGCTCACATGCAATGATCTGCCATCATTTCCTCTCAATATGCACTTTTTTCCTCTCAAGTGTAAACACAAGTCAACTCAAGATCACATTGACTTGCAAAATGGAGGCATTGATGAAGTAGTGTGCTGCCTTAGGGATGTAAGAATGGTTATATGTTACTGGTTCAGCCTAACAGTCATTTGCATGGAGGATAGAGGCAAAGTGCTCCCTAGTTAGGTACGTAAGCATAGATTGATTTTGGGTGGAGCGCGGGGCTCTACAATTGGTTGCATGGAAGGCACGTTGGTAATTGATGGCTGATAGCATGGGCCTGATGAGTCGGTGTGCTTTGCCTAATTAGGTGTAAGCATGGCTGGTCCTTGGCAGTCCGGGATGTCGATCAAGAAGGTGGAGTGCTATTTAGTCAATGTGCTTCTAGATGGTGAAAGTGCGAACTTTTTTTCTAAGCACTGTCTTGTTGGTGATTTCCATAAGCATGGATGCTGTGCAGCTAGGTACTTTGCGTATCTTACTCTGTACCATCTGTGATGCTGCCGAGAATGACTTTATGACTGGTAGGCACTACGATGTACAATTTTTTCAGGCTTATTTCCTTATCGTACAATGAGTTTTTTATGCTGAGAAAGTTGTACTAGCTGGTACACTCTACTTCTGCCGTGCAATCGCTAATATCACCTGCTACTGATTAGCCACCTACCAATTCCTCTTGAAATTGCCAGATCCTTTTTGGTATGACCGCTAGGCACATAGTTTGTGCTGATTTGTTGTTGTGCCCCATCCTTTTTGACATATATCCATGGTAGTTGTCGTCTTGGCCATATGGCTGCCGAAGACTTTCTTAATGATAAAAATCAGAAAACACCCCTCCTTCAGTGCATAGGCCTCTAGGATTTGGAGTTTGGAAGACACACAAACTCTGGAAGTTTTCTATGAACTAGGCTTTCTTCTTAACCTGCACACAGGCTTGTAGAGAGTTGGAATTTGATTCTCAAATTCAAGATAGGAGTGAACGAATCATATTAGCAGTCACAGATACCAATCAACATCAACATAAGAGAATAAAGAGAATTTAGTGAAAAATCATGTTTAATTCTAGAGCTAGTGCCCTCCTACATGCAACTTTGCCAATTTAATAGAACTTTGATTATCAGATTGAAGTATTGTAGGTGTATCCCGTACCATATGAAGATCTTGTCGAATCCTTGATAACCATATTGTTTCACTTGTTCCACTCCTAGTAGCTCGGTACTCTGCCTTTGTAGATGATAATGCAACAGTATGCTACTTTGAACTCCAAGATAGAGAACTTGAACCAAGACTAAAGACATAACCTGTAGTAAATCTTCGATCCTCTACATCTCCAGCCCAATCAACATCCACATATCCCTACAATTGCAAATCATACCCTTCATATACTTGAGTACTCGCTTGGCAGCTTTTTAGTAAATCTACCTAGGCTTAGCCATAAACTGACATACTAATAGCATATGCAATATCTGGTCTGTAGTAGTCAGACAGATTAAAGCTTCCAGCAAGCTTTCTATATAACTTCCCGTCTACATCCTAATCATCCTTAGCTTTAGTAAGCTTACACCCACTCTTATAAGGTGTAGAAATAGGCTTGCACTCTAACATATTGAACTTTTTAAGAAGTTCATGAGCATGCTTAGATTGAGAAATAGATAGTTCATGTGCTACTCTCCCGACCTCAATCCCAAGAAAGTATTGTAGTGAGCCAAGATCTTTCATATCAAACTCTGATGAGAGATCTTTCTTAATATTTTGAATCAAATCACGAACCGAACCTGTGATAACAAGATCCACATACATCACTATAATAACAATATGGCCATCCCTGATCAAAACATATAGTGTAGGATTCGAACTACTCCATGAAAACTCCAACTTGCAACCCTTGTCTTCCTGTCCGGTTACTATGTATCCCTCTGGCTGCTCCATGTAAACTTCCTCCTCTAGAAATCCATTAGGAAATGCATTATTTAACATCCATTTGTTGAATATCCCATCCAAACTAAGTTGGCAATGACAAAACTATCCTCATAGTAGTTAACTTAGGAACTAGTTCAAAAGTCTCTTTATCGTCAATACCTTCTTATTGACATACCCTTTTGCAACCAACCTTGCCTTATGTTTGTCTATAGAACCATCCAATTTATATTTAGTTTTATAAATCCACTTGCATCGAATAACCTTTTTGCCTGTAGGTAATGGAACAAGCCTTGAGTCTTGTTCTTTATGATTGAGTTATGCTTCTCATCCATAGCTTTCCTTCCAATCATCCTCTTTTTCAAAGTAGATGGATCCTCAACTTCGAACATTGTAGCCATATATGCAAAGTCTACTTCCTCATCCTCATGATCCTCTTGTTGATCCTGATGCTTGTCAAGTCTAGTAGATCTCCTAGTTCCTTGCGTTCTAGATTCTCTCTTTTCCTCAATAACGCTATCCTTGATAGTCTCATAGTACCATCTAGGTAATCTTCTAGTATCTAATGTAGATGCTTCCTACCTGGTGAAGTTTGAGGTGAATAAGTATCCCATGTTCTTGATCTCTCCTTCCTTTTTCCTTTCTCAAACATGGTCACTCTAGGTACTTGAATTGGTGTAGGCGGTACAGGTGTTGACTCAAGCTCCTGTAATGACTCGTCACACAAGATAGGAATTCCTCCATCTTGTTTCCTATCAAGAGATATTTTTGTATCTTTATAAGATCCATCATCATCAAAGATTACATCCTTACTTATGATAATTTTCTTACTCTCTAAGTCATACAACTTGCAGCCCTTCTCTTGAATGTCATATAAAAGAACTAAACACGTAGTAGCCTTTGAATCCAATTTGCTCCTTGAATCCTTAGGTATGTGATCTCTTCCATTGAGAAGACACCTGAAGATATTGATGCCAAAAACAATTCATAATCGTTAAGATTCAAAACACCTATCTTTGCATTAAGTCCTCCTTCAACAAAACCATCTGGCTTCTTCTTGAACTTGTTTTTCCAGCACTCCTTTGTGTAATGCCTTAATTGTCCTTGTCAACAAGATTTTGTCATCTCATTTCCTCCTGTAACAATATAGGAGGAAATGAGATGACAAAACTCATTGAAAGAAGCACTTGTGACAATTTCCCAATATTATCGATCTTGGAGAATCTTTTGCATCTTGAACTTCCAGATGCTAAAGTTTGTACCATCTAGCTTACTAGATTTCGATAACTCAGCATCATTCAATCCTGCCATTGTTAACCGATAATACTGATCCGTAACAACCTTTTTTCAAGGATCTGATCTCCTCCTAGAACATGCACGTTGTCCTCGTAACAACGTTGACTCCACATGCAACTAATGCTCCTTGAATAATTCGATTGCACACTTGCAAAAACAATCTCACTCCCTCATGTAGAATCTTGATAGCTTCCAAGATCAAGAAGCTTGGCACTCTTGCTTTGGCTCTTCTTGGTTCCTTTGGTCTTCCATTTGCCTTTGCTTGAGAAGTTGAATTTGATGCTCAAATTCAAGATAGGAGTGAACTAATCATATTGCCAATCACACACACCAATCAAGATCAACATAAGAGATTAAAGAGAACTTAGATTAGTTGAAGAATGAGCATAGCTCTCTACAAAGGAACGAATGGAGGTGGGGCACAAGCCCTCATGCAATTTGTTGTCCTTAGCGAAAGCTAAAAGCATGCCATAAAGCATAAAATAAAAAGCAAAAAATTGATTACTATAGTTTCTCTCTATTTTGGGTAAAGATCTTATTAAATTTCTAAGTGAAAAATCATGTTCTATTCTAGAACTATTGTGCCATCCTACATGCAAGACTAATTAACCTGACTTTAGGACTTTGACTTTGATATAGCAAAAATAGAAATGGCACCTAAAATAGCTCGCATGCATGGCCAAACCAGCATGAGGGGTGAAAAGAAACAATATTGTCTTTCGAATGCCGCATGCGGCATGCATCTTGACTAGCACTACAACTTGTCACAGCAGTTGGATGCAGTGTACATTTGAGATGTTTGCTGCAAAGTTTGATTAGATGTGGCCAGTGGAGGTTTGAATATTGTGCAGCAAATGTGAGGCTTTTATGGGCCCAACATCAGGGAGGATGGGTGGATACATGTTTGCAAAAGAGGGCTGTCATGGAGTTATTGTTCCAAAACCATTTAAAATCTGTACCCTATATGCTATTTACCAGAGTATACTGTTCAACTTGGTCACATTGTAACTTTGTCATTGACATGCTATGGTTTCAAATTTTGTTTTCTCTCGAAAGAGGAAATAGTGTCAGTCTTTGTAAAGATAACATTTATACAAGATAGACCATACATATCCATGCGTCTTCTGTCCGGAGGCTTTGCTTGAAAACTAGTCAACATTACAATCTATATATTTGATTGTATCCTTGTTGCTCCGTTACGTTTTTGTACAGGGCTGAAACTGAAAAGGGCTGTTACTTATGAAGAACTCCAAGAAAAGTTACGCAAACGGATTGAGATGCTTCGAGCAAAGCGACATGCAGATATTTCGGCAGCAGCAGCGAAAAGTGCTCGCAGTTGGCAAGACCAAAAAAAGAAAGAGGCACAACAGCAAAAGAGAAAAGCTGCTTCAAGCAATCATAACCTACAAATCAAAAGACAAAAAGGGGATAATCAGAGCATTCCAGTTGCACAAAAGGTTGGAATCGAAATCAATTCTTATAGGTTCTGTTGAACTTCTTATACATTTGTTTTGAATCTGTTTTTGGATTCGCAATTCAGTATTTCAAAGTGTGATGCCATTGTTTAGTTTAGCGCATGCTACCTTCTTTCTAGAAATGCTCTAGTTCAGTGCCTTGTGGAACAAATACAGATTGTACCTTAGTATGAGCAAAACAAGCAGTTTTTAGGTTAACTCTACAATTAGGCTGTTGCTCCTGGTCTCCAGTTCCTATACTCTAAGCCATGAGGCCAACCGGCCAAGGAAGTTCTATCGAGCAAGTTCACATGACTTTTGTGGGCGGTCCCTTTGAAACTTTAATCTGAAGGGTGCGAAAAAAATTTGCCAAAAAAATGAAGTGGTTCTCTCCCAAAAATACTACCAAAACTAGAATTGGACCTCTTTCACAAGAACTTGCATATCTTTGTCAATTCTCCACCAAATTAGTTGGAAATTGGCTCAAATTCAAGCTAAGACAAAGATCTACAAAACTACAAAATCATAGTAAAAAACTTTGGCCAAAATTCTAAAAAAAAAAATAGAAGACCAATGACGATACCCAAGTACAAGTATAGAGTAGTTAAAAGTTAGATCACCAGGGCAAGATCTGCTACAATATAGTAAGTTTCATGCGTGCATGGAATCATGTACAACATTGGAGCATCATGTGAACATTGCTATCTTGTTGATAGCATGTTGTCTATGTAATAATTAGATACAAGTGAGAACAATTTTTCATGGTCTTCATTATCTCTTACTCTATTAATCAGCCAAAGCTGTTATACATTTGTCACCTACTGGTTGCTTATACATACAACTTGGAACGTGTACGTGAGGCTCAATCCTATGTCAAGGAAGAAGTATGCCTGTCTTTAGGAGTTAGCACATGGATTTCAGTAGTTAATGAGATCATAGAAGAAGTTGTCGCTTGGTAAGTTATATGTACATATAGCTAGTCACCAGTAGTGCTTTTCTTTTAGTTCTTTTATATTTCGCACAGGTTTCAGTACCTTGGTGTTGATGTTATCTTCTTGAAATATGTACAAGATTCAAGTAAATGTCATAACATATTCAGAACTTGGAATTCATAGGACGAGTTGGGATTTATAGAGGCAAGTCTCCTCTTTATCTGCATTACTGTTGTGAAGGGATGCGAGTTTATCTCATCGAGTATTGCTTACCTTTAGCTGCCTTCGCATGCAGCTAGACTAGTTTTAAGTCCTGGATCAATCGAGAATCTCATCTCTTTGCATTATCTTTGAATTCTTCAGAAAAATGTTAAAACTGATCCCAAGCTGAACAAAGTTTTTATGCTGAGCAAGAATTTGATGAATTTTTTGTTGATGTGCCTTTGTTGATGAATTTTGAACTGACTACTGTGAACTCGTTAGTTTATCAGGTTGTTGTTGCTTCACACCATATTGAGTTGATAGTTAGCTTGGTTGAAAACTTTTAAAAGCTCTTTGACCTTTATTTGAAATTCATCACATGCCAAAAGTGATTATGATATGTGATAATGTTCTAGTGAGTCACTTCATGTCAGCAACAAGTGAGGCAAGTTGGCTCAAAGAAAGTATGAAGTTTTACTCCTCAGAGGTCGAGAGAATGCTGTATTAATCCATATATATATAAGATCCAAACTACTCATTTGGCTCTTATAAAAATACAGAATGATATTTCCACCCTGTTCCTTTATGGGGACTAGGTTTTTGGGATTCTATTTGCCCATTTGAAAGTACATGTAGTCTTTGTACATTTCCATGAATTATTTTATTGCTCAAAACATGTAGAATTTGTTGGGTGTTACATTTAATTCTTCCCAAATTTGAGCTCTTTCTTCTAGTGTTATTTGGCCTGTCTTTCAAGTTGTCCTTGGTGTTGCAGTCTTGGGCCATTGGCATTTCCTTCTGTTATTGTTGCCTTTTTCAGCCTCAAAACTAGAGATATTAGCATTTTCTTGGACATACATATACAGAGGAAAAAGATGATGCATGCCCTTTTCCTTCAACTAAATTCATGACTTAACCTGTTATATTTATGATGTGGGCAACTAGCAAGGTTGTTTTGAAAGAGGGGCTTGATTTCCATGCAGACAGATTCAAATGGTGTCGGTCCAGCGCAGCTTGAATTTAGTCGAGTGAAGATAGATCCTTATGCCGCAGGACAAAATGGTCGCCACAAACGCCGGAAGGATTCAAAGGAATCACTTCTAGAAAAGGTAAACGAACCTCTTCACAAGGAGTTTACAATGATTCTTTTCTATATACAGAGAATTAATGAATGATGTCAGTGGTACTTAGGTCTTGATCATCTTTCGTTGACTTCACAGGTTATTATAATTCTTTATTTTTCAGGCTACCAAACTTCAAGCTGATATTCAAGATCCTGAGAAAGGCATGGTATGTCAGCCTTGTAACTTTCGTTTGGGAAAGGGGGGATGCAATCATGCCATTGATTACTGAAGAGATCTAGCACACTTTCACCTTGTTTTCTATTACAATTCAGTATTGTATTTGCTTTACGTTATCCTGGTTGTGGTAAACTGTTTGCGTCCATCATCTGCTCGTTAATAGGTGTATTGCTTTTTAGTATATAAGATTAGTTCACTTGATGTTGTCCTATCATTTGTAGTTGCAATGATGTTAGCCTCAGGCAGTTTACATGTATGATGACAGTGTTATGGATCTTTCAGGAGGTCGCCTCAAAACATTCATGGAATGCTGCTGTGAGTCGAGCTGCTGGAGAGAAGGTTAAGTATCTTGAATTTTTATCTCAAAGATACTTTGCTGCATAATCTTGACATTTCAAGGTTGGAATCAAACTAATGAGTTAACCTCTACTGCAGCACTTGACTTTGGTTGGTAATTTGTTGAGCTTGGACAATTTCCTGACTCTGCTGATTAAATCGGTTTTAGCTACCTGCAAATGTCTTATTAGGTTCAACTTTCTATGGTTGAAAGACTATCAACTTTTCAAATAATAACACAGAATGGAAAGTCTTTGACGTTTTCACTCTGAATTAGTTTCTCAGGTCAGAACTTTTCTAATTTCTAACTCAAATTGAGTTCACAAGCTTTTGCTAAGTAGTAAGTGGACCATGTATGAATGAATCTTTGAAAGACTGGCTTGCAGCCAATCACACCCTAAGAGAAAAGTAATAGAACTTTGACAGTTTATTCTCTTCTAGGATGTACAAAAGTAATGTGGATTTGAGTGTGACCTCAATCTACTCTCAAGTGAGTAGGTGTGATAAAGCATATGGTCCATCCTATGCATGATGGATCAATGGGTCAAGGATATGTGAAGAAAGGTCAAGGTTTTGATACTTCATTCGAAGTTATGAAGATCATGTTTAAATCTTGCTCATATTCTATCCATTGATACATCATATAGGAATTAGGTTTCTCTGTATGCAGATGTTTATGATTTATCAAGGATTTAAAGGCTTTGGTAATATCATGCAAGTATGTTGAATGACTTAAGTACTCACTCTATTCTAATTTATCTACTTTTGTGTTCATCTCATCACATGTTGAAGAGGGTTTTGTACATTATGCTGTCTGATTCCAAAAAGTAGATGGCAACAGCTACCCACAGTAGCTTCAATGAGATGTGACGTGAAGTAATATTGCTAAGAGACTCCTATTTTAATGCTTATGGGCTAATATCTTCTTATAAGTATCGTTATAAGGAATCCTTATAAATTTAGTGAGGCATCATTTGCCATTTCAAACCGTCCAGGTTTTCATGTAGTTTTTGTAACAGGTCACATTTTTACACGTTTCATACTTTCAGGTTTTGGACAATCCTAAGCTTATAAAACGGAGCTTGAGAAGGGAAAAACAACAGCGGCAGAAGAGTGCACAGAATTGGTATGTCTGTCTAGTTAATGGAATTTAGTTTCTATCTTCATGTTATTTTTTGTTCTTTATGATCGTTGTCGTATGTGCTACCTTGTTTACATAGTCAGAATGTAGCTTAGCATGAGACGTGCATCTGAAAAGGGTTTTGTTTCTATCTGGTTTGGGTGTGTCTGCATAGTCAAATTTAATTGTTAGCAGGCACGGAGTATATTCAAGCAGTCTACTTCAAGGTCAAATTCTCCAACATTTTAGCTCTGCCGATCAGGGCATTCGTTTTTAACGCAAGGTGATGTGTACATTGCAGGCAGGATAGGAAGGATTTTGAGAAGAAAAATGCTGACGCTAAACAGCAGAACAGAAAAGAGCATATAATGCAGCGACATGAAGCTGTAAAAGAAAGAAAAATCATGAAGGTCCAATATGAAACTGATACAATCTTTAAAAGCTAACAAGTTTTTGGTTAATGTTGGTTGTTCTTGTCCTCCTCCGGCTGCAAGAACATTTAGAATTGATCATCTTTTCAACTCGTAAATTCTCTTTTGAAATAGCTGCAAAATTTACAAAATTATTTTTGTATTTTTCAATCCATTTTGATCATCTTTGTTTTCTTCTTTTTCCACAAGACCTTTCGGTAGTTCTACCTTTGGACTTTGGACGCCATGGACCCTCGTTTTGAATATTCTGTAGCAACTGATAAGCATAAATGAATTCATGTTCTTTTTGCTGATTTTTTTTATTGACTCGTGTATATCAGAGGGATAAGAAACTTTCAAGACCTGGATTTGAAGGCCGCAAGGAGGGCTTCATCAATACATGATTCTCACAATTGATTTCAAAAGCGACACCGTATTTGCACATTCCAAATTTTTTCAAGGTATATTCTGAAGTTATTTTGTCAACAAGTAGCATCTGCATGTTGCAGTTAGCTTATTATGGCTTTGCGTAAGCTTTTTATTGCAAGGGTGTGTGTGTGTGTGTGTGTGTGTATGTCTCTCTCTCTCTCTCTCTCTCTCTCTCTCTCTCTCCCGAAGTTTGTGAACTGATTAGAACCTATTTTCTTAAACTTTCTGAGAGCAAGTAGTTCATTTGACTCCAATGCCAGTTTGAATCTTTCTATTTAGATTGTATGGGAACCAGTGTTGACTTCATTCAATTTATTGAATCACGTTCGTTCTTCTTACTTTTGTTAATTGTATGAATAAGTGGTAACTTTAGGATTAGGACCTCAGCAGAGCTTTTGTCTACTTTCATCACTTCTATGTCTACTTTATTAGTCATAAAGTTTTGATTAGGATGGTTTGCTAGTGAGCCTTAGAAGTTTTAGTACCGCTAATGTACAATTTTTATTGTCGATATTAACATGATTTTATGTTCTACACGTGACAGGTCCTGATATATATGGATGGGAATGATTGGATGAGATCGAGCTTCAGAAACGTGGGATATCATCATCACACGGAGTGTGGGAACGACTTTTGAGGCTTACTTGATGCCAATTTGATTAGGGGTGAGGAAGGCATGAGCTCAATTAGCTTTCTTCCGTTAATCGGCTTCATCTTTCTTCAGAGTTAGGCCTGCTTTTGATGCTCACTTTTGGTCCAAGGTCTGCTACTTGTCCTTTAGAAGGGCTTCTGTGTCATGGGCATGAAGCCCATCTCTTGGAAAGGACTACTTTAAATTGTAGTTGGTTAGCATCTTTCAGCAGCTGTTTTGAAGAATGGTAGTGCCAGAATTTTACAAAATACTAGGAGTTTTACAATCCTTAATTCCATAATGTTGTAAAGTTTTCAGAAAATTTTGCATGTTATTCTTGTTGCTCCTATTGGAGAAACAAAACAGAGAATCTCTTACTACGCATTTGCAAGGGAAACTTAATGAGGTTCTAAGCACCTCCTTGTGGTAGGGATAGCATTCAGTTCTGTAGATTGATCTACTACAGTTTGTTACATGTCACTTTTTCTTGATTCTCATCTAATGTAAGGTAATAACTAGTTTTTGTACTCTATTAATGTTTACCACTAGCAAACAATGATTCATTGAATGCTTGCTTGTTAAATCAGCATTTTTTTTCTTGTAAGGAAGAGCTTTTAATTTTTGTAGTCCCTGGAATGTGACATAGTGGTTGACAGATTCTTTCCTCATCTCGAGGAGTTCGATTCCTCTTGTGCACATTGGTAGGGTCATTATGGAGGCTGTTGGCCAGATACTACAATGCCATGGGCCCATCAATCTACTTGCCAGTCTTACTATTTGTCTACAATATATACTCAGAAATACTTTTTTCAAAGCACCTAATTATATGTTGAATTTTTTTTGGCATTGAGAAATCAAAACTTAAACCTTGCAAGAACGATGAAAATCAATCGTTGCAGCAAGTGCACCAGAAAGGGTACTTTCAAGGGGAGTCAGAAATGAAGATTCAGGGCTTCAAGTTCCCAGCACATGAATTAGCCACACGACACAGTTGTTTTTTTCAAAGTAAGGCTTTCCCTCTTCCACACAAGCACGCCTCACCAATATCACCATCACATTTATAGGAAGAGATGTATGCATAACTGGATAGAATAGGATCTCGTGGAAAAGGCTCCAAACTTTTGCAAGAGTTTTTTCAAGATCTTTTAGGTTCAAGATTCATTCTATTGGGGCGTGATCATTTGTTGATCAAGATTTATCACATTCTATGTGTTTGTTTACTAGTTGTGAGATTAAGAGACTTGTGTAGTTCCAAATCTTTGAGATTTCATCTTGATTTCATTTGTTGAAGATTCAAGTGAGTGCATTGGAATAAGTTGAATAAGTATTTAGTATGATGATGGTTTTATGAAATTGTAAAAAAAAATTGACATGATCTATTGTCAAAATAAAATATTTTGTATGTCATTTCTACATGATGTCGAGATTCACTTGTAAAGAACCATGATTTTAGGCTAAAATTAGGAAATTTAAAAAATACCAAAAAGATCACCCTTTTTCATGTCAAATTCCCAAAACAATGTCATTGTGTTACTAGTTGTCTCACTTAATGTAACAAAGCTCCCAACATTTGGGGGGCATTTTTTAGGAGTCAGTGTAGGGTGCCACATCGGCAATTACATAGTGGATTTGTTGATTTCACTACAAGAACTTCATTTTCCCTAATGAGCCTATTGGTTCCTAGGCAAATCTTGCTGACCCCAACCGGTTCCACTATACAGATGCGAGCCATTGAATTATTGCTAGATGAATTCTTGATTTGAAGGCTGAGAACTATAGCTTATCCTAATTGTATTTAGGTTTCTTATTAGGTGCTAGTTAACAAGGTTTTTCAAACTAAATCTGGAACGTCCATATATGAAATGTTTTTGTTGATGCACAATTCAAGGCAAGAGCCAAAGAGCTTATAAACTTATATCATTCTTTGTGTTCAGATTTTTTGACGTAATAGGGGGAGGCATAAGAAATAATGGATCTTGCAAGCCTTTGGACAATTTGATAGGTAGATAGCTTATTAAAGTACAATTTGTTTTCTTGATTTTGTTAGCACACTATTGGATTATATCCAAAGGCTAGTTATAATCTAGCTAGTTTACTATGTATCACATGGCATCCATTGTCCACTATTTGTACATGGTTACGTGATGATCAATAGGTGATTGAAATTTATTTATGTGTGTGTGTGTGTGTGTGTGTGTGTGTGTGTGTGGGCCAAGTTGAGTCACAAGTTCGATTCCTAAATTATTGGCCAATTTTGAGGGATTTGATGACAATCCACATGACTCACCTAAATCCAACCACCAAATAGACGTATTTCCTATATTATGGATTCAAATGTTAGGGTTAGGTCAAGATCTGATGATGGAAAACTCTAATGCTAAAATCTAAGCTCATCCAATATCACTTTGATGAGGATCATTTGTACACTATGTAAGGAATCAAAAGTGCAAGTTCATTGAGGTAGTTAGGACTTGTAATTATAGTTCTATTTGTCAATCCAAATGTTTTACTTCAATTCTTATCTTTCACATAGATATGTGCAAGAAAATAGAAACTCCAACAGAGCATCATGTAAGAGATCCAAATGGAGGCGATGACAGATCTTTCAAGGACATCACATTCTATAAGAGTCTTGTAGGCTCCTTAATATGGATCACTATTATGAGACCCTATTTGAGCTATAGTGTCAATAGATAAAGTCAATACATGCAATCTCGTTTGGTTCATCATCAGATGTTAGCCAAAAGAGTGCTTAGATACACTTCTAGCACACTAGATTTTGGCATATTGTATAGAGGAGATCACATTGGTTTTATTTTGGATTTTGTAGGAGACAATATTGATAGAAGGAGTCATCATTTCATGGCTCTCAAAGAAGCAAGACACCGTCTTCCACCAAGGTCGAGTACAAAGCTTTGACATCAGTATCTAGTGGCCAAGTTCAGCACCAAATCAAGGTCCTAAATTGTAGACCAAATTTGAGGATTTGGTGACAATCCACATAACTCACCTAAATCTGCCAAGTAGGTGAGATTCCTGGATTAGGGATTTATATGTTCTGGTTTGGTCAAGACCTATTAATCAAAAACCTTAATTGTCAAATCCGAGCTCATCCAGTATCATTTTGATGAAGATCATTTCTACATGCATTATTGAGATGCAATTTTGAGATCTAGAGACATTGTTGTTCAAAGCTGAGTAGGAGCATAAATCTATAACTTGATTTTGCTTGTGTTTTTGATCAATAGAATGCTATTTAGTTGATTTTCTATTCCACATGTGCTTTAAGTTGTGTTGAATGCATTTTGCTTTGTGATCATAGTGTATTAAGGAGTAATTGCCAATCTAGCAATTATAGTGTGATTGTAGTGAAAATCTTAGGCTTGGATAATCTTAGTGAATGATTACTGAAAAGAGTTTAGAGTTGAAGGATCCATAATACATCATTTTTCAGAATTGACAGCCTTTAAAAGATGTGTGATATTGAAGAAAAACTGAAAAGAGGTTTCTTAACACTAGAAGTCAAAAGAGATTGCTACCTACTATAAATAGTTGTAATACATGCACACTTTGGCACTTTTGCATGACATGTCAAAAGTGTCCACTTACCTATCCATGGAAACTCCAATTTCCAAGTGCCGACCATGTGAAAGGGGGAGGAAAATTCTCAACTACTAAGAGAGAAATCTGAAAATAATCTTTATCCCCAATCTTGACATGAAACCACACTAAGAAATAATTCACACAATTTGGTCAAAAGAAAACCTAGCTATGGCAAATAGGCTATGAAACATCCAAAGTATAAGATGTGAACATTTTCACACATGCGTCGACTTCCAAAATGATGTGATTGATCTTTTGAGGTGTGTGTGATTGCACATGAATCTATCTCTTGATTGATGCAAGCAATCTAGCTAGACAATGTCAAGGCAAGAGCACACAAGCATGCATCCACGATCCAAAACTATCATCCACATAGTATGAGAACACTTGATGAAAAAAACTAAGTAAAAAATTTGTTGCTCTCGGGTAGAGAAAGAAGTACAAGGCTTTGCTCTCGAGTAGAGAGAGAAGCTAGTTTCTCATCAAAAAATTAAATGTCAATACAAGCTCTCCCTCTTTCATAGAGTGGCTCGAGATCCAAGATAGGTGGAAACAAAGCTCAATGATTGGAACACTCTCAAATCGCCTCTTACTATGATTGGACCATTTTTGGTACACCTCTCTATTGGTCCATATGGAAAAATAACATGATGAGGTGCATAATCCTTGCTCTGTCTACCATCATGCCAAGTGTAATCAACCTACACTAAGTTGAGCTAATCTAGATTATAATCTGCCCAAAACTTGACCACTAACATATTTACAAAGTGTACATGGAAGTGTATGTAGCCTAGCACCACCAAAACTCAAGATCCTAGATAGATAGCTTTTACATTTCTTCACAGGATGTACATTGTGGGTATGGAGATATGGAAATACATGGTGGGTATGGAGATATGGTGAGAATATTTATGTTGTTTAGCTATGATTTTGTTATTATTTAGTGTGCTCATATAAGTAAAAATATTTCGAAAGGTGAAATGATAGTTCTGTTGTGATTCTATGTTTTATGATAGTGGCAAATACCTAAATTTTGAGTTCATTTTGCTTCAGCAATTGATGATGGTTTACTCTAATTTTTTTTAGATGTTTTATAGCTTGTTTGTTGCTAATGAGGTCTTCTATGCTTTCTAGCTTGGTTTAATTCTGCCATTCTATTTCGATCCAAGATTTCTATTGATTGATGGTACATTTTATCTCGTGTGCAACAACACCTTGTACTTTTTATATGTGACATCATTAATATCACTCAATCTACGACTACTACTATACCTTCTTATTAGAGAGGACATTGTGAATTCATTGGTTGTGCACAATAGATGATACAATGGATAATATTAAGGCATACTTAATTGTAACAATGTCTCTCTAATAGTCTATGTAGCCAAATTTTCTATTATTGACTTTATACTCCTGTAGTCACAAGTTTGATTTATACTCTTATGTTCCAATTGAGAATGTTACAATTCTAAACCCTTCACATCCTTCCGTCATTTATTTCCTCTTTGTCTACCACACGGAATGTATTGTTTGTACATTTTCCATTTTTTCATCTATCTAAAAAGTTCAATCTCCAATCATCTCTCTTTGTCTTTCTACTTCGGCTACACTAGAAGAAGAAATTTTTTTTTCAATTCTTTTCCATGAATCATTTGAATCATTTAAAATAATGCTCGATTTCTACCTCAGCCTAACCTTGCATGTGACTCTAGGTTACCACTCTTATTTTTTCTTTGTTATATATGCCATCATTGTCCATTAATTTGATGAGGCAAGGGAGTATAGAGCACGCGAACGGAGAAGAGAGCATGAATATTTGCGAAATAGCTCTCTCGTTACAATGGGCTGCTAGATGCAAAAATAGTCTAATAGAATGTTTATGCTAAGTATAATCACAGCTTAAGTGTTATGGTGCCCAACAGGATCTTATAAATTAGTTCATACTCACAAAAACAAAAATGAGTACAGTCCACCGAAGAGATTAGAAATGGTTTCTGTGTGGTATTATTGAAAAATGGATTTAGTTAAAAGTTTAGTTCTGAAATAGATTGAAAGAGCAGTATGACATCGCAAGTTCCTCAGACGTCAAAGACAGCCATCGTCTGATCAAAAACTGAAGAGTCGTAGATGTTCATGTTGATCAGAGTGAGTAAACAAGTGTGATCAAATGGCAATGAAGTGCATTCAAATCACAACAAGCATTCATCTACGTTATACACAGATAGAAAGGCGTGCTGCTATTATATTACACTAAAGCACAACAAAATAGCAGTTACAACCAGAATGGCAGCGTAACTGGGAGGCTCAAAGTCATTCGTCTCATGGACGGAGCATCACGTAGAGTGTGCTTGGATGATCCATTTATAGATTTCATCCATGTATTAATTATAGTAAATGTTTGTCACCTAATTAGGTAAGCCGTTGTACTTGGAAGTATTTGGCTTTTGTGACAACTATACATGGTATATGCGGTCAACGAATCAGGGAATGTTGACGCGGATGAGGACTTCGCAAATTCTCTCACTTTGCATTTCACGTGAAGTGGCTTTCTCTCACTTCGCAAATTCTAGGAAGTGCCTGGAGCGTTCCTCGTTGAAAATAGACGATTGTCGGGATTTTTCTCTCTTCGGGATTTTGCAAAAAAGTCGACAATGCCTGTAAAAATGCGATGGTGCCCTTAAAAAGACGACAATGTCTTTAAAACAATTTAACTTCTTCAAAATAGTTGAAAGGAAGAAGTTGAAGACAAGTGTCACATTTTTTGGAAAAGTGCGAAAAAGCCGACACTGTTGCATTTCAGAGAAATGCAAAAAAAGTCGACACTATTGAAAAATAGTTGAACTGTTGAACTATGCTGAAGTGTCGCATTTCGGAAAAAGCTGACACTGTTGCATTTCGAAAAAAGCCGACACTGTCGCATTTCGGGAAAAGCCAACACTGTTAAAAACATAGTTTATTTCTGTAGACTGTTGCGACACTTAGTGTATTTCTGCAGACTGTTGCGACACTTAGTATATTTCTGCAAAGTTGTTCTAAATGCTAATTCGTGGAAGTTCTTGAAGATGCCCAAGTCTTCAATGATCTTCAAATTATTGAACTTACCATCTAAACTTGAAATATGATAGGATTGGTTATCCTTTGCTGGAGATCAGCCAAAAGCCTGTTGTAGACGTTCTTCAAATAATTTGGCTATCTAAGTTATGATTCCTGCATGTATCAGATGAGCAGACGTAGAACCAATGTTGGTTTCACCTGACCCTAGATCAACGATCAATAAACGTGCAGGAAGAATCTTGAAATAAAAATTAGTCATTCACCAAGGAGACAACTGTGGGCTTAGTTTCCAACATAATTGTTTCTTCATCCTTACGATGATGAAGAGGCTTCTACAAGAGATCATTTCTTCAAAACATTTGACATATTCTCCAAAAAAAATTGTACCTAATTGTTTCTTCAATATTGGAATCAGATTTTATCTATGATATGTGAAAACTGCAAAAATTATGCTTGGTCAAGGCCAAATCTATGTATATAGGATGAGTACACATGTGTGGAGCCTGTTCCCATGTGTGAAATAAATGTACTTTTCATGTAGTACAATCATATAGCTTGTACATATAGTTTAAATCAAGTTCTATTGGCTAAAAAGGCCAAAATCATGTTTTTTAGTCATATGCCACATGGCATCAATCTAGAGATTGCATGAAGCCACATCATGAGATTAAGTGTCAAATCCCACGTGTAGAGGTCTGCTCACACATGTGGAATAAGCTGAGGAAGTCAAATTTGCACTTCTAGAAGAGTTTTTCCTAGTTCTCTACATAGAAGAAAAATGGACCAAAAGTGCTCAAAATACAAGGTATTGTCCAAGTGTCAATTTTGCATGATGAATCATTACATGACAAAGCACCCTCACACATGTGAGATCATAGGGATGATCAGTACCACGAGCTCGCACTTTTTGTATTTATAGAGCCACATTTGGCCATAATCATTAAGCAACACCAATCTTGGTTTTGGAGGAATTCTTGTCAATTTCATCATTTGTCTTGATTTTTTTTTATAGTTTTGAGCTCCTATCATATTGTACTTTGATTTCAGGCTGGATTCCGTACTTTGACAGGTTTTCACACGTGTGAAACCATGTACAATTCCCTTTCATTTGTGATTGTTCTTGCTAGATTTTCTCATCTAAATTTGATCTAGATTGATCTAAATCTTGTGTAGATTGATAGATCAATTGTATCTAACATCCAATCACTCTTGTGGATCATTTTAGGATCCATTCTTGGTCCAATTTTGCAGATTTCCACATGGTATCAGAGCCAAGTACAAGAGGATTTATGAAGATTTGATGGGGTTGATCCAAAACTAAGCCCAAATTAGCAAGTTTTTGGAAACTAGCTAATTTTGATGTGGCGAGTTGGATAGGATAGGTATACTCAAAATTTATGGACAAAAACTTGTTGTGGGTTGCAGGGGTACTTTTCACACGTGCTAGAACGTATAGTACCAGTTTTGGAGCCTTATGCTTCAATTTGATGCTAAATCTCCCGAATTAGCAAGTTTGTGGAAACTAGCTAATTTTGAGGTAGAGAGTTTGAATTGATAGCTAGATTCGATTTTTTTTTGTGCCAAAACTTGTTGTAGATTGTAGGTGTACCTTCCACGAATGTGGGGCCATACAGAACCTTTTTTGGTTGAGAAAATTCAAATCGATGCATAATTTGACTCATACACCCAAATTTAGAGATTTTTAGTGCAAATTCAAGCTTTTCCTATGATTTGTTATTGGATTAGATCATCCAAATAATTAATTTGTAGCTTGATTCAGGTGCATTAAATGTGTTTCTCTGATTTTTTGAGTACATGTTTGTTGAGAGAGAAAATTGCCAAAAATCATAGATTAAGGAGTAATATGCAAGGTGAGAGGTTGAAATCCATTGTACCATCACTCTAGATTTGTTCAAGAGTGATAGGGTCAAGTTTAGAAGCATCAATTTGCTAGAAAACATCTTTGGATCTGTCCTCCAAGTGAAACCTTTAAGAGTTTCTAGTGCATATATAGCATCTATGCAAATCTTTTGTAGAATGACATAGATTGGTTTCAATTGAGAGTTCTAGAAAAAAGATTGAGATCCAAGTCACATTGTTCAATCCTACTCAATTTGTTTGAGTGATTGTTAGGCTTGAAAAAAGTCATTGAGGTGTGTGTGGAAAATGTGTAGAGAGAGATCCAATTTTCTAAGAGTTCCTTCCTTTGTAGAGGGCAAGATCTAGAAGCTCATTTTTTGTTGTTATTGGTGGAGAATTTGTCTTCTCCTAAGTGATCAAATATTTCTAAGTGGCATTAGCTCTTTGAAGCACAATATCTCAGTGAGAAGAATCACAATTTTTTATTTTGAATTTCATTCTAACTCTTAAGAGGTAGAGTCATTGGTGGAATCCAATAGGGGTGAATAAATTTGATTTATTGAGCAAAAATTGACATACTATGTATGAAACTCAAATTAGTTCTATTCAACTTTCTTTGTGAGAGTGTGAGGGTCAATTTGTGATCCCATTGGATGTCTAGAATGAGGAGGAGTTTATATTTGAGTATTCATGCATGATTGGGATCTTTGTGAATCTCTAGATGTCTAACTTTTTAAGCTTTGTGAAAAATTCTTGACATAGGTTGTTATCAAACTATTACAAATCCATTCCAAATATCAAGAGTGAGATTCTTTGGGGATTCCAAAAGGGGTGATTGGATCTTAATTTTATGTGTTTGAATCAAATGCACATGTCAAGTTTGAGTGATCTAGTGTAGATCCTATGTTTTGTGAAAATTGGTGGTATAGTTTGTTGTCGAATCAAATCAAACTCATTCTAAATCTCAAGAGTGAGATTATTTGGGTCAAGAGTGAGTCCTAAAGAAGTGATTAAGTTTGATTTTCATGTGTTTGCAGCAAAACTCATCTTTTGTTCAAGAATCTCAAGTGTTGAGAGAACTAGTCAAGTGAAAAGGAAAATCTACGTGTCAAATCTTTTCAGATCCATTTCAACTCTCAAAAGAAAGAGTCATTGGAATTTGTTGAGTCCAATAGGACTGTTTGGATCTGATTTCTTTTGTGATTTGATTCAAATATTTTGTGCTTTTGTCTTAGTGATCAAAGCAAAGTTTCCAAGTGACTAGTCATTAGTGTGAAGATTGATTCTTAGTTTATGAGCTAGATTTTTTGTAGATCCTTCTAGACTATTGAATATGTTCAAATATAGTCTCTTGAGAGTCACAAATTACATTTGCAGAATCATATTACAAGTTTTGTTTCACATGGCATCAATAGGTGGCATCCTATTGAAGGCAAGTAGGGTTTTTAAGTGCAACCTTTGTGACAAGGGAGGATATTTTTCCTCAAGATGCTAAAAAAAGAAGACCAATCCATCCAAGGAGAACCAAAGCAAGGGGGTCGAGGTGAAGAATGAAGGTTCAAATTCGCAAATACAAGAAGGAAAAATCCAAAGAAAGGCGTTTCCTTTGTGGAAAGGTGAATGAGGCTTGGAGTCTCACAAGGACTTGCAAGATTTGTCTTCAAGAGTCCATCACAACACATGTCAAACCTTTTGAAATTTCTTATTTGGAAGTGCATTGTTTGGTTCAAGATGCAAAGATAGATGTCACTTTCATGAAAGCAACTTGGATTTATTTCATGTCCTTGGAAAGTATTTTGCTTGGAACTTTAGATAAGTTCAAAATTATTGTTATGATCCAAGAGAAATCGATCAAGAATAAGGAGGAGCAATCACAAAATGAAAATAGTTTCATTTATGCTCTCATGTCAACTTATGAGAAACTATTTTGCTTTGTAAAGATTTTTGTGTCTCAAAGGTGGATTAAAGCTATACTAGTTGAGAGTGATGCCTTTAAAGATAGCAAAGTCTGTTTCCCTTGTAAGCTTACATTAGTTATGAAGTCAAGGAAATGGAAATGTCTTCATTGTGAAGAATTGCCAAAAATTGGCAAATCTAGCTTGATCAAAAACCATGTAGAATAGTGTAAATTGTGTACACAAGTGGGTCCCACACATGTGAGTCCATGATGCCACATGGGAAACCCATCCTAATGTAGGTTAGGTCAAATCAAGAGAGTTGGTCATTTCTATTTGGTGGTCATCCCTACTTTATAGGACATACACCTAAGTTTAAGGTGAAAATTTGACCAACTAGCTACCTACCAAGCATAACTCTAGGAAATAGACTAGGGTTTCATTTTAGGTCAAGGAGAGTGAGTTAACTTCCTTATTACATGCTGGAAATCCACCTAACTTCAAGAAGGAAGTCGAATTTGCTATGTATTCCCTCTCTCCATAGTGAGAAGATAGAAAATTTTTGGAGCTCATTGGCAATCTCAAGCTAGTTCACTATGTACATTGAGTTTTTGTGATCCAAATGAAACCAAATCAATTTCTACTTGTTTCTCAGGTTGAAGGCCGTACTAAAGCCTGTAGTACACACGTGTGGGCTCGGATTTCAATGTTTATCAATGCTTTTGATTGTTAATGCTTGTTGTTTGTCAAATTGCCAATCTAGATCAACTTTTTTGTGTCTAGTTTTTTGATAGATTGTTAAGCAAGCATCCAATCACTCTTGTGGATCTTTTGTAGATCCATTTATGGTCCTAAAGTACAGTACTTTCACATGGTATCAGAGCCAAGTACAAGAACATAAGCCATTGATCTAATGCAAATCCATTTTTAGCAAGTTTTGGTGCTAAAAGCTAGTATTGAGAGGGCAAGCTAGAATCTTGATTTTGGTGAGGAGATTTGATCCCAAACTTGGTAGGGGTCCAAATCCGTACTGTCCACATGTGTGGGCACCTCTGAACCTGCATTTAATGCATGGTATTCATTTGATCCAAAAAAATTCAATTTGTGAGCTATTGGTGTAATTTTTGGTGGAGATCCTAGGATAATCTACCAAGATAATTTGCCATTGATTAGATTTGAATTTGTTTCATGGAATCTAATTAATCTAGGCTGAGTTCAAGTCCTATTAAGGTTAAAAACAGGTCTTGAAAGTACACCAAGAAGGAAGAAAGAGATTAAGTCATTTTTTTGTCCAAAAATAGCCAAATTTGGCAAGATTTGATTGTAAGTAGATTTCACATCATCTTATCTTCATTCCAACTTTGTGAGGGAGTGCTAGAACTGAGATTATAAGTCCATTTGTTGGATTAGAAATCTAATTTGAGTGAAAAACTACAAGAGAGAGACCTTAGTGAGTTTCTAGAGACAATCAAATCCATTTCTTGGCAAGATTTGTTTGAAAGTAGTTTTCACTTCATCTTATCTTCATTCCAGCTTTGTGAGGGAGTGATAGAACTGTGATTATAAGTCCATTTGTTGGATTAGAAATCAAATTTGAGTGAAACACTACAAGTGTGAGACCTTTGTGAGTTTCAAGTCAATCAAATCTATTTCTTGTTTGTAGAAGTCACTAGTAAGATGGGATCTGCTGGAGCATACCTTCTAGAAGCTAGTGAGAGGTTGAATTCTACAAATTATGCTATTTGGAAGGTTAGAATTGAGTCACTATTGGTTCTCCAAGACCTTTATGAGTTCTTGATTGAAGATGAAGATGAACCTCTAGGTGCACAGGAGTTAGCTAGATACAAGAAGAGATCTAGGCTTGCACTTCATTGTGTGAAGATGAATGTGAGCAATGATTTGTTGAGAGAAGTATCAGCTTGTACTAATGCTAAAGAGGCTTGGGAGTCTTTAAAATCAATCTATGAGTCTAGAAACACTTCTAGAGTTCTTATGCTTAGAAATCAAATTTTGCAAAGCATGAGGAGAAGTGAGGAGAGTGCACAGGATTATGTACTCAGAATCAAGTCTCTAAATAGGGAGTTGGCTTCCATTGGAGAGAAGATTCATGATGGAGAGCTTGTACAAATTGTCCTTAATGGTCTAGGAGATGACTTTGCAAATTTGGTCCAAAGTTTTGCCATCCAAGACACTTTGCCAACTATAGAAAAACTTCACAGTGTATTAGTGGCTGAAGAGTGTAGGATGCTCCATGCAAAATCTAGGATGAGTTCCTTGTATTTGCAGGATGGTGATGAGAAAGCCAATTTCTCATTCAAGGGAAAAAAGAAGACCAATTGAAATAAGAAGCATCCAAAGGAGGCCAAAGAAGAGGATGATGCATCAAGCTCAAAGGACAAGTCAAAGCAAAAATGCTTCTTTTGTGGAAAGAAGGGGCATTATGCATCTGAATGCTACAAGAGGCTAAGAGCACAAGTGGAGGAGGACAAACAAGGAAACCTTGCAAAGGAGGAGGAGGAGGATGAAGTAGATGTATTCTTGATGGCATCTACATCCTCACCAACAAGCAATAGCAATTCAAGAGACAATTGGTGGATCGACAGTGGGGCTAGCTCCCACATGTCTTGTGAAAAAGGACTTTTTCTCAACCTTACACTCATTCAATGATGCTAAAAAGTTTGTCTTTACTGCAAATGATGAAGAGTGTAGGATAGATGGTGTTGGCACCATCTCTTTGTATCTAGAATCCTCAAAATGCATGGATCTAGAAAATGTCCTTTATGTACCATCAATCACCAAGAATATGCTTAGTGTTGGTCTACTCTTAGAGAGTGGTTTGGATGTCCACTTTAAGCATGGTGTTTGCTTCATCTTGGAGAATGATGTTTGCATTGCAAAGGGATTTAAACATGGAAGATTGTTTAAGTTGGAAGCTAGTGTTGCTTTTGAAAGAATGAGCTTGGCGAAGGAGGAGATCACTCAAGAGGAGATCTTGGCAAAGTGTGATCTTGCTTGCATTGAGGAGGAGCATCAAAAGGAGGAAGATCTTGAGGATCAGCTTCAAAGCATGAGAGTTCCAAGGGAGTCCTCAATGACAATGGCCGAGTCATCAAATTGCATGCAAATTGTCCATTCAAGTGTGCATCTTGCAAGGGTGGTGAGCATTGGAGAGTCTACTATCTTTGAATACTTTTTGGAAAGTATTAGTAGACATGAGGTGACTTGTTTCTTACCTTTAATATCCATGGTGTTTATTACTTTGTATGACAAGACAATGAAATGGGATGCTTTGAAATCTACATTTGTTGTTGATAAAGCAATTTCATTGGATAACTATTTTTGTAATAGTTTGAATAGAGTCATAAAAGATGAAACATCATTTGCTTTGGAAATCTTTGTGTCCACATGCTTTGTGCATGATCATTCCAATGTAAGGACCAAAGATTATCCTATTTCAATGATAGGAATAATGGTAGTGTTTTGCTCTTCAAGTAGAGATTGTAGAATCTACTTGTTTTCAACCAAAGAATTTGTCAATGGTGGAAATGTGATCTTTCAAGAGTGGAAGATTTGTAAACTTGAAGAAGCACCTTTGGATCAACACATTATTCAATTCATTGATGTTTTGGAGTCAAGTCAAGTGGAGGATCAAGCTCAAGACCCGAGGACTCCAAGAAGAATCTTGAGTATCAAGATAGAGCCATCAAGGCTCAATCATATGGATCAAGCAAGGCAAGTTGTCTTTGGCAACATTATTTATGCACTTAATATTTTAATTGACTTATCTTCAAGTGCACAAAATGCCTTGGAATCCATGGCTTGGCATGATGTTTAGTTTTGAAGTGTGCTACATGTATATAGACACATTTATGGAACATCTTGTAAGGGATCCTCTAAGAGGTGGTGAAAGATCCTTCATGGACATCATTCTCTATTGGAGTCTCAAAAGTTCCTTCTTTGTAGCTGGATTTTTTAGACACTTCTAAAAGCTTTCATTGATCTATCAAGAGAGTTGTAAATAGATCAAGCTAAATTTGAGGAGGAGTGTGAAGAATTGCCAAAAATTGGCAAATCTAGCTTGATTAAAAACCATGTAGAATAGTGTAAATTGTGTACACAAGTGGGTCCCACACATGTGAGGCCATGATGCCACATGGGAAACCCATCCTAATGTAGGTTAGGTCAAGTCAAGAGAGTTGGTCATGTCTATTTGGTGGTCATCCCTACTTTATAGGACCTACACCTAAGTTTAAGGTGAAAATTTGACCAACTAGCTACCTACCAAGCATAACTCTAGGAAATAGACTAGGGTTTCATTTTAGGTCAAGGAGAGTGAGTTAACTTCCTTATTACATGCTGGAAATCCACCTAACTTCAATAAGGAAGTCGAATTTGCTATGTATTCCCTCTCTCCATAGTGAGAAGATAGAAAATTTTTGGAGCTCATTGGCAATCTCAAGCAAGTTCACTATGTACATTGAGTTTTTGTGATCCAAATGAAACCAAATCAATTTCTACTTGTTTCTCAGGTTGAAGGCCGTATACAGCCTGTAGTACACACGTGTGGGCTCGGATTTCAATGTTTATCAATGCTTTTGATTGTTAATGCTTGTTGTTTGTCAAATTGCCAATCTAGATCAACTTTTTTGTGTCTAGTTTTTTGATAGATTGTTAAGCAAGCATCCAATCACTCTTGTGGATCTTTTGTAGATCCATTTATGGTCCTAAAGTACAGTACTTTCACATTCATAATGTAGGATCTTATGGTTTCAATAAGATCATGAATGATGTGTTCATTCATAAAGATGAAAATTGTAAGTTTTCAATCTTAAAGGCAAGTTGTGAACTTCTTATAAGAATAACTGAAGCATCCAAAGTGGACACTTATATCCATAAGCAAGTAGTTAGCCTTATTGAGATGGAAATACCTTTTGATTTCAATATTAGAAAAATCATGCCAAGTTGTGGTGATTTTTGGACTTATGTAATCTTGATGCATATTGTATGGTCATAGTTGTTGTGATCATTATGAGACATGGAGGTCTCGGATTTCCATCAAGAAGGAGCATCATGAAGAGGATCTTAAGGAGTCATCTCAAGGTCCAAGTGTGCCAATGATTGAGGAGATTCCTTCTCAAGGTTCAAGTGTGCCAAGGATTGAGGAGGAGAGACCTTCTCAAGTTGTGATTCCAAAAAGAATCTCAAGAAACATGGTTGAGCCCATGTGGCTCACATTTCAAGGGAAAGAGGAGCAAATCTCATGTGGTATACATCTCATACTTACTTCTCTTATGTCATTTGATGAATCAATTTGCTTTAGTGAGATCATTGCATCTCAGAATTGGAGTAAAGCCATACTAGTTGAGTATGAAGTCTCTCTTGAGAACATAGATGATGTTCTTAAAAGTTTGAAATTGATTTTAAATCAATTAGAAAGCAAATGGTTATTTCATCAAATGTATGCTCTTGAGTCATGCAAGAGCAAAAGTGATTTGTTCACTCATAGTTTAAAAATTTGTCTTTTTTCAAGTATTGAGGCAAATTGTAAACTCTATATGAGAGTAAGTGAATCATCTTCTAAAGACACTTATCTCCATAATGAAGTATTTAGCCTCATTGGATTTGAGATTAGCATGGTAAACAAGCATGAAAATATGATGCAAACACTTTGTTATTATAGCATGCACAGTCTTGCCAATTTGGATGAGTCTAATTCTCTAGATCGTGGTAACATGATGTTGGATCTTTGTGATCCTAATAAGTCAAGAAGAAATCTCTATTCCCTCATGGAGGAGCATGCACATGAAGAAAGAACAAGCCTCAAGGCCAAGCATCTACATGAAATTTGGAAGGAATCAATTTTGGAGGTGCTAGGATGGTGCAAAGCTCTCAAGTTCATCAAAGATGTCAACATCAAAGAAGCACTATCATGGATATGGTGATCTCGAATCAACATCAAGCTCATTGGCTGATCTTCACACCTTTTGAACTAGAAAAGACCAATTCAGCCCATGGAGCCAAGATCAAGATCATCACGTTTTTTATCAAGCTAGATCTACCAAGCTAGATTTTTGAGGAGCATGAAAAATGCAAAAATTATGCTTGGTCAAGGCCAAATCTATGTATATAGGATGATTACACATGTTTGGAGCCTATTACCACGTGTGAAATAAATGTACTTTTTATGTAGTACAATCATATAGCTTGTACATATAGTTTAAATCAAGTTCTATTGGCTAAAAAGGCCAAAATCATGTTTTTAAGTCATATGCCACATGGCATCAATCTAGAGATTGCATGAAGCCACATCATGAGATTAGGTGTCAAATCTCATGTGTAGAGTCTGCTCACACATGTGGAATAAGCTGAGGGAGTCGAATTTGCACTTCTAGAAGAGTTTTTCCTAGTTCTCTACATAGAAGAAAAATGGACCAAAAGTGCTCAAAATAGAAGGTTTTGTCCAACTGTCAATTTTGCATGATGAATCATTACATGAAAAAGCACCCTCACACATGTGAGATCAGAGGGATGATCAATACCACGAGCTCCCACTTTTTGTATTTATAGAGCCACATTTGGCCTTAATCATTAAGCAACACCAAATATACACAAATCATACTACATCAATAGGAAACCTCTCAAGGTTATCAAAAAAATCAGAAGTGAGTCAACAGTAATTAGAAACAGTATTATCAAAAACAAACCGATGGAAATGCAATCTACCACCCTTTTTGCCAAACATGCTTCAACCAAGAATTAGAGGATCCAAATCTCGACTTTCGTTTGAGAGTTCAGCACACCAATCTGGGACATAATTCCACGTGCTCTCGACTTGATGTATGGCTTGTCTCCAATCCTATCCAAGACCGCATCTTAGCTGAGCTCTGATACCAATATAAAGACCATTAAGGAAAGCCCCTGAGATGAGGATAAGAGAAGACAACAGGAGACATGCAGGAGCAAAACCACCCATCCAAACCTAGATCAGTCCTGGATCCCCCAAGCCATGCCATGTGAATGCTTAAGGAGAAGAGAGCATCTAGTAACCTGAACCACAAGTTGTCGATCGGACAATCTATACTCCAATATATTGAGAGTAGAATTTTGTGCATGAACTCATGCAATCCCCATATAACCCAACTATGAATAGATCACAACTCTCATGCAGTCCACATGCATACAACAATTACATGTACATGCAATATTCCATATGTCTCATTTAAGAGTTTGGGGGTCATTAGTTACAAACTGGACTTTGTAGATTTCACATGTGTGGACTGTGAAGAATTGAAAAAGATTATCTATGTTAGATATAGGGGTCTTATGTTTTTTACATCAAGCATCTAGGTGTAGGATGTTGATAGGAATAAATTTGGCATAGATGGCAAATTATTCATTTCCACTTGTAATGCCACTATTCAGCCAAAATAGAGTAAGAGGCTAAACACTTGCTAATTAGAGTGTAGACAAGTGTAAAGTTTTTGTTTGATGAATTCCAAGAGGTCCAATAGGATTTAGAGGTGGAACCTTGTGAGGTCCAATAGGAAATTGAGGTGTGCTTGAATATAGTCCAATAGAATTAAGAGGTGCATAGATCAATGATCCAATAGGATCAAGAGGTGACAAAATATGGTCCAATCATAGTTAAGCATAGTGGTAGCTCGTGGACCTACTAGTATCATTGTACTCCTCATTTTGAAGCTAATTGATTTGGTGATTTCATGGATTTTGTGAGTTATTGAATTTCTAGCTTTCTCTCTCTACCTGAGAGCTCATGATGCATTTTCTCTCTCTACCCGAGGAGAGCAGCTTGTTTTTACTTAGATTATTTTTTGAATACTTCCCACACGTGTGAGTGAGAGTTGGAAGTGATTGAATGCATGTGGTAGTGTGTTTTTGCCATAGGATTCAAGATTGATCTTGAATCTCAATCTAGTCTTGATCTTGGTGCATCTACACACCTTAGGAGATCACAAGTACATGTAGTGGACAGTCCACACGTGTGAAATTCAACATGGACTGTCCACAACATGTACTTGTGATCTCCTAAGGTGTGTAGATGCACCAAGATCAAGACTAGATTGAGATTCAAGATCTATCTTTGAATCTATGGCAAAAACACACTACTACATGCATTCAATCACTTCCACTCTCACTCACACGTGTGGGAAGTATTAAAAAATTATTCTAAGTAAAAACAAGCTGCTCTCCTTGGGTAGAGAGAGAAAAACCATCATGAGCTCTCGGGTAGAGAGAGAAAGCTAGAAATCCAATGACACTCAAAATCCACACAATCACCAAATCAATTAGATCCAAATGAGGAGTGCAATGATACTAGTAGATCCACGATCTACCACTATGCTTAACTATGATTGGACCACACTTTGCTACCTCTTAATCCTATTGGACCATTGATCCATGCACCTCTATATTCTATTGGACCATTTTCAAGCAAACCTCAAATTCTATTGGACCACTCATGGTTCCACCTCTAAATCCTATTGGAACTCTTAAACTTCATCAAACAAAAGCATAACACTTGTCTACACTCTAATTGGCACAAGTTTGGCCTCCTACTCTATTTTGGCTCAATAGTGGCATTACAAGTGGAAATGGATAATTTGCCATCTATGCCAAATTTGACCCTATCAACATCCTACACCTAAATGCTTGACTATGAAATTCTATGAGACCCCTATATCAAACATTTTTTATTCACTTTACAATTCTCCACACGTGGGAACATCCTCCACACATGTGAGATTCACTTACAAACTTCTATCATACAAAATACCAAGCTAGATTTTTGCCAATTTCTCATACTCCTCAAAACATAGCTTGGAAAGGTACTAGATCACTTGACAAGTTTGTAAATCTTTTTGAGTGGATCCTTTGGTATGCATAAGAAGTGAAGATCAGCCAAGGGATCCATCATAGCATCACCCTCACCATATCCATGATAAGATCTCTTTGGTAGAGATCTCTTGCCAATGCCTTTGAAGAGTGCTCCACCAATATGCCACTATGATCATGGGCTTCCTCCATGCTTGATGATGATCTTTGCTTTGAAAGTTCCACTTGCATGATGGATGCACCATAAATAGAGAGATATGAGGCTTCCAAGCCTCATAAGGATCATGGAGATCAACATCATAAGATGTGAAACAATGATGATTATCAAGATTATGCTTTCTAGCTTGACTAGTCCACATACAATATACTATATCCGTGATGGATCTAATCTTGATATCAAAGACTACCTTGATCTTTTTTAGGCTAGTTACTCTATCAAGGATGTAAGTGTCCATTTTGGATGCTTCACTTAATCTCAAGAGGAGTTTACAATTTGCCTCAAAACATGTGAAAACATGATTTTCAAAAAAGTGAGTACCAAGCTCAATCTTGTTCTTACTAGAACCAAGAGAATACTTTTGACAATACAATATCTTGCTTTCAAAAAGTATTGGAAACATATCTAAGTCAATAATGACAAGAAACATGTCCATACCATAAGCATCATAAAAAACTAGTATAGCTTTTCTTGAACTTTGAGATCCAAAAAATTCAATGAAGCAAGATAGCATTTCAAGCAAAGGAAGAGAGGCATATATGAATGTGTTGTAGTAGATACAACATGAAAGATGCCCCTCTTTGCCATGTAAGGTGATCCATAAAGACTCGGCCATGCATCTTGAAGATCTTCTTGAAATCATATGAAGAAGAAAATCCTTCTCACACCTTGGCCCCATCATGACTTGAATATCTTCAAAAAAGATAACTTGTGATGCTTCTTGAGAAGCCTTGATCTCGGCCTCTTCCAAGATTGAATCTTCATGCAACATGACATCTCTATTCACAATCACTTTTGAAATAGAGAGTGTAAAGGCACTAAAGGCCTCCTTCATGGATGAGTATCCAATCATGATCCATGAGCTTGGATCATCCTTCCTCCTTGTTTCCAAGGGAATATGTGCAAAGCAAGCACTACCAAGTTCACTAAGGTGATCAACCTTAGGCTTCATCTTGAATAAAACTTCATATGGTGCTATTCCTTCAAGAGCTCCAATACTCCTCAAAGCTTTGATCTTCAATGAGAATTTCTTCTCAACATATGCTTTGAATAATAAGGAATAATCATACACCATAGAGAGAAGATATGTGCATCTTGTGTGATCATCCTCCTTTGAAATATTGGACATATAAGAAAAATCAAGAGAGTTTGCACTCTCACTTGGGTCCAATTTGTAGATGCCTTCAAATCTTGATCCATATGCAAGGATCTCACCATCCTTCTTGATCACACAATTGTCAATATTGAAATTGAAATCAAAGCCACTATCAAGAAGTTGGCCAACACTTAAGCTGTTCTTTGTAAGCTTTGGGACAAAAAGAACATTGTTGAGAAAGAGATCTTTAGAAGATGCAAGCTTCAAGGGAATAATACCTACTCCTTCAATATTGCACTCATGCTTACTTGCAATGTATATGGTATTCTTGACTCCATCATAAGGCATAATAGATGGAAAAAAATGCTTGGAGCCAGACATATGTGAAGATGCTCCACTATCAATATACCATGAGTCATTCTTGTTTAAGGTGGAAGAGGAGAAGCTTGATGTCATAAGAGAGCCTTCTCCATCACTTGCAATATAGTCTTCTTTCTCATTGGTGATGTTAGCTTGATTGAGTTGATTCTTCTTCTTGAAACAATTGGTGGCATAATGGCCTTTCTTGCTACAATAAAAGCACTTGATCTTTTTCTTCTTGAGATTTGAAGTAGAAGCATGAGAGTTATCTTCCTCCTCCTCTCCATCTGAAATGATGGTGTTGCTTCTTACTCCTCTCTTTGTGCTTGGCAAATAGAACTTTACCATCATCATGATTGAGTGATAGCTTGTCCATCCTCAAGAGTTTGTACTCTTGTCTTGATTCTTCAGAAATGAGCACACTTTGAAGGGCCTCCAAACTTGGTAGCTCCTCCTTAATGGCATAGGATTGGACAAGATTGTCATATTCATCTCTCAAGCCATTGAGAATGACTTGGACTAGCTCACTTTGATTGATTGAGTCACCAATACATGCAAGCTCCCTATGAATATCCTTGACTCTCAAAACATAATTAGATGCACTCTCATCACTCTTTTGACTACTTTGGAATATTTGATTTCTAAGAGTGAGGAGCCTAGAGGTGTTCTTAGCCTCGTAGATGGACTTGAGACAATCCCAAGCTTTCTTGGATGTAGAACAATCACCAATCTCCCTCAATATCTCATTAGAGACATTCATCTTAATGTAGTGGAGAGCCATCCTAGCTCTCTTTTTGTATTTTTGGACCTCTTGAAGAACTTGTGGTTCTTCTTCAAGGCCAAGAACTATGTCCATCACGTCTTGAAGGATCAAGATGGACTCCATCCTCATTTTCCAAATTGAATAATTTGAAGTGGTCAATCTTTCACTTGGTTCCAACAAGGATGAACCCATTGAAGTCATGTAAAGTGGAGATAAATAAAAGTGATGAACAAAAAATGTGCTTCTCTCTCACTATAGGATCCAATAATGGTGTGCTACCATCTCCTATGCAAGATCTTGCAACAAACTGTGAGATGATTCTCACTAGCTTTCTCAATCTCTCCAAAACTAGATCGACTTCACATCAAATGATGGAGTATGGGCAAAGTTAGGATCAAACAGTCTTAGCACGTGTGAGATACACTAAGAAACCAAATTTGACTCAAATACAATGATATTGCATGAAACAAAATAGCTAAGATCTCAAAACAGTGCCTAGATCACATATAGATGAGATTGGTAAGCATTCAACTGTGATTTTGGATCAAACAAGCAATCTCTTGACCAAACCAAATGTGTCCACCCAGGTCTAGGTGCCCTACCTAACCCTCTTCAAAAGCTTATAACTTTTGATTGGCTCAACCAAATGGAATGAAACTGATTGCATCAAAAACTAGACAAACATAGATTCAAAACAAGCTATCTAGCAAGACTTTTGGATCAAACATGAAAGAGAACTCCCAAACTGAAATTGTATGTTCCTCACACGTGTCTGAGCACCTGATTCCGTACAGTACCAGATCAGACCCAATCAATGCCCTATTGATCTCTTTTGATCCAAAATTGGACAAGATAGCTAGAAAAGTGGATCTTGACAATTTCTAGCTCAAGAGTTTTCACTTAAATGAATCAAAATGCATGGTAACCTTAGGTAGGCTCTGATACCATGTAGATTTCACACGTGTGGACTGTCCACAACATGTACTTGTGATCTCCTAAGGTGTGTAGATGCACCAAGATCAAGACTAGATTGAGATTCAAGATCTATCTTTGAATCTATGGCAAAAACACACTACTACATGCATTCAATCACTTCCGACTCTCACTCACACGTGTGGGAAGTATTAAAAAATTATTCTAAGTAAAAACAAGCTACTCTCCTCGGGTAGAGAGAGAAAAACCATCATGAGCTCTCGGGTAGAGAGAGAAAGCTAGAAATCCAATGACACTCAAAATCCACACAATCACCAAATCAATTAGATCCAAATGAGGAGTGCAATGATACTAGTAGATCCACGATCTACCACTACGCTTAACTATGATTGGACCACACTTTGCTACCTCTTAATCCTATTGGACCATTGATCCATGCACCTCTATATTCTATTGGACCATTTTCAAGCAAACCTCAAATTCTATTGGACCACTCATGGTTCCACCTCTAAATCCTATTGGAACTCTTAAACTTCATCAAACAAAAGCATAACACTTGTCTACACTCTAATTGGCACGAGTTTGGCCTCCTACTCTATTTTGGCTCAATAGTGGCATTACAAGTGGAAATGGATAATTTGCCATCTATGCCAAATTTGACCCTATCAACATCCTACACCTAAATGCTTGACTATGAAATTCTATGAGACCCCTATATCAAACATTTTTTATTCACTTTACAATTCTCCACACGTGGGAACATCCTCCACACATGTGAGATTCACTTACAAACTTCTATCATACAAAATACCAAGCTAGATTTTTGCCAATTTCTCACAGACTTGACATGGAATTAGATTGAGGCATAACCAATAATCGCAAATACCGGAGGGCCAGTCCACCATACTAGGACTATTCCATGTCCTTAGCTGAATATGGTCATACAGATATGCCTTCCAACTTGCTCAATTCACTTAAAATTGACTCATCCATATTTGCCATGCCAGAATTATTTGAAACTACCTAAAGGAGCTTTTTGAGCACAATGGCAGCATCCAAACTTGATACTATTTGACCTTTCAAAATTTCTTCTCAGTCTCTCCCCATTGTTCGAATAGCCAATAAGCTAATCAGAATCTTGAATTTTGAAAATTTTGCTTTTTGTCGCGTATTTCTTATTCTTAATATGGCCTTTCTCCATGACTATCATTTTGTTTTTGTGTATTATACTTGCAATTACAGTTTGAGTGCCTTTCATTTAGACTCCGTAGCCGTTTATTTGACCCAAAACCACTTTAGAATGAAGTAGATAGGACTTTTTCAATTTTTGAACTGTTTTTTCACGGTGAAGAAACTTTTCTCTTCATAAATTTCAGAGGCTTGGGTCCTTTTCAATGTGCAATTTTTCAATAAAAATAAAGAGTCCTTGGTCCTTCAAATCCCTTCGAGTGAAAAGTCACTTGAAATATCAACATCCAATGGCTTATCAATATCCAATGGCCCTCATTGATTTCTAATGCACATTTGTCCATCATCGTTAATCCAAGAAGAGGTAGATCCTATAATTCTGCACACTTCTGGGTGTTGAGGTGAGTTCCTCAAGCAACTTGACACCCAAACACACTAGATTCTCCTTCTCGTTGGCCACGTGTGATCTCCAACATGAAATCTCTCTCTCTCTCTCTCTCTCTCTCTCTCTCTCTCTCTCTCTCTCTCTCTCTCTCTCTCTCTCTCTCTCTCTCTCTCTCTCTCTCTCTCTCTCTCTCTCTCTCTCTCTCTCTCTCTCTCTCTCTCTCTCTCTCTCTCTCTCTCTCTCTCTCTCTCTCTCTCTCTCTCTCTCTCTCTCTCTCTCTCTCTCTCTCTCTCTCTCTCTCTCTCTCTCTCTCTCTCTCTCTCTCTCTCTCTCACGCCCTTCCACCATATTTTTGCAATGATCTGGTGCTTCAGTGCATGACTTTCGACCCTGATTGATGCCACAACCAAACTTGATCTCCATATTTTGAGAGTTTTGAGCATTTACTCACCCAATTTGGTGGAGAAATTAGCCTTTTTGAAGCATTCAGATATTTTCATTTTTCTCTCTCTATAGTGAGAAATTGTCACAAGAAGAAATTTTTTTTCATGGATGTCTAGTGACCTCTTCCAATTAGTAACTTGTCTTTACATAACTAAAAAGAGTAAAGCAACAACAAACTTATGGTTGCTTTTTTGAAAATTGTTATCCTAGCTTGGTCTTTTCCAAGAACCAATTGTATATCTTTTAGTTCCCGACCAATTCACTTATCGTCTAATGCTATGGACATGCTTAAGCACTCAACCATGAGATCAACAAGCCTTGTATACTTTATTTAGTGTACTAAAGCTCTAGTTATATTTGATTTCCATTGTAGCATGCGAACTTTTGAGCAACCCAATTTTTTGAAATTCTCCTTAAAGATTGAAAAGCATTTATCTCTCTGACCTGTGCACTCACCTGCAAGGCTATGATACCAGATATATTCTAATTGACTAACATGATCATAGAGCAATACAATAGGAATTGACTCAAGCAAGGACTCATATTTTCAGAAATAATCTTGCACGCACTCACAATATTTTCATCTCTCTATAAAAGAGATATATACATACTTTTTGGTGGAAACCCTTGCAAGAATGAATTGCTGTTGATCGGATGCGCGTCCTATTGATTGTCTCATCAAACATGCAGTTGGCCCTAGATTTTTGAATACGTTATAAAAACGATCAATTCAATCACCACATCACACTATCAAGTGCTTCAAGAAAGACTATCTACCTCCAACTATTCTATCTGGAATGTTAGAATGGAGTCAATCTTGATACTCCAAGATGTGATGGACATTGTACTTGGGATTGAGGAGGAGCCTCAAGTCCTTCAAGAAGTACAAAAGTATAAGAAGAGATCTAGGATTGCTCTCCACTATATCAAGATGAATGTCTCTAATGAGATTTTGAGAGAGATTGGTGCTCGGCTAAGGATGCTTGGGACACTCTCAAAGCAATCTATGAGGCCAAAAATACCTCTAGGCTTCTCACTCTTAGAAATCAAATATTTCAAATTTATCAAAAGAGTGATGAGAGTGCCACTAATTATGTTTTGAGAGTGAAAGACATTCATAGGGAACTTGCTTGTATTGGAGATTCCATCAAACAAAGTGAGCTAGTCCAAGTCATACTCAATGGCTTGAAGGATGAATATGAGAATCTTGTCAAATTCTATGCTATCAAGGAGGAGATACCAACCTTGGAGGCTTTGAAAGGAGTGCTAATAGCTAAAGAATCAAGGCATGAGAACAATCTATTAAGGATGGACAAATTGTCACTCACTCATAATGATGATGACAAAGTTTTATTTTCCAAGCACAAAGAGAGGAGCAAAAAGCAACACCAACACTTCTATAAGGACAAATCAAAAGACAAAGATGAAGAGAATGATGATTCCTCTCAAGATTCTACTTCAAGTATGATGAAAAAAAAATGTTAAGTGCTTCTTTTGTGGCAAAAAAGGCCACTATGCCACCAATTGTTTCAAGAAGAAGAACCAATTCAAGCAAGCCAACATATCCAATGAGAAAGAAGACTTTATTGCAAGTGATGGAGAAGGCTCTCTTATGGCATCAAGCTTCTCCTCTTTTCCCTTCAGGAAGGATGACTCTTGGTATATTGATAGTGGAGCATCTTCACATATGTGTAGCTCCAAGGATTCCTTTTCATCTATTATGCATTATGAAGGAATCAAGAAGACTATATATATTGCAAGTGATCAAAGAGTGCAAAATTGAAGGAGTAGGGACTATTCCCTTGAAGCTTGCATCATCAAAAGTTCTATCTCTTCACAAGGTTCTTTTTGTTTTCAAGCTTACAAAGAATCTAATAAGTGTTGGCCAATTACTTGATGGTGGCCTTGATGTCAATTTCCATATTGACAATTGTGTAACAAGAAGGATGGTGAGTCCCTTGCACATGGATCAAGATTTGAAGGCATCTACAAATTGGATCCAAGAGAAAGTTCAAATTCTCTTGATGTTGCTTATATGTCCAAGCTTTCAAAGGAGGAGGATCACACAAGATGCACATATCTTCTTTCTTCAAGATTTATGGTGCATGATTATTTCCTATTATTCAAAGCATATGTTGAGATGGAATTCTCATTGAAGATTATAGGTTTGAGGAGTGGTGGAGCTCTTGGAGGAAATAAATCATATGAAGTATTATTCAAGAAGAAGCATAAGGTTGATCACCTTAGTGACATATTCCCTTGGAAACAAGGAGGAAATATGATCCAAGTTCGCATATTGATGGAGTACTCTTCAAGGATATTGGCAAGAGATTTCTACCAAAGAGATCTTATCATGGATTTGGTGCTGCTATGATGAATCCTTTTGCTGGTTTTCTTCTTCACATACATACGAAAGGATCCACCAAAAAAAGTTTCACAAACCCCTCAAATAATCTAGTACCTTTCCAAGCTATCTCAACTTGATTGTATGTACAAAGAGAGCTCATCTATATAGTGGTTTGAGATCCAAGAGGAGTAGTAATCAAGTGAAATGATTGGATCTCTTATGGCTACTTACCAACAATTTCATGGAGCTCAAAGTCCACTTGCTCAACTCATTCCTTTTGTTTAAATTTTTTACTCCAAAGATAACCTTTTATATTTTAGTCATGCCTCTTGTTCAGGCGATGTTATAATTCCGCTAATGGTACTACCCTTTGGGTGGTCATCTTTTTGTTTTGGCACACTTTCGTGCCTTACAAGCTTCCTCAGCCGCTTTTCCATCCTATATGTTTCTCTCTATTATAGATGACACTCATATTGTGGGACTTGCTAGTGATCTCACTGTTGCTTTCCTACATTTTTCTCAACAACTTTTAAGTTTGGAGCTTGTGGTGGACATCTCGAAGTGCATGGCTTGGTGTCTTCAAGATTAAAGGCCACTTATGAGTCAAGTAACACTTAAAGAATGCTTATGTTGAGGAATCAAGTCCTACAAAGCATGAGAAGAAGTGATGAGAAAGCTCAAGAATATGTTCTTAGAGTGAAACCACTAAACAAGGAGTTGGGCTCCAAAGAGTTTGTCCAAGTCATCCTAAATGGATTGGAAAATGGTTACTCCAATTTTGTTTAGAGTTTTTCCATTCAAGATGTCCTTCCATCCATTGAGAAACTTCATAGTGTTCTCTTAGTCAATGAGAGTAGAATCCTGCCAATAGATGGGGTCTCTTTCTTTGCATAAGGGTGATGAGGACACCAATTTTCCAAGAAGGGTATGAAAGACAAAGAGTCCAACAAATAACAAGGAGGAGATCCATCAAAGTGTGAAGGACATCAAGCAAGTGTCAAATGAAAGACAAAGAAGGACTAATTCAAGGAAAAATGTTTCTTTTGTGATAAGAAAGGACATTATGCATCCGAATGTTTGAAGAGGAAGCAAGCACACGCACAAACAGAAGGGAAAGCAAGGTTATCTCACAAATGAGGAGGAGGAGGATTTTGATTAATCTTTGATGGCATCAATCACATCATCACTAAGCAAAGGCAATACAAGTGGCATTTGGTGAATAGATAGTGGGGCAAGCTCCCACATGACATTCCAAAAGGACTTCTTAACACTACTCTTTTATCATGGTGCTAAGAAGTCTACTTTTACAGCAAGTGATGAAGAATGTAGTATTGAAGGTATTAGTATCATTTTTTGAAGTCTAGAATCTTCAAGGAAGCTAAATCTAGACAATGTGTTTTTTGTACCTTCAATCACCAAGAATGTTTTGAGTATTGATGGATGATGGTTTTCATATACATTTCAAAATTGGTGTTTGCTCAATCCTCAAGGATAATAAAGTGCATGGGGAGTGGTTTTAAGCAAAGGAGTTTGTTTAAGCTTGATGTAAATGCTTTTAATGTGGCATGATAAGGGCAGAGGAGTTGACACAAGTGGAGAACATGCGCAACAAAAAGGTAGCACTCGACCTACTAAGGTTCTTTTCCAAGAGTGCTAAGATGCGTGAGGCTTGTAGTCTTTCAAAGACTTACAAGCTTGCGCTTTAAAGGTCTACCACTATATATTTCACTCATTTGGAAGTTTTTCATTTGGATGTGCATGGTTTCTCTCAAGTAGCAAAGATATATGTCACTTACATTGATGATCATTCTAGTTACAGTTGAATTTATCTCTTGTGGATAGCATGATATCTAGAACTTTTGAAAAGTTCAAAGCTCTTGTTGAGAGTCGACTCAATACTAGGATCAAAATGAGATTATTCGAGTGTTACAATGAGATTATAATGTCTAGGGAGGCATTATTTGATGGTTTAAATATGTGCATGCTTGATCATGCTTCAACTGTCCAATCTAACATTCCAAAGGTTTTTGAGATCTAACTGGAGGCAAGTAAGATGGAGGAGCAACCTCCATTTGCAAATGCTTCAAGAGGGTCATCTAGAGCAAGGGCTTGAGACTACGAGGCTCACATTTTGTGGAAAAGAGGAGCAAAGTTCAAGTGGTGGTATATACTCCAATACATGTATTTTTGCTTCCCTTACATCTTTTGAAGAGGTTTTGGAATCTCAAAGTTTGATTAAGGCAATATAAGTTGAGTGTCATGCCTTAATAGATAACAAAGATTCCCTTATGATTTAGCATGAAACTTTAGGGATGTGATGCCTCACATTTATTTATCATTATGTCCTACTATTGTTAACAAGTTTCTACCACTCAAACATACTCAAGCTCTTGCAGTACTTCAATATGCCATGGTTGTAAGAACTGTTGCTTCACAACTTCATGTACCAATTGCAACTATCTTAGCCAATGATTTGCATCACAAGCAATAGAGGCTATGAGTAGGTACATTGTTGGGTTTTTGCTTTGCTATAGTTGCAATACATAATTTCAATTTGCCTTATGGCCTTTACTTTGTACATGTACTTTGATGGGTCTTCGCATCTTCTATTTTAAAAAGGAAAAAAAATCTTTTTTTCTTCCAAAAAGGATGTACAATATGCTCATACATTGTAGTGCATCATATTAGAAGCTTTATTTCAATAATATGTGTTGTCAAACTACAATTTGTTATTACTATCACATCTTTTTTTTGGCGGCTATTGTTATTGTTAATTATTGTTACAAAATAATAATAATGATAATTTAAAACTAAAATCAACAATCAATAAAGCTTATCGATTTCCATTATTCAAATCATCTATTAGATTGATTAGATTGTTTTGTGTGTTTATCCATGTGCACATTATCGATAACTAAACAAGGCAAGGAAAGAAAATGTCAAACATCTATGCCACATTCTCAAAATGTCTCTCACAAAACAACATAAAGCTCAAAATCCCGCAATGAGAAAAGAAAAAACTAAAAAACCCCACATTTTCAAGGATATTAAATATCCAATGGCCTTGTGTTTTCAAAAATAGTCAAAAACTTCAAAATGCCATTATTATGGGAAAATTCTTTGTGTACCACATTGTTTTTGCTTTCTAAAAGAGGAGCTGAATAATGATGATAGTATGACACAGATGATTTGAATTATGTTGATGATAAGCTAAGCATCTCATTTTGATATAAGTGATTACCATATGAACAGTGTCAGGATTAGAATTCAATGCAACTTTCCTTTTTCGAAATTTAACTAATAAAAAAAATCAATTTATTAACCAAAACAAACTATTCAAATTAGAAATATATCCACATTGAACAAAATATTGTGCTTGAGAAAGACTAAAAACAGTCACTGAGCACGTGTTTGATTTCATGATTTGCCGAGTGAATTAATCACGCACAAGATGTAGTAGCTATGTTACAATGTGACCTTGGAAATTTATTAACAACTTAATGATGGCAACTGACATGAAAAAACTTGTTCAGCTTGGTAGATGGCACCTTGAGGTGACCCATTGCTGGATGCCATGCATACAAATATTCAGCAGATCACTATTGACATTTCACACAACCCAACCTTGCCTTGTAATTAGAATACCGGATAGACAAAACAGGAACAATGAATTTCCTACATGTCATCTAAGTGGACCTCGAGAGTTTATTTATAAGTTTGTGCAAAATATGAATGACAAAATGTATATGAATTGCTTCCGAACTAGAGACTAGTACTTTTTGAGATTCAAGATATAGGGTGCCTTAAAATTACCACAATAATTTTATTATACAACCAAATTACAAAATAATTCGACAATATAGTCTTTCTTATAATAGATGCCAACATATTTCTCGCACCAAGATTAATGAGGCCTTGCATGGAAAAGTCCATACACGGCTATTTGAGATTCAAGTACAATTAATCATACAGCCCAAACCTAGCGTGAGTATGTGAAATAAGTATCACAAGCTTGCAAGTAGACAAATGTTTTGTCATTAAACTCTCTCAAAACGGTCCAAACATCAATGAACAGCAAATTGAGGAAGTATTATTGAAGCCTTGCAGTCCATACAGTTGCTGGCAGGCATAACCCTTCTCACTTGCACCTAATACAGGGTGATGGGGGCAGTCACATATTGCATTTAGACCTAGCTTTACAATCTTCTGCTTGAAAGCGGTTTGCTGGCAGTTGATCATACCTCTGTCCTACGTACTGGATTGACTGTCGCCAAAAAATTTGATTGACCTGTCATTGTCTGATGAATTTTCACGCTCAGACCCTGACACAAACCTCCTTTTACCAATCCAGTCTACAAGTTCTTGCGATGTTAAAACAAGATCCTGAAAGGTATACACCAAGACTCAGACGTGCTACTATGATGACAATAAGGGAAAAGCTAAATTGCTCAAGAAAAATACCTGAACTACCTCTCCGCACAGCAAAGAGTTCCAAATATTTAGATCCTAATCATCCTCTAACTAGCAATGTAAACATCCATTTTAAAAGCCAGAAGCATGTACTCATCGTACTAACTGTAATACTTTCCTCACATCAAAGTAGCTTAACAAAAGCATAGATTGGATGTTTATGATATCAACAGCCCTCCAGAATCTGTTACACCATGCACTCCATATCGTAGTATAAAATCTATACTATGTCATCACATGATCCTTGAACATCAAAAGTGGTAACAGACAGCTATATTTGATATCCAGCTGTTTGTTTATTGCAAACATTACAATGCAATTATTCTGAAGATTTTGGACGTCAAAGAAACTCGACTATAAAGCAAACTGGCTGGCTTGTTGGAAGTGACACCATAGTACAATTGAGGATCATTCATAAAAAGGTCATTAGTCTGCCTTGAAGAGTGACCGAAAGTAATGTATGAACCAAATATTGTACAGGATTTATTCAGCGTTTCCAACTTTTTTGTAACTCTGGAAAAATTTTATAGGAGTGTCAGAACAAGCAAAAGAGGGTAAATGCATGTGAATACTCATTGACCAGACATTCAAACCGGCAGACCGATGCAAGCTGTTTACTTTAAAAAAATTAGGCCCCTTTGCTTAAATAACTGAGCTCCAAAAAACATTTTCAATGGTCTGGCTGTCACAGTTAAATTTCCAACTTAAATGCACAACCATATCCTTACAATATTCTAATCTGCTGGATGATGTCAGCAACACAAGTTTCAGAATTCTACAATGAGAAACAAACGACAAGTTTTGAAACATCAATGAAACAGATAGTGAGTTCAACAGGAAGAAAAAGTAGAATACAAATTCGAATTTGGCAATATTCCAATTTCCAAAGTTTATGTAGAGAATGAACATAACATGATACAAATAGAAACAGAATCAATAAGTAATCCTGGTTCAAAACAAAATTTAACCAAGAAGCCTCATGTATTAACGTGGGAACGTGGCTTTTTAGGCGTGCCACGCGTTCCCGGCGTGCTCTTGTTGGGAACGTGCTCGGGAACATGACCAGGGAACGTGTTTCCAAGGAATGGGAACACGTCCTCTGGTCACAGTTTCTACAAAGAAGACTCAAAACCAACATAAATGGAGGAAGCCTTGGGAATGTGTTCCCTGGTCACAGTTTCTGCTAAGACCTAAAAAGAAGATAAATGAAAGAGGATTGTTTATACTATGTGTAATTTCAATACACAAAATTCTATAAATTTCAGATTTTGATGTGTATGTGTATGTTTTGATTATAAGTTATTACGTTGACGTGGCGTTCCCGTTCCCATTTCTTCAGGGACGTTTTCATTCCCGTTCCTTGTTCCCGTGCTCGTTCCCATTCCCTGGTCACTATGCTCATAGAGAGCTAAGATATCTAAGCTTGCAATGACCTCTCCAAAAATCATCAATGCCTAGAATCTAAGTCCAAAATCTATCATTACTCATTTTGTTTGGAAATGATGTTAGTTAGCAAATCAAAATTTCAGGCTGACTTTCATACATTACCTTCTGCAGATGGACAAGTAACTCCCCAGTAGACTAAGAACAATCATTTCCCCCATAATTTTTGAAAACACCCTTCTGCGTGTTTTTGGACAAGGGAAACATGTTCTCCCACATCCACACTCCCCCATCATGAAAACAAAGGTGAGAAAAGTTTTGGGAAACGACATTTGCCGAGACATTTCCACCCCTTGAGAAATGCTGTCTTCTAAAAGACATGCACCAGAAGCGCTTTGCATGTGGTTAACAAGTTGTCCTAGTGGGCAAACATGTGTTGTTAATTGTGTGATGCTCTTACAAGTATTGAGCAGAGTTGGATAAAATTCTGATGTTTTGTTATAAATATAGCAAGCTTGTCATCTTTCAATATGCATATCCTATTTCTAGTTTCTTGCTTCTCATTTTCTGGTGGGCCTGTGTTTCCCACCCATGGGAAACGTTTCCCAAAACTCACCATTCACTAATTATATTCACCAAATGAACCGAAGTGAGGGTCATCAAGTGTCAGGTCAAAAGCACAAAATTACTCTTGCACACATTACCATGCTATTTTACTTCCAACCAAACATGTTTGGGCTAGCTTGTCAACTGGTCAAGTCAAAAGGACCAGTCCAATGTCCGGTTTCAAGACAGGTGTGGCACCCACGGGGTTGGCTCCCCAACATTCCCTCCCCCTTAAACGGAAGAGTTATACCCAATAACCAGTTGTCACTACTTAGTCGGATGGCAAAGTACTCGCTTAAGAGATTAGTTGTATTTTCTGGAAACACCCAATAACCAGTTGTCACTACTTGGTCGGATGGCAAAGTACTCGCTTAAGAGATTAGTTGTATTTTCTGGAAATGCCAAACCAGCCTCTTTCGTCAAAGACAAGAATCATGGTGCAATGAGATCACAATAGAGTTTTTTTGCACCACGGGACAATCAAAACTCCACTTTTGGTGTCATTCACTCAAAAGGGATGTCTGGTACCCAGTACCGTCTGCACAAAGAATAACTATGCTGTGAACACAGCTCAGGTTGTTCATAGAAACCTTTATCAAATTTGTGTTTTGAGTACTACAAATCTTGCCCATCAGTAGAATATGAATTAGAAAAAGATACTTAAACCACTAATGAATAAATAAAATGAAAAGGGATTAGTGTATTCTCAATGACTCTACATCTCCTTGTTGGAGACTTATCATTCCCTTTAAAATTGATGCCCTTTCACGTCTTCTTGAAGCTAACTTGTGATTATGGTCATACCAAAGGTTAGATGAATGTATTTTCTGGGACCACTTGTAGCAACCTCACAAATAGCTCGGTGTAGCCAATTTCAAGAGCTATACCTTCTGTAACATCATAGCATTACATTAACACGCAGCTTTATCATTTGAACTTTCATAATTCTATCATTGGCTGGATCTTAAATTGCAACTCTAGATTCAAAAGCATTCCAAAGAAACATAACTTGAGCCACAAGCTACATACACAGACCATGGGAGGAGCTTACGTATGGAACAGATAGTAGCACATGCAGCATCGCTTAGAGCAATCTAGAAGTAGCTCACTGCAGTCTGAACATATGTTAGGTAGAGCTTGTCTTGCACGAACTCAGCATTCTTGTCATTTACCGTTAAGAGATACATTCCTTGATATAATCTGTTATCTATGATTCCAACTTTCTTTAATCCAAATTCAGAACTATCGAAAACAAGAAAAATGGATCGTTAGCTTGCAATCACCAATTGTTGGTAGATGACATTGCTGATAACCAGGAAGAGGAGATAATATAAACTCAAAAGATAAGAGCGTTACCTCAACAAAATCTGGTGGAGTATCAAGAATAATTTCTTCAAGGGCAGGATCAGGTGTTGGTTCATTTGAAGGGTTCTCTGCCAGTTCCCCTGAAGAATCTCCTGAATCCTCGTCTAAGAGCAGACCTATATCTGCTGCATAGCTACGAAAATTTTGAGCAACATCATCTACAGATGTGTCATAGAAAATGGGATCTGCATAAAGCTTTTCATCACAAAAAAGGTCCATTAGCTCTGCATCAAATCCAAGCATATCGTCCCTTTCCTGAGATTCGCCAATCCAAGAAGAATCTCCTATTAGAGAAGGTTGTAAAGGAGAAGCAGATATGCCAGCCAATGTCAAGGGGGAAATTGCATGTTCGTTTTCCCTTTCCACTTCATTCTGCATTTGTCGCTGAGATGAGTTGCTAGGTGCAACCCAATGACTGACAGGTGAACAACCGTCAGCAGCATCCTGTTACCCAGTCCAAGAATTATTCTTGTAAAGGACGGTTGCAAATAACCATATATACAAGGGCTTACAAGAAACTATAAAAAAATGTCAATTAACAAAAGAAAAAAAGATAATTACTCTAATCCAAGCAGATAAGACCTATGTAAGACAACAAAGAAAAGTCCTCCAGAAGTTGGCTAAACCTGTATTGAGGAAAGCTCATGAACAATCACAGGTGAAGGAGAAGGGATGACCTGCAATATGCACAGACTCCTTACTATGCAATTAAATGGAACTCAAAGAAGTAGCAAGCAAAAGCCAGTTAGCAGTCATCAGTATCATGATTCTTGATATATTTGGTAGCTCTAATCCATGGGCTTTATAGAAGTGCTTGCAGGTGAGGAAGAAGACGCAACAATAAGTCTGGTACTAAGTAGATTGCTACTGAACATCGAGTTTAAAACAAGAAGCCATATTGTGTGATAGAAAGAAAAACAAAATGGATTTTCACTGTATGAGCATTGAGGAGAACCAATTCAGCATAGCTAGGCTATCCTCCAGCGATCCACATTCAAAAGCAACAAACAGTAGTCCCTATTAGATCTCAATTATAAAATGGCATATTAGTTTAACAAAGCTCACCCGCTGAGCAACATCTAGCAGCTCAGTAGTTGGAGAATAAGAATCTTTCTCAACCTGACCTCTACAAAATCCTTTTATCTTTGACAACTTTCCTTTCTTGGATCTTACTTGGCTATCTGCCTGTGGAGTAGCTGGTGTTACTCTTGAAATAGAACTTTCAGTAAGTGCACTAACACTTGCCCATTGTTGAGGATGGGCAGACAATGGAGCAGCTATTTCCTCATTCCCCTCACAATCTTCTTCATTGGCTATTGAAGACTTTCTGACACCACAAGACTGTCGAGGCTGTGTCTGATAGAACACTTTTGAAACCACAAGCTCTCCATCTTTCTCTTCTTCTCGAGTCCCAAGATGGTATTGGTGCATGACCCAGTTTGTTTTCTCAGGCTTGCTCTTCCTTCCAAAATTAGTGTACAAGACCATAATCTTTTTGCAGCCAATCTGCTCTCCATTGTCCAAGACAGGCCGTGTCTTCCCCGTCTTATGCCACCTTGTCTCTCCTTTGGCCTGCTCATCCTCCATATATATTTTCCGACGCTTGCGTGTGCCAGTAGTATAAGCATTAGCAGGCCGATGAAAAAAGTGGGTGCTACTTCCATCTGTTTTGATTCCTGCACCATAAGAAGCAACTGCATGAGACAACTTAACAAAGCTCCAAATATTTCTCTTGTAATTACTTTATCCAGTTTAGCAGCCACAAAGTTTACATGGACCCTATATTCATGTCAGTGTCAATGTTTCATCAAAATGTGTTTCAAACAAAGAAATGCATTTAAAACGCCCCGTTCGAAACGGGCCCCATTTCGAAACGCGTTTCTTATGTTCGAAACGACTGTTAAAAAACACAAATTTTTTAAACTAAGGAAAGTGACTATACATAGTTTCTCCTCTTGAAATAACATTCTCTAGAGCATTCTCATGAAATTGGATGTATCTACTCGGGACATGTCTAAACCCCAAAAACCCATAAAAACACATTTTCAAAAAAACAAAAAACCCTAAAAAATTCCTGTTTCGAACCTGAACCTCCCGTTTCGAAACAACGTACGAAACGGACCCATGAAACATTGGTCAGTGTTAAGGCTATTTTGTTGAAATATAATGCCTATTTTGCCCCTTTTGGCTTGTATACTTGTAACTTGTAAGTTGTGCATAAGACATGGGGGTAAATATTTATGTACATAGTATACCCCACTTATGCTAATTAGGCAAGTAATGACAAGTAGGTTAAAGCCCCATGTGGGGTCTGGAGCTACAATAGGAAAGACACAACCTCTATGCATTTCATGCTATTTGTGGCCCTAGGCTTGGAGGGGTTTCCACGCCCTCCTACTCTTTGACTAATCATTAGTCCTTGGATTTTGTCACATTCTGCCAGTTCATATCAAACAATCCTGTACCTCTGTAACATATGAAGCCTTGAAACTCTTGCAATCTTTTATTTTATATATATATGTGGGTCCGGGCCGGACACGGCCTTTTGGTGTCCGCGTCCGACCCCCGGACACGGCGGACGCATCCACTTTTTTTTTTTTTGGTTTTTTTTGCTATTTTGTAAAAAAAAAAAAAAAACGCGACCGGGGTGGACGCGTCCGGACCCAGACGCGCCTTGGGCGTGTCCGCCCCATTCATCTTTGATATTATATATATATATATATATATATATATATATATATATATATATATCATAGTACCCCGTGGTACCGCTAGTATGGTACCGCCGGTACGGTACCGCCCTGGGATCCGCAGTACCAGGGCGGTACCATAATATTAAAAAAAAAAAAATTCCCATGTTATTTTCGCAAAAAAAAGAAGAATTTTTTTTTTTTTTGGTACTGCCGACCGATATGGTACCGCGGTACCATATATGGTCCCGCGGGACCTATGATATATATATATATATATATATATATATATATATATATATATATATAAAAGGAAGCGGATGGTGGACGTGGACGCGGACACAGGTTGCCCGCGTCTGGCCCGGACCCTCATGTCTGATATATATATATCAAAGTTCCATGTGCCGTACCACGGCACCTGGTACAACACGGGTTCCGTAGATGCCGTGGAACTTCAGTTCCACGGCACCCACGGCACCTATTTCTCTGGTACCTGTAAAAACGTTTCTGATGGTAATGGAGAAAGTAAGAAAATGTATACTGTAAACATCACAAATGAGTGGCACCTGGAAGTTTTTGCGGATGCGTGTAGCAAATTCCATCCTCGCCATCCAATGTAGGAATAAATTCATCAACGAGAGGGTGTGGCCTAAGGCTTCCACAACCAATTTTGGCCGAAAGATGATCCAACAGCTCATTATCATTGGGGTCAAATTTCACCCCTGCAGGAAGACCTGGCCATTCTTGAAGTGTCTGCAGAAAAAGCTCCCTTCAAAACAAGAACATGAAAGTTCCAAATGCATACTATGTGGACCAAAACTATGAGCATTTAATCATAAAAACAAAAGACATTTGTGTCATGTTCATTATAGCTCTAGCAATCACACAGATTTAAGTCCCTACAAAGTTATATGATTGAGAAAGCAACAACGTAGGTAGAAGCATTTGTAGACAATAAACAAGGAATATATCAAACAAAGCCTTTTGCATATGCTATGTAAGTTATTAAAAAAAATCAGAATAAAAGGCACTACAACAATACACTCATGTCCCGACACATAAAGACCGAATAAAACTCCAAAATTGAGTTGGTTACAATAGCCAGAAACATGTCCTTTGCAAATGCTTCTGATTCATCTCTTTGAGAAGAAAGAATCGTTAGTGTATACAAAAAATTACTCAGAACAAAGCACAATTAAATATTTTGGCCAAACAAACTCAGTCATGAACACGTTGTTGAAAACCATACAGCAGAAAAAGGTGATAAAGAAAAAATAGCAGAATTTGCAATGAACTGATCCTGATTCCAAACAAAGAGTGAGCTTACTGCAGTTTGCTCAGTTGACTGGCCACATGTAGGACATTCACTGCAAATGGTGTTCTTCTGAGATTGTTCATTGGCAGGGGCAGAGAAGCTGCTTCCAGTAGTTGCATTTTTCACCTTTTTAGCAAGCTTCCTGCTGTCAAGGAGCCATGTCATCCTGCCACACAGAAAGAGACCTAGCTAGATAAGCTTCAAAAAATAAATATTAAAAGCTGAACAGCATCTTCTAAACTAGATCATAAGGAAAACAACGGTTTGGGTCTGGACACATACACTTTAAAGCTAACACTTCCAAGGGCAACATTTACAATAGATAGTGTTCTGACGTGAGTTAATAGTACCTCGACCAAAGCAATTGTTTGCTGACCCCAAAATATAACGTTTCACAGTTTTCACCTGGTTTGCTTCTTCTGTATGTTCTTATGCAGTGCTAATTTATAATAATGGTGTCAGGTATTCTCATCTTGGAAAGAGGACAAACATTCCACCGAGCCAGTGACAATCCAAGTTTGATTGAAAAGGTAAAGGTACTCTCACTCTCTTGATTAAAGATTGGACTGCTTACGTGAATTTAACTTCATGAATGCAGCCAAAATTGAAAAAGTTTAAAAACAAACTCCAACATTAGCAGCAGTAGTGACATAACCCACACCCCTAACAATGTTATCATATCCATCAGCAATTGAATCACATGCATACAGCAAACCAATTAGCATCCACACGTATACAAATGTAAATGTACTATCATGTTTCCAGCATTCGCCGTAGTCAGAGTTACACTTGTAGAGCAAGAGCATCATAGCAAGTTTTTTTAATCAGGTAAATTCTGCATCCTCATTGTAGCTTGCAAGCTGAAACTTTTAAAAGATAGGTACCTATCCAACTAGAGAATGGTACTTGCATAAATTGCAGCATTAAAAACCACAAAATAAAAAAGTTAGCATACATTCACATCCCCACAATACAGATCAGGAAATTACCACCTTGCTGCTAATTCTTCACATCTCTCAACTTTCTTTACCCTATATTCAAAATCTCACCTAATCGGGAAAAAATTTACATTCTTGAGCTTTGATAGCAAGCATTCAAAAATATACGCAAAATGGAAACCTGAGCATTGAAAGAAAACTAGAGCCAAAAATAAGGATCAAAGTTTTCTCCCTAAAACAAAAGCCAAAGAAAAATAAAATCAAGCACCTAGACAAAAGTTGTAAGTGCTATCAAAACTAGCGTCCATCCCCTTTTCACCAGGAAAGTGTGTCTCAAGCTAAAGACAAATTATCAAATCTCATAAAAAAGAATAGACGACAAAGTAACAATCATATACAATTCCAACCTAATTTACAGCATAGTTGCCAAGGAATGGGAACGAAATGGGAACGTGACCCCTGGAGACGGAAACATTTTCGAGAACTTGGGAACGTCGGGTCATTAAATATAAGTTTGAAACAGTGCTCAGGAAAACCGGCAAAGTGTAGGAATGGAACCGGCCTTATTTCTCAAAAACGAGTATCTTGATACTTTTGATGGGTTTTTATATAGGCATATGAACCCTTCTATGGGTAACAGTCAGCAAAAAAATGAGAAGCTTCAAAAAAAGAAGCTTTCATTAGAAGATTTTGCTTTTGCTACTTAGAAACACGTTCCCACCCATGGGAACGTGCTTGAGAACGCATTCCCACTGCTACGGGAACGTTCCCACATGGGAACCCATTCCCGGGAATGCTTGGTAGGCGGGAACGTGGGGAACGCATTCCTAGGGGGTGGGAACGTGTTCCCTAGTAACTATGATTTACAATTAGTCAACATGAAGTAGATTGCAAATCCTCCTCCACCCAATTTAGAGCAACACATCAAATGAATGATAGTGGACATTAATGAACAACATATATCAATTTCATACTGAGATCATCGTACAGTTGACAATAACATATACACAAATTATATCACCCTACAAAGAAACGCTTGTAGGAGTCTCCTACAAAGAGCGTAAAGGACACCAATAAATTGTGCAATGCCATCAAATTATCTAACTTATAGTGTGCGAGGGACCTTAAAAAAACCCTCCAATTAACTACCAAAACAGGTTAGGAACAGCATGGCTCTTGCACCTTGCCGCTTAGCAGTATGGCCCATAATGCTTAGACAAAATGAACCCAACTTATAATCTTAGGCTCAAAGTATGCATAGCTCACAATCTCTCATCTATCAGTACAAGCTCAACTCTCTTGTCCAAGAGATAATCACTTATGTGCTAACACTACTTCATCTCATATACAAGTATTGAGATTATAAGCTACACTAGGCTCAAGCATCAAGCACATCAAAAAGATCAAACATCAAGTTTTGGCACACTCCAATTTCCAAGAATCTTACACAAGATAATAGTGCAACTAAGGTATGTGGAAATGGTGGTCTTTCATTGATTCCTAACTTCCCATATACATGGATTGAAACATCAAACTATTTGTAGAAAAGCCTAGATTTAACTAACTTTAAATACATTATTCAAAACAATATACCACTGAGGGTATCAGCAACAAAATGTTGGTAAAGAAAGGCCAAACTAATCTACCTTCTTAAAAAAGTTGCAATGCACTTTACATCAATGCTCTCATTGCAGTGGTTGTGTGACCATGTGCATTGTAGATACAGCCATCAATCTCTTTCAAATTACTTACAATTGAGAAACTACCTTTATCATGTTTGTCATACCTAGTCTTATATTTTCCACATTCAATGGACTAAACTGTCATGTAAAGTGCAAACTAGACAAACTAGAATATCATGCAAGTTAAGCAAAGTAGATCGAGAGTTGGCACTAATCAATCAACAACAAATCAGATGTAAAAATATTCTCATCAATAAAAAGTCTAGAATAACACATAGATGTATGAAAAGTGGTGCTTGCTCTTGGCTACAAAAGTTCAAAAAAGCTTGAAGCCTAACTAGATGCCCTTTTGTACAGGTGCCAGAAACTTCATGTTCAAAGGCATTTTGCTAACACAAGGCAAACAAGCTATTCAAGTTACCAAAGAAAGCCAAAGAAATTCTGGCTTCAGCACTTGAAAACAACAAATTAGAAAACTTCTTCACTGAGACGATCAATTGAAGTACATTAGCAATAGATCATCATACTTGCTCTAAGATATTTAGAGTAGCCAGTTTGTACTCCTTTTTTATTCTCTTGTATGTCCTCTTGTATTCCTGTCTATGCAAAACTGACAATAGGTTCAGATTGCCATTAGACCATCAATACGTCTTCTATGCTTTTCTAGCTATGTATTTCTATGATAGAGAACAGAAAATAGCCATGGGATTCGCATAGTGAAGACCTAACACAGTTTAAACTCAGGGTAAATAGCAGCCCCGTCTATATTGAATCATACTACTATAAATAGCGGCATCAAAAGCAAATGATCGCCTCCTGTGTAGGTATTCCGACTGCCACAAAACCTTTAAGACCACGACCGTTTCAACAATGGGAAGCCAAGCATTGTACCTCTCTTCATACAGATGATGAAGCCACAAGCAGCATCACACACAATCCAACCGATACAGCCTTTAGCCAAGCTTCAGCAGTGATAACAGCGTAGACTTCCTCCCTCGCTCGCCTGACAGCAATTTTGTTTCCCAAGTTCGAACACAAATGATGAAAGAGTAAACGAGAGAAAGCAGCAAAGACAGGGCATGGCATGGTCAGGGGTACTAGAGGTAGGTTCGGGTAGAGGGCATGGCATGGCGACGGGTATTAGAGGTAGGTTCGGAGAGTCGAGAAAACAAGACAGGATAATGGGTATTAGAAGTAGGTTCGGGTGATGACTTTGTATTACGGGGTTGACCGAGGCTCTGTGGCGAGGTTCGGTGAGACTGGACTCTTTGGACTTTATGTTTGATTTTGAAAGGCACATAAGAAATAAACAAAACCTAAGTATCTATTCCTTTTAGTTGTTATGTGGCTTTAATAGCTAATTTCATATATATTTGTTTTAGCTTTTTCACGGTAGTGGTAAGCTATTGTGATGATTTGTTAAAAGTTGAGATGTCATTTCTCGGTGAGCTGTGAGGTGAGCATTTTAATTCTTCTAAAACGCAATCTTTTAGTGTTTTTTTTTTGAAGCGATTTAAATGCTCTACATAAAGCAAAACTTATGCTAATGTATGGATCGCCTTGTTTTTGTTAATTATCTATTATCCATGAGCATAGTTTACACACATTCGCAATGTTAGGTCAAACGTAGCCTAAAAGCATAGAGTTCAAAACATGTCACTAGAGTAGTATGCAAAATTCGAGTCTATAAATGCATGGCCTAAAATTTTCTCTTACCCAACTCGTCCCACTGTCCTTGACATTGATGGTTTACTCAGTGGTTTTGCACACAAAGCTTGGCAGTTGCATTACAATGAAAAAATAAAATGAGAGCCTAGGTTGAGCATGTAGAGAGCATGAAATGTGTTTATACAAATGCCTCGATTTATGAAATGTAAGACACATATATCTATACGTTCCACTCAATCTTAGAGCTATTACTTACTATTATCATATACTTTGATTACCAAAGGTTGTTGATATTTGCATGTTAATTGTACAGTATTTTTTAAGCTAATGATTACCGTCATTGGAAGTTATCTATTGTGAGACATTTCATTGTTTTTTGGCTTTCATTTCATTTTTAGTATAGTTCTATGTCATGTGCTCAATAAGCTCTTTTTGTTTCTAGGTCAAGTTCATTCCGTACTCCATATCATGGCTATTACTCCAATAGATATTGTTGCAATAAGTTAGATGGTACTAATTATGCCATCTAGAAATAAAGATTGGGCGAAATTATAGAAGATTCTATCGGATCTTGCATAAGAGAGGACGCAACTACAAACAGAAAAGCTTTGAAATTTTTTGAGAAACAAGCCAAGACGGCTCAAATAAGTATTAACTTGTCTATGAAAGATGCAATATAATTTCTCATTTATGTTTGGGCCACCACTCCAACAAAAGCTTGAGAGACTCTCTAAAATCTAATTAAAACAACTTATATTTTTAAAGGTGCGTCAAAGAAGTAAATTGTTTTCTCTTGGAATGTATGACTCTAAGTCAATTAGTGACTATTTGACTAAATCAAAAAATCTACAACATTAATAACTAGTTATCGCTTATTTGATATTAGTGTTGGGTGAACAAATGTCCCAAAGCAGTTTTTACAGAAGGAATAGAATGGCACAGATCTGCCCTAATACCTTATTAAAAACCATGAGAACCTCATCAATAAAATGAAGCCTATCTGATACAAGGGTTCAAGAAAAACCATGGGATGGATATGGAGTTACGCAACCTGTTACTCACTATTCAACCATGGCGTATGCTAATTTACTACTCATTCGGTTGTTATATCATACTATGGTGAGATACAATTGGAAAGCATGGATATGCTCAAAGTATGGACATTAGTGCGTGATGTTTCTTAAGTCACACAGGTTAGAATAGCATGGATTTGCTCTGACACTAGCACACGTGTTCACACCATTTCTTTTAGCGATAAGTAATGTGTACGGTGAAAACTTTTCATACTTTTGCTATAAACAAAATAATTGATACGGACCAATGCCCAAAAACTGATGAGCATGGCACTCGCCCTGATACGGTAATGGAGGGGCTTGGCCTATCACTATAAAATCATCTTTGTGTTTGGAAAGACTGGACTATGTTTTAAAATGCTATTTATGCTTATGAGCCGTATAACTTCTTTTGGACATAGATAACAATTAACGCTCAGCTATGACACCTGTCTTTCCCACTGTACTAACTCATGCAGTTTTGTGTTGTGGGATGGTGGCAGGTATCAACTGGACGTTTTGAGTGGTTATGCTATATGGTGTTTTACTGTACTGTATTTTACTTTTTAGCTTTATTGTACCTTGTTGGTTTATGAATAAAGGCTTCAAAGGGTTTAGTCTGTGAGAAATTGGCAAAAATCTAGCTTGGTATTTTTTATGATAGAAGTTTGTAAGTGAATCTCACATGTGTGGAGGATGTTCCCACGTGTGGAGAATTGTAAAGTAAATCAAAATGTTTGATATAGAGGTCTCATAGAATTTCATAGTCAAGCATTTAGGTGTAGGACGTTGATAGGGTCAAATTTGGCATAGATGGCAAATTATCCATTTCCACTTGTAATGCCACTATTGAGCCAAAATAGAGCCAAACTTGTGCCAATTAGAGTGTAGACAAGTGTCATGCTTTTGTTTGATGAAGCTTAAGAGGTCCAATAGGATTTAGAGGTGGAACCTTGTGAGGTCCAATAGAAAATTGAGGTGTGCTTGAATATAGTCAATAGAATTTAGAGGTGCATGGATCAATGGTCCAATAGGATTAAGAGGTGGCAAAGTGTGATCCAATCATAGTTAAGCATAGTGGTAGCTCATGAATCTATTAGTATCATTGTACTCCTCCTTTTGGATCTAATTGATTTTGAGATTGAGTGGATTTTGAGTGTCATTGAATTTCTAGCTTTCTCTCTCTACCCGAGAGCTCATGATGGTTTTTCTCTCTCTACCCGAGGAGAGCAGCTTGTTTTTACTTAGAATACTTTTGGAACACTTCCCACATGTGTGAGTGAGAGTTGGAAGTGTTTGAATGCATGTAGTAGTGTGTTTTTGCCATAGAATCAAAGATAGATCTTGAATCTCAATCTAGTCTTGATCTTGGTGCATCTACACACCTTAGGAGATCACAAGTACATGTAGTGGACAATCCACACGTGTGAAATTCAACATGGTATCAGAGCCTACCTAAGGTTACCATGCATTTTGATCCATCTAAGTGAAAAAATTTTCATCAATCTTGAGCTAGAAGTTGTCAAGGCCCATTTTCCTAGCTATCTTGTTCAATCTTGGATCAAAAGAGATCAAAAGGACATTGATTGGGTCTGACCTGGTACTGTACGGAATCAGGTGCTCAGACATGTGTGAGGAACATCCAATTTCAGTTTGGAAGTTCTCTCTCATGTTTGATACATTTATCTTGCTTGATAGCTTGTTTTGAAGCTATTTTTGTCTAGTTTCTGATGCAATCAGTTTCATTCCATTTGGTTGAGCCAATCAAAAGTTATAAGCTTTTGAAGAGGGTTAGGTAGGGCACCTAGACCTGGGTGGACACATTTGGTTTGGTCAAAAGATTGCTTGTTTGATCCAAAATCACAGTTGAATGCTTACCAATCTCATCTATATGTGATCTAGGCACTGTTTTGAGATCTTAGCCATTTTGTTTCATGCAATATCATTGTATTTGAGTCAAATTTGGTTTCTTAGTGTATTTCACACGTGCTAAGAGTGTTTGATCCTAACTTTGCCCATACTCCATTTGATGTGAAGTAGATCTAGTTTTGGAGAGATTGAGATAGCTAGTGAGAATCATCTCACAGTTTGTTGCAAGATCTTGCATAGGAGATGGTAGCACACCATTATTGGATCCTATAGTGAGAGAGAAGCAACATTTTTTGTTCATCACTTTTATTTATCTCCACTTTACATGACTTCAATGGGTTCATCCTTGTTGGAACCAAGTGAAAGATTGACCACTTCAAATTATTCAATTTGGAAAATGAGGATGGAGTCCATCTTGATCCTTCAAGACGTGATGGACATAGTTCTTGGCCTTGAAGAAGAACCACAAGTTCTTCAAGAGGTTCAAAAATACAAAAAGAGAGCTAGGATGGCTCTCCACTACATTAAGATGAATGTCTCTAATGAGATATTGAGGGAGATTGGTGATTGTTCTACATCCAAGGAAGCTTGGGATTGTCTCAAGTCCATCTATGAGGCTAAGAACACCTCTAGGCTCCTCACTCTTAGAAATCAAATATTCCAAAGTAGTCAAAAGAGTGATGAGAGTGCATCTAATTATGTTTTGAGAGTCAAGGATATTCATAGGGAGCTTGCATGTATTGGTGACTCAATCAATCAAAGTGAGCTAGTCCAAGTCATTCTCAATGGCTTGAGAGATGAATATGACAACCTTGTCCAATCCTATGCCATTAAGGAGGAGCTACCAATTTTGGAGGCCCTTCAAAGTGTGCTTATTTCTGAAGAATCAAGACAAGAGTACAAACTCTTGAGGATGGACAAGCTATCACTCAATCATGATGATGGCAAAGTTCTATTTGCCAAGCACAAAGAGAGGAGTAAGAAGCAACACCATCACTTCTCTAATGACAAAGCTAAAGACCAAGATGGAGAGGAGGAGGAGGATACCTCTCATGCTTCTACTTCAAATCTCAAGAAGAAGAAGATCAAGTGCTTTTATTGTGGCAAGAAAGGCCATTATGCCACCAATTGCTTCAAGAAGAAGAATCAACTCAATCAAGCCAACATCACCAATGAGAAAGAAGACTATATTGCAAGTGATGGAGAAGGCTCTCTTATGGCATCAAGCTTCTCCTCTTCCACCTTCAACAAGGATGACTCATGGTATATTGATAGTGGAGCATCTTCACATATGTGTGGCTCCAAGGAGTAGGGACTATTCCCTTGAAACTTTCATCATCAAAAGTTCTATCTCTTCACAAGGTTCTTTTTGTTCTGACAAATAATCTTTTACGTGTTGGCCAACTACTTGATGGTGGCTGTGATGTCAATTTCCATATTGAAAATTGTGTGATCAAGAAGGATAGTGAGATCCATTCTCATGGATCAAGATATGAAGGCATCTACAAATTGGATCCAAGAGAGAGTGCAATATCTCTTCATGTTGCTAATATATCCAAGCTTTCAAAGGAGGATGATCACACAAGATGCACATGTTTATATCTTCTCTCTTCAAGATTTATGATGCATGATTATTTCCTATTATTCAAAGCATATGTTGAGAGAGAATTCTCATTGAAGAATAAATCTTTGAGGAGTGATGGAGCTCTTGGAGGAAATACACCATATGAAGTATTATTCAAGAATTCTAAGGTTGATTACCTTAGTGTCTTTGGAGGTTTTTGCTTTGCACATATTCCCTTGAAAACAAGGAGGAAGGATGATCCAAGCTCATGGATCATGGTTGGACGCTTATCCACCAAGGAGGCCTATAAAGCCTTTATACTCTCTATTTCAAAATTGATTGAGAGTAAATAAGTCATATTTTATGAAGATCTACATTCAACCTTGTAAGAGGCCAAGATCAAGGCATATGAAACTCAAATCATGTACTCACAAACATAAAACATAAAATTGCCAAGCTAGATTTTTGCCAATTTTTTACACTCCTCCTCAAAAAATAGCTTGGTAAAAGCAAGGAGTTTGTGAAACTTTTTGAGTGGATCCTTTGGTATGCATATGAAGTAAAGATCAGCCAAGGGATCCACTCATAGCAGCACCCTCACCAAATCCATGATAAGATTTCTTTGGTAGAAATCATTTGCCAACATCTTTGAAGAGCATTCCACCAATTTGCCACTATATCCATGTGCTTCCTCCATGCTTGATGATGATCTTTGATTTGAAAGTACCATTTTCATGAAGATGGCTGCACCATGATAAGAATTAGAGGCTTCCATGTGTCATAAAGATCACAAAGATCATAGAGATCAAGATCATAAGATGAGCAAAAGTGTTGATTATCAAGATTAAGCAAACTAGCTTGACTAGTCCACATACTATGAACTTTATCCATCATGGATCTAATCTTGAAATCAAATGAAACCTTGATCTTCTTGAGGCTAAACACTTGCTCAAGGATGTAAGTGTCCTCTTTGGATGCTTCACTTAATCTCAAAAGAAGTTTACAAATTGCCTCAAACCATGTAAAAACATGATTTTTCAAACTATGAGTATCAAACTCATTTTTGCTCTTACTAGATCCAAGAGCATACATTTGATGAATCAACCACTTGATTCTAAGTAATTTGAAAACATGTCCAAGCCATGAATGACATGTAATATGTCCATACTAGAGGCATGATACAAGACAATCATTACCTCACTCCAGCTATGAGATGTAGAAACCTCATAAAAATAAGATGGTACGTCAAGTAATGAAAGAGAAGCATGAGAGAATATGTTGAAGTGAATACCATCTGAAACTTGCCTCTGATCTTTACCACAAAAAAGGAGCCATAAAGACTTGCATGTTCCCACATGTGTAAAATAGTTAGTTTATAATGTTGACTTTAAGGGTATCATAAAGATTGCTAGTCAAGCATCTTGGTGTCACTAGGTGACAAATCTCTATGTGTTTGGACCTTGGCATGAAAAATTGAATTTGATGCAAGATTTTGGGCTGAGATGTTGTCATTATGGATGATAGGTACATCCTTTGGATCCATACTTTTTAGCTCCACTCGTAGTCTCTTGATCCAAAGTGTCTCCTTAGTTGTTGTAGTAAGTGCCTTTTACTCGGCCTCGGTTGAAGAGAGTGAGATTGTTTCTTGCTTTTTTTATAGCCAGGAGACTACTCCATCACCTATCAAAGTTGTATATGCACTTGTTGGTCTTCTATCTCTCTTGTCACCTGCAAAATTTGAATCACTATAGGCATGCAAGCCAATTACATCTCCTCTATAAAGTATACCAAGATCTAGTGTACCCGAGAGATACCTCAAGATCCTTTTAGCTTTCTTCCAATGAATGTTCAATGTATATTGCATAAATTGACTTAATCTATACACGCTAAGACTAATATTAGGCATAGTAATAGTAATCCACATTAAGGAGCCTATAATTTGTCTATATAAAGTGATGTCTATGAAGGATCTTTCATCATCTTTATTAGACACTTTTACATCTTGCTCCATAGGAGTTTCTACATACTTGCAATCTTGCATCTTTTGTTTGACTTATAAAGATAAAATAAGACCCTCTAATTACCTCTATGCCCAGAATATAATGAAGATCGCCTAGATCGACCATTTTTAATGTGATGCCACGAAAATGTTAAATATTGAATATCAACATAAATATGGCATGATATACTCAAAAATGAAGATATGAGCCGGTTAAGTATAAATCATGAAGAGGCCTAAGTCATTTTTTGGAGATATATCTCCTAAGTACTTGCCTTGTGATTAAGGGCAAGACCTTTAAAAGGAAAAGACATTGTCTTGGATAACCTTTACTAGGTCGTCCATACGAAATGACTAGATATGAAAAGACATGATAAACTAGAGTAACTTTAACTCATAGTTAGGTATACCTCCTATGGTATAGTTGAACGTATTTTCAGTCTAATTGTTAACTAGACCCTTTCGCAGGAGCGACGCACCTGTTGTTTTAGAGGTGTGTTTGTTTGCCCCGTCGAACATATATTGATCTCACACTTCAGTCTCAATCATCGAGAGAGAAGAGTTTATGCTTATGTAAGAGATTGAAGAAGTGAATAGAGTTTTGTGAGTTATTCTCTCTTGTCTCTGTTCTCTACACTGTTGAGTGTGAGTGATCTTGAGTCTGCTAACAGTCTAGCATGATCATTGAATAAAGCTGTATGTATACATGTGAGATGACAGTCCCTGTTTGAAGAATTGAGTCTCTGATTTGTTTCCCTGATTGGCATTGACATAAGTTTTCTAACGTGCTCTAAAACTCTTCGTGTTCTTTAACCATTAAGTTGGGCTTTAGTTGTTGAGGACTTTTGTCTAGAAATGACTAGCTCGCGAACACGATTAATTAATTGTCTGCACAATCGCGAATACATCGAACAATTCTCAATTCTCTGTTGACACCTTAATCAGCCAGAGTGTAATACTGTTGTACTACTCTGATAACATCTCATCTGTAGAACGCGCTTCATTCAATTCGATAGAGGCCAGATTGTTGTTATGAATTTATTAACATTACCCATCCCAAACATAAGTAGTACTGGTTACTTTTTAATGTCTGTCAACAACTTGAATAACACTTAAAACCACTTGCCATAATTGTACCAAAAACATAACTTTCTAATGTTGTCCTCTGTGGGAACGACATTATTTACTATAAAATCTATATTAACCCTATTGGTATGGTACGACATATACCAATTTTTGGTGTCATTGCCGGGGATAGTTTAGGAAAGTTATAAGAAATCTGACAAATCCATGTCCATCTCTAGTGTATGTTAGATAGAGAATCTAGGTTAGAGAGGAATTTTTACGAAGACAAAGTGAGAATACTAGTCGAAGAAATCTAGACGAAATCACTACCCAGTTGCTTGAACTCCTAATTAACTTCGGTATGGAGGGTCCTGCTGAACGTTTCACTTCTATCTCTAAAAGTAAATACGATTATTTTAAAGGGACTTCTTCCGATGATGCAGATAGCTATGTCTCACAATTTGAGTCAATCGCTAATACGAATAATGAGGGAACTGACATAGACAAACTACTCATCTTCCCTGGTCTGCTAAGAAAACAGACGTGCATATGGTACAGTCAAGTTGAACCAGGCCGCGTAGGAACCTGGTACTTTTTGAAAGATGCGTTTCTGAACTAATTCAGAGAGATCGGTTACAAATCTAGAATTCTTGGACGTCTGAACAATGTCCAAAAGAAGAGTAAAGAATCCCTTCGCAAATATACACGAAAGGTTAAAAATCTCATAGGAAAACTAACCGGTGTATATCTCGTAGATATGCAGATCGAATGGGTTTTGGCTGGTTTACCACCAAAGATTGATCGGTATTGCAGACAAGGGGACATGACCTCCTTAGTAGCAGTAATAGCTAGTGCCAAAAATTTCGAGACCTCGAAACTAGCACGAAAGCGACGATCAACTAAGAAATCTCAAAAGTTGAAGACTGATTCTAGTGACAGCGATGAAGATTTAGATTCTGGTTCAAGTACCAGTTCTTCAAGCTCGGAATCTGAAAGCAGCGATTCATCAGAATCAGAAGCTGACAAAGGAGAGAGAAAGAATAAATGACGAACTAAACGAAAGGATGACACGAAAGTTGTCGAGGATAAGTCGTCAATTTCTAAAGTTGAAAAGCTTTGGAAGAGTAATATGGCTGACCTTAATAAAAAGTTTAATGATTTGAGAGTGCAGATCTTTGAAGTTGTAGATAAAAGACCAAAAGCGTCTTCTTCCAACTCAGGAATGTGGTGCACAAAATGTGAAACTTCTAGACACACTAAGGAAGACTGCACTACTGTGAATGTCAAATACATTGAAGATCCTGCCCAGGAGGTACTTTTTATTTTTCAAAATGATGCGACTACTAACTATGTACAGGGTACTACAGCATCAGCCCAGCAGGACAGACCCAAGTTCGCACCAAGAAGACATAATCCTCCTGAATTTGTTGGACCAGCGAAGTCTCAAACCGTGACTAAACCTGTTTCGGACAACTGCTACAACTGTGGAGAGCCAGAACATTTGTCTCTTGACTGTCCTCAACCGCCAAAACCGATTGATTATGTACCATTATGCTCAAATTGCAGAGAGCCTTGCCACAAGTATCCTGACTACCCTCAGCCGCAGAAGCCGCGACCCAAATATCAGTATGTAGTAACACCAATTGCTGCAGACACGAAAGCGAAAGCTGCGACTGATGTTGTTGTGCAGAGGAATTGACATTATTGAAGGAAAAGTGGCAAAGACAGAAGATCAATCCTGGTCAAATGACGTGGAAAAATATTTAAAGCCATAACGAGAAGCAAAAGCTCCTCGAAACCTGATCAGAAATCTTCGACAAAGCGTAGAAAATCCTCGAAAAATAAATCCTCTAGCAAAACAACGACCAAATCTATGACTAAGGAAGATCTCAAAGATGATCCTGACTATGATCGCAATGCTGCAAAGTTATTTGCAAAAGATATCTCGATAGAAGCAAAGGAAATCATCAAAGTTGAACTTCAGACAGCTACTGCAGAAAAGGTGGTCTTTTTCGAGGAAGAGGACGAAGAAATCGCGAAGATGAAATTGTCTAGTGCTATTATCGATAAACCAACCTCAAAATTGAAGACAAAAGAATATGACATCATGACTGATATCGGATCTCTTCGTCCGAACATTACTTTTGAACAGCTGTTGGCAAATAACACTTATTACAGAAAGCAACTGAAAGGTCTTTCTGTGCCCAAAAAGAAGAAAAAAGTTTCTCTGCCAGATGATGGTGTTTTGTCTATCGATTTAAGTGATCTTGGTGTACTTGAGATTGATATTACCATTGTGGGATGCCTGATAAAAAAAGTGCCAATTGACTCTGGTTCCAGTGTGAATATAATAACAGATGACATTGTGAAAAATGCAAAAATAAGCTTGGTAGAGGCCAAAAATCATGTATATAGATAAACACACGTGTGTGGAGCCTGTTTCCACATGTGAAAATAGTGTACTTGTCATGTACCATAATCATATAGGTTGTACATATGATTTAATTCAAGTTCTAGTGGCTAAAAAGGCCAAAAACTAGTTTTCTAGACATATGACACATGGCATCAATCTATTGATTGCATGAGCCACATCCTTTGGTTAGGTGTCATATCACGTGTAGAGGACAGCTCACATGTGTGGAATAGGCTGAAGTAGGTGAATTTTGACTTCTAGAAGATTTCCAAGTAGATCTCCATATAGAAGGAAAATGGACCAAAAGTGCTCAAAATAGAAGGTTTTGTCCAAGTGTCAGTTTTGCATGATAAATCATCATATGACAAAGCACCTTCACACATGTGGGATCAGAGTGATGATCAGTACCACGAGCTCCCACTTATTGTATATATAGAGCCACATTTGGCCATAATCAATGTGAGACACCAATCTTGGTTTTGGAAGCAATTTTGAGTGATTCTCTCCATTTGTCTACATTTGTTTTGATTGTTTTGAGGTTCTATCAATGTGTACTTGATTTTCAGGTTGGAGTCCGTACTCAGACAGTGTTTCACACGTGTGAAACCATAAAGTACACTTACCTTCAATTGATGATTGTTCTTGTTAGGATTTTGTGTCTAGAATTGATCTCGATTGATCTTGATCTGAAGTAGATCGATAGATCAAGTAATCTGACAACCAATCCCTCTTGAGGATCAGATTAGAATCCACTCTTGGTCCTTTTTGTACTTTTTGCATAGACACAACTCATGCTTTGGGGCTGACTGACATTCAATCGACACAACGAAACATCAAGTTAGCTAATTCGACACAACGAAAACCTGTTGGAGAACTAAAGGATGTCACTGTCTGCATTCAAACCAAACCATTCACAATGAATTTCTTTGTTATCAAACCACTCGGTTTGTCATCCTATTCTGTGTTGATTGGACGACCTTGGCTTTATCAATCAAACGCAAGTGTACATTGGAAATCTAGAGAGCTGAGATTTCAGATTGGTGAGACCAATAACCGAGTACTTTGAATGTTATGAGAATGCTGATGACGAAGAATTCTTCGATGCCTGTGACACTGAAGCGGATGTTTCGTACGAAAAAATTAACGTTGTGGACACGAACTTGAAAGAGTCTGACGATTCGAGTGACGAATCTGAACACAAATTTGGTAACAAGAACCAGGTTGACGACAAGAAAACATCTGTGGAGTCAACCATGCACGAAATTCATGGCCATACCAAGGCCAGTATGACAAAAGGTATCATTTTACCAGATTCTACTAAATTGATTGAACTTGCACCTGGCAGATTTGTGCATGTTTCAAAGTCACTTGGAGAATCAGAGTTAGTGGAATTCACTGAACTATTGAAGGTGTATCAAGATGTTTTTGTCCGGTCGCTCGACGATTTGAAGGGTATACCTGTAGAATTCGGAGAGCACCAAATTGATCTTAAGGAATATGCTGTACCTATTTGACAGAGATAGTATCGTCTCAATCCTGAGTACTCTCTCATGGTTAAGGATGAACTTAACAAGCACCTTAAGGCATGTATAATCTATCCCGTCTGAAGTAGTGAATGGGCTTCACCCATTGTTGTCATCCCAAAGAAGAAGACTGGCAAAATACGAATATCCTAGGATTTTCACAAACTCAATGCTGCCACAAGGAAGGACCATCATCCTCTGCCTTTCACTGGTTCCATCCTAGATCAGGTTGCTGGTCAAGAGCGTTACAGTTTCTGTGACGACTTTTCTGGATATAATCAGGTTAGAGTGCAAAAGGAGGATCGTTCAAAGACCACATTCACTACGGATTGGGGCACTTATGCCTACAACAAAATGCCCTTTGGTCTTTGTAACGCTCCAGCGACTTTTCAATTAATCATGATGTTAATTTTCGCTGCCTTCTTGAGAACTTTTCTCGGAATATTTATTGATGATTTCTGTGTATACAGTAATATAAAGACACACCTGCAGAAGCTAAAATTAACATTGCAACGGTGTCGAGATACTTGGTTATCTCTTCATCCAAAAAAAAAAAATTTTGGTATGAAAGAATGAATATTGCTCGAACACAGAATATTTAATAGAGGAATAGAAGTCGACAAAGATAAAGTCGAGCTTATAAAGAATCTCTAGATACCAACCAATTTACGTGAATTAAGAGCTTTCTTAGGACATGTTGGCTATTACAGGAGATTTACTCAAAATCATGCTTCTATTGCTACCTCTCTTACACATCTACTGAAGAAACAAGTGGAATACTTGTGGACGAATGAACAACAGAAAGCATTCAAAGATCTTAAACAAAGGTTGATCAATGCTCCTATTCTAAGACCACCCAAGTAGGCTATTTTATTTTACAGTTATGTGGATGTTTCTGCATTTGCTATTGGCGTCTGTCTAAGCCAGAAGGACGACCAAAAGAAGGATCATCCCATCTACTATGCAAGTCAATAGCTCAGTGCATCAGAGAAGTATTATTCGGCTACAGAAAGGGAAGCACTTGGCATGATTTTCACTGTTAAAAAATTTCGACATTATTTGCTGGGATATGCATTTATTTTTCATGTGGATCATTATGCTCTTAAGTATTTTGTAAATAAACCACCACAGAGGAGTTGATCTAGGCCTAATCTAGCTAACTTAGAATCTTATTACTGACTATCTATGTCCTATACTACATTGCCGACTGACTGACTTAATGTGGTTCTGATGATTTTTCTCAAAAAGATGAAGAAGACGAGGATGGCGCATGAGGCTCATCCCTAAGTTGAAGCTGGGTAGTAGCAATGCAACCTGCTATCGTTAATGGGTTTGTCAAACAATTTGCCTTGCAGGTGGATGAAAATGATTGCGCTATTAGATTAGATCTCTACTACCTTGTACAGTCATTCTTCCAAAAAACTGAGCTTTCTTTTATGTGCCTTGGCTTTGTACGATAGAGCCAATAATCCCTTGATGAGATCCTTTTTTGATGTTACAAACGTGCCATGCCTTCCTCTATTGCTTCTCCACAACTAATGCATGGAGAGCTGGGAAGAGAGTTTCATGGAGTTGGAGGAGAGTTTAGAGTCTCCATTGGGTATATTCCTTTGCACTCAAACATTTGGTGATAATAACTCTCAAACTTGGAATAATGAACTTAGCGGGCATTATGGCTTCCTATCCATACACCATCTGAAATGGCGTTGTCTAGTGCTCACCGTAAAGGTAGTCCCAAAGGCCCATAGTGTTGCATGAAGCTTGTGCTCCCAATCCGATCGTGTAGCCACTACTATTTTCATGATAATGGTACAGAGGATATAATTCGACGATTTTGCTTGTCTGTTGCATCATGGGTAATAGGGATTACTTTTTATACGGACAACCAGATATGAGAATTGTTAGATTTGACAATTTTCACCTTGATTAAGTGAATTGTTTGATATCTATGTGGATCCACACGTGTGAGGACATGTCCACACGTGTGAAAATACATGTGAAAAGTTCAGATCCATTGTACATAGCCTCCATCTGAGACAAATGCAAGATCTCCTAATTTGTAGGATCTAACTCCTAGAATGTAGGTCCTGGAATCTAGAAGGTCAACACTAGCCAACAATGATGATGTGGCAAATTAGTAGAATCTAAGCCAAATGGATAATGATAAGCACAATAAGCTGTCTCACACACGTGCTGCAAGTGGCCTAAAAAGAATTTTCCACTATTGTGTACTTGATCCATAATGGATCCATTTTGAAACTAATGATGTGAAGCATTGTTTTGGAAAATCTTGGTTTACCACTCTCTTGTGTATGATCCTTGGATGTGAATGCTTAGAAACTTTGAAGTAATCGAGTAGAATTTTATCCCTAAGTTCTTTTGAATTTAAGATCATTCTAGATCTTGCTTCTTGAATTTTGAGTGATTCAAGAGAGTTGCCTTAGAAGCTAAATTCTAAGAAAGAGAGTTAGTGTACTTGAATATAGTAAGATGGGATCCATTGGTGCATACCTTCTTGAAACTAGTGAGAGGCTCAATTCTAGTAACTATTCAATTTGGAAAGTTAGAATGGAGTCACGTTTAGTGCTCCAAGCTCTCTTTGAACTTGTCATTGGTGAGGTGGAAGACCCTCAAGGTGGACAAGAACAAGTGAGGTACAAAAGGTGTGAAAATTTTGTGATTCACTAAGATCCAAAATCACCTATTGATCTTTGGTATAAAGGACAACACACTTTATACAATTTGCAACATAGAAAATCAACATCTACTTAATGAAAGAGATGCAAACTCAATAAGATATTGATCAAACATCAAAATATGAGAAAATGAAGTTGTCTGTACAAAAATAGTAGGCTACTATATTTCACATGTGTGGATCTGAATATAGCAAAATATGAGCATTCTACACACAAGATTGCAAGATATTATCAATATAGTGCACTAATGGATAGATGAACCCAAGAGAACTCATGTATATGCATGAAATGAGATGAGAGAAGAAGAATCTTTTTCTCCCATGAGTTCACATCCTTTTAAAACAGGTCCATGCATCATTAATAAGTTTGGTTTTCCTCTAGTCGACCAATTCGCGCTCAACATGGAGATGGTATACACACCACCGGCTAGTATTTGCATGACATGTGTCATGGCACATCAGCATGTTGAACACATGTTGTACAACATGTGTGTTAATTTTTTGTACGCCGATCTGACATGTGGCCATGCATTGTTTTTCTTGAAGCCATACTAACACGTCTCCGTAGAGGGTATGGCCCACATGTGGCCATATATTTTTGTTTCTCTTGAAGCCCAAATGACACATGTCAACATGTATAAGAGAGGGTATGGCCCATGCCTCTCTCTCTCTCTCTCTCTCTCTCTCTCTCTCTCTCTCTCTCTCTCTCTCTCTCTCTCTCTCTCTCTCTCTCTCTCTCTCTCTCTCTCTCTCTCTCTCTCTCTCTCTCTCTCTCTCTCTCTCTCTCTCTCTCTCTCTCTCTCTCTCTCTCTCTCTCTCTCTCTCTCTCTCTCCCTTGGGCTCCTTCGCTGCTACTGCTGCGCTACTGCTGCCTCTGCTTCGCCTTCTCTGCCTGCTGCTGCGTCGCCACTGCTCACTGCCTCTCCTCCCTTCTCTCTCTCTCTCTCTCTCTCTCTCTCTCTTTCTCCCTTTCTCTGTGTTTCTTCTCGGTCTATGTATGTTCTATGTCTCTATCTCTCATCTACAATAATTGTGCATGAATTTTTGTAGCAAAATCAGCTTGCCCGATGTACTTTCTGTAAAAACCAGCAAGATCTACAGGATTTCAATCACGTGCAAACCAAAAGAACACCTGTGGAGCATGAACCACCCAACCAATATGGAGAGGCTAGTCAATACCCTAACCAATCCACCCCCAAGCCATAGTGAATAACACAAGAGAGGAGAGGAGAAACTGGCTCAAGAATCATAATTCACAATAGGAGGATGGGCGAATTTCCACTAGACTTATTCTCTGTGAGAGAGAGAGAGAGAGAGAGAGAGAGAGAGAGAGAGAGAGAGAGAGAGAGAGAGAGAGAGAGAGAGAGAGAGAGAGAGAGAGAGAGAGAGAGAGAGAGAGAGAGAGAGAGAGAGAGAGAGAGAGAGAGAGAGAGAGAGAGAGAGAGAGAGAGAGAGAGAGAGAATTTTCCCTTTAGGATTCTCATGCAACCTAAATTGAGCTATTGACCTCCTATTCTTGCATTAAAGTAGTCTTCACCATGCATGTGCTCCTATGTCCAATTATAGGTCTAGGCCCTCATATGATTATTAATTATTTAATACGACCACGTCCGAAATGACGTAGCATAACTAATAACCACATACAACTAGAGTGACCGGCTATCCATGTCAGAAATTATTCCGATTCCCTTGTACAGGACATGGACATAACATTCTTTCCCCATTAAACCATTTCTATCTCTAGAAATGAAAACTAGGGAAATTCTTCTTTATGCTTTCGACCCTCTCCCATGAATCATCATCCTCAGTCCATCCCTTCCACCTGATCAAGCACTCAAAGATGGAACGATTTCTCAATTGTTTATCTCTGGTTCTGAGTACCTTTTCAGGTTCCAAAGGAATACTAAGCGATGAGTCCTCCAAATGGGTAAGATTTTCCTCTGAACCAACTACGTCACCTTCATGTAAACTTAATTTCAAATGGCTTACATGAAACACAGGGTGAGCTGTAGTCTTGTTTTGAAGATCTAGTTCGTAAGCTAAAGAACCAATTTTCTTCAATAATCCGAAATGGTCCACAATATCTTGTAGACAACTTATAATGCTTCCCTGTACTCATAGTCTTAGAATCCTTAGGTATTTTAAGATATACCCAGTCATCAACTTTAAAATCTCTGAGAGACCTTTTAAGATCGGCATAGTGCTTAGCTCTATCTTGAGCACTCCAGATACAAAATCCTATACTCTAAACCCTAAACTCTTTACTACAAATCCCAAGTACTAGATCCATAAATCCCAAGTACTATTGGTGAGAGCATATGTGATGTGGAGCTGGTGCACAATGCATTGTGCGGCATTGCAGAACCCTATCAGATGTTTGTGAGTGGAATAGCATCAAGAGAAAGATTTCCAATCTTTGACGAGCTCACAGAAATCTTGATGCAATAAGAGCAATGGAGAGAAATGGTGAAAGCTAGCAACATTTCACGCATATCATGCAAGAAACCTGCAACTTTCTGGATCGTAATAGACTTTGTCTCCACATTTATCGGAGATCTAGGTTGAAAATCGTACATCAGCATAACCGGACTATAACCAGTAGCAGAATGTTTTCTACTGTTATAAGCGAACTCAATTAAAGGAATGTAATCTTCCCACTGAGATTGTTTGTGAGACACGTAAGTTCTCAACATATCCTCCATAGTCTGATTAGTTCTCTCGGTCTGGCCATCTGATTCAGGATGATCAGAAGAACTAAAACTAAGCAAGGTTTCAAGCTTATGGAATATAGTTGACCAAAAGTGACCTGTAAATTTAGGATCTCTATCACTAATTATATCACTTGGCAGTCCATAAAGCCTAAATAATCTTTTCACAAAGATCTGGGCTAAATCTGAAGCCTTAGTAGTTGACTTGATTGGAATAAAAGTAGTTAACTTTGCCAACCTATCCACCACAGCCCAAATAGAATCATTTTGGCATTGGGTCTTTGGAAGTCCAACCACAAAATCCATAGATATACTTTTCCAACATTTTTGAGGGATATCTAGGGGATGTAACAACCCTCTAGTCTTTAAGCATTCAGCTTTGGCTAACTGGCAAGGTCTACACTTAAACACATAAGACTCGACAAATGGCTTGAGTTTCGGCCAATAAAACTCTCTTCTGACCAAGTCCAAAGTCCTTGTGTCTACCCGGATGACCTGCACAAGGAACGTCATGACACTCATAAAGAATCTTCTTCTTTAACTCATCATCTGCCGGTACACAAATTTTTACCCACCTCGGATAAAGAATTGTTCCCCTTCTTATTTTTCTTAGGAACCTGAGACCCTTGTGAGTAAATCTTTATTCCATTCTCATTTTTTCCTATCTCCACCATCTTCCAGATGGGACCAAAATGAGAATCTGATTTACATTTTTCTCTCAGTGAAAGATATAGATCAGTGGAAATCTGGGTGAATGAAAGTTTATTTAATTCACCAATCCGACTAAGCACATCCGCAACTTGGTTAGAGCTGCCCTTGACATATCGGATCTCATGATCAAATTCCTGCATAAGCTCAGCCCAACGAGCTTTATGACCCCTTAGATCATTCTGATTACAAGAGTACTTCAGAGGTTGGTGATTAGTATACACTATAAACTGACTACGATAAAGGTAATGCCTCCAGGTTTTAAGTGCATGTATCATAGCAAATAACTCTTTCTCATGAGTTGTATAATGCAACTGAGGCCCCGTGAGTCTCTTGCTTTCAAACGTTATTGGCCTATCCTCCTGTTTAAGAACTGCTCCTATTGCTTAATCACTTGCATCAGTTCGCACGACGTAAGGTAAATTAGGATTCGTGATCTGTAAAACAGGAGCTGAAGCAACCATTTGCTTGATTTTATCAAAGCATTAGTTCAATTTATCATTCCACTCAATAGGCTCCCTAGGTTGACCTCTCTTTTTCTTTTTTTTAACACTGCCTTTAGTCAAATTCTGCCTTTAGTCAAATTATTTAAGGGTGAAGCCACTTTAGCATAATCCTCAATTGACTTACGAAAGAAAACTGTAAAACCGAGAAAAGATTTAACTTCTCTAATCGTCTTTGGTATCGGCCATTCAAGCATTGTCTTGACCTTACTCTCGTCAATCTCCAACCCACTACGGGTGATCTTATGACCAAGGTACAACAACTCATGCTTAAAGAACTCACATTTAGATTCCTTAACGTAGAGTTTCTCTCGTCTAAGAATATCTAAAACAGTACTAAGATGACTCAAATGCTCCTTAAGTGTTCTACTGTAGATGAGAATATCATCTAAGAATACAACCACAAACTTCCCTAGATATGGATGAAAAAGATCATTCATCATCTGTTGGAACGTAGCTGGTGCATTCGTCAACCCAAAAGGAAGCACGAGAAATTTATAGTGACCGAATCTCGTCTGAAAACCGGTCTTCTACACATCATTCGGATGAATTCTAATCTGATGATATCCGGTTCTAAGATCTATCTTTGTGAAGTATTTAGCTCCACCTAATTGATCTACCAGATCATCCATACGACGCAAAGGATATTTATTTTTAATAGTTACTTTATTAAACCCTTTTTAGTCCACACACATTCTGAAGCCTCCATCTTTCTTCACTTTCAGAAGAACAGGAGCGTCCCAAGGTGACTTACTTGGTCTTTAGGTAATTTTCAATTTGCTTAGTAATCTCTACCTCTTCTTACTGAGAGAACCTGTAAGGTTGTCTAGAGATAGGGTGACTACCTGAAATTAACTCAATCTTATGGTCTACCGATCTGGATGGCGGTATTTCATGAGGTAATTCTTCTGGAAATACATCTTTAAATTCAGACAGTAACTTATTCTTCTCAATTTGCTCCTGATCTAAGTCTACCAAGTTAAGAATTTTTGACAATTCACAACTACTCAGATGCATTTCAGATAAATCCAAAATTGGCTTAGCAAATAAAGAATAAGCTTCATACTGCAAATCAAAAATTTCCATTACATTAGCAAATGCACTCATCCCAGATGGATGTACAAAATTGTCTCCAAACAATGTAACTATTTCTTTACTCTCCTGAAAAGAGATAACATGCTCCTAAAAATCTATCTCATGGTGCTTATTGAATAACCACTCATATCCTAGAATAATGTCCGTATGTGCTAAATCTAAAACATGAAAATCAGTTAACTCTCTATAGTTCTAGATCCAAACTAGGAGCCTTGGAACTTTCACATCCCATGTCTCCAACTTCGCTCCTGAAGCTAGATATACTCGATATCTATGGATACCCGCTTCAGTTTTGAGTCCGAGTCTCTACACAAGACCAGAGTTAATGAAATTATGAGTAGATCCACTGTCCACAAAAATACTAGCTTCATGTCCATTCACAGTGCCTTTTAAACAAAATAAATCATTTGACAAGAATGAAGTAGTACTGAAAGAACAATCACACTCACAATTAATTTTATTAATTTCTAGCTTAAGATTCTCTTTACCTGGCATCTTAATCACTTGAGCTGCGTCTTTCTTTCGCTCCGGGCAGAATTTCATAACATGTCCAGGCTGACTGCAATGGAAACAAACATTGGTCCTTCTAGCCTTTTTCCGGGACAACTTTTTCTTTTGTCTCAGTTCAGATGCAACTTGATCCAGCTCGTCGAAATATTTAGTTTTCTTATTCCCACGAATTAATTTCTTCTCCCTTTTTTTGGTTGGGTCCGGATGATCCAGATGGATTAGCCTGTAACTGCTTCCTAGATGCCACAACCGTGGAGTCATACGCTTTCGCGACACGAACTACATCATCAAAGGTTTGAAGCATGCTACGCTTACACTCATTCTGATAATTTGCAGGCAGACCTAGGATAAACTGCCACAGTGCAAGTTTTGCATCGAATGAGAGGAATTTATTCCATAAATCCATAAAATCTTGTAGGTACATGTCCAAACTCCGAGTACCCATTTTGCAATTCACAAATCTTTGGTAAAAATCCAAGTCATAACCACAAACAACTTTCTGAACACCTCCTTAAATTCATCCCATGTGGTAGGTTTAGGTTGCAAGTCATGCCACCACGACGAAGCTTTACCACGGAAGAACAGAATAACACTCTCTATCTTTTTCTCCTTAGGAATTCCGTGTAGAAATCGAAATCATTTCAAAAGATTCTGCATGGAACTAATTCAACATGCACCGTCTTTTTAAAAAAAAAACGAAATTTTTTTCGTAAATGGCCTATTTGCTAGAAAATCTGCTTTTTGATCTAGAATTGCTAAAAATAGTTACATGCAAAAATTCTACTAATCAAAATCATTGGTTACGAATGTAGCATGTATTTAAGCATGCATATAGGTCTATCCATACATTTTCATCATCATGAAATCACTATACTATACAAACATGCATGCATCAAAACAATTCCGAAATTTTGCAAATTTTAGTTCAAAAATTGCCAAATTTCAGACGGCCATAACTTTCTCTATAGGACACCAAATTAGTCGTTATGAAGCACTATACAGAGGGAGAGTGGGTCTACAAGAACTTGACACATCACCCTACACCCTTGGCTTCACACATGCAAGCAATAAATGCATAAAAAATAGGTAGGAGGGCACACTTTTTGAAGAGAGGAATCATCAAAAATCAGATCATGCAAAAAATGCATTTTTGGCCTCCTTCAACAAGCAAAACTTCAATATGTTGATGTCTAATGCACATCTATCCAAATTGGATACATGATGGCTCAAAACGGAAGAAATCTAAATATCTTTAAGCTTGTAACAAGAACCAACAGGTTCAGACCCCCAATTGAGAGGTATTCATGCTCAAAAATCATAAAAAAGAAAAATACACTATTTTTTAGTGTTTTGGTCTCCCTAATGGTGTCTAATCCCTACCAAACTTTGAAAGCTTAGGGACAGCTTCAATACATCTCTAAAAACTTTCATACCAATTCTTGGATGAGAATTTTGATATCTACCCCAAAATTAGTCCAAAAATCATCAGAAAACCTTGTTTTTTAACCAATTTTGACCAAAATTTGTGGGGAAAATCCACAAACTCGTGCAATCAGATCTAAATCCCTATAATTCCATTGCATGCAAGCACTAAAAGTTTTGATTCCAGTCAAACATGGTTTCTGTAGCCCATTTATGGTCCAAAAACCCCAAATTTAGGTCCAAAATCACTATCTAACCAATCTTTTGACTTTTCAAACATCATGCAATCATTAAATTCTGTAATTAATGGCTGTAAAATAGTAAGTACAATTTATAAAATGTACTACACCAAATCCTATAACCAATTGCTTGCAAAAACCATCAATTATAGGTGAAAAATTCACTAAATTCATCAAAAATCCTATGATTTCCATCAAAATTCATGGAGCAAATCCACAATTATGATTTTGAGGCTGAAAGTACACCAAGGATCTGAGAATCCACCTACTTGAAATTGAATTCCAACACCTAGAAGAAGAAGCAAAGAGCTACACCAAAAGAACTGCAAAATCCAAGATCCTCAAGCTCCACCTCCTGGTAGATGTGATCCAAGCTCTGATACCAATCTACAGGATTCCAATCACATGCAAACCAAAAGGACACCTGTGGAGCATGAACCACCCAACCAATATGGAGAGGCTAGTCATTGCCCTAACCAATCCACCCTCAAGCCACAGTGAAGAACACAAGAGAGAGCACTTTGGAATAGATCTGGTTGAGAAGAACATTGCAGCAGATATGGAGTAAAGATGTGGATGTGCTCAGGTGACAACGGGCATCAAATGTTGACAGATTCTTTGCTCCGGAATCTGTTACATGTTTCTTGCTCATCTAGTTTACCACTTCTGTATTTTCTGCCTATCAACAGAGGTTGTGGACTTGTTCTTTATGTTTTCATTCTTATTACAATGCCCAGATCAGGCAGAATGGATAGATTTTAATGTTGTAGTATATTTGTCCTACCTGTCAGAGGACAACTTAGGGTCATTCACTCTTGAAAGCACTCACATTCAATCAGAAATGCAAGCCATGAACATTCATTTACAGATCAGCATGCAGCCCAAATGACCATTGAATAGTTCCTACAGCTACCTACTCTAAAAATGACCAAGGAACAGCTATTGAAACTCCAATTAATCTACAGTATTAACAAAAAACAAAACACAAAAACAAGAAGATAATCTACAGCATTTTAAAAGTCCAAGAATCAAGAAACCAACTAGTCTTTTGATTATTGAACATCCCAAGAACATGAAGAACTAGAATGTCAAGAATCTACAAGATTTACACCACATTTCTAGCCTCTATAGTTAACCTGAATGTTGATTCCTACATTAATCCACAAACAAGAAATGAAATCTAATCCACTCTAGGAAAGTAGGAAAACTAATCCACTCTACTATCCACAACCACACACAAAGGATGGAAGGGCAAGATCATGAATGCATCACTCAAGAAACAAACATGATCAAGGAGCTCAAAGGATGCACCAAACTCATGGAGACTCTTCTCATTTCAGCATGGACAGATATATTACACAAAAAGCTCCTCTTCTCAAAGAGGGAGTCTCTTAAATAAGCAAGAGTGCTACTTAGGTGACATCCTAGTGGCATTTCCACATTACACAAATTACAAGTGGAATAATGCTCTCCACTGGAGGTCACCATCAAAAGGTGGCTCACTCTACTTTCTTTAAGAGGGGTCTACTTGCATTTATTACTTTACCTATAAATACTAGTTCCTACATGGTCATTCCATCTTTTGGAATTCACCATGAAGCTTACACAGTTCTTGCTTGTCAGTCCTAACTAGCATTCCTCGGCTCTCATACTTGGCTCTCAGCCTTCGTTTGTCTCATCTTCTCATAGACCTCCTCGATCTAAGGTCAGAGGTGCTCTTGGGTAGCTCTGGCCAAGTATCTTGGGGATTCATCAGAATCAGCCAACACTTTTGATCATACAAGCATCTCCATCAAACTCCACTTTAAGACCTTTGCTTAGCAATTGACTCACACTAAGTAGGTTCTTACTAATAGATGAAATGAACAAAACATCCTTCAAATGAACATTCCTATTTGTGGAGAGAGAAATAGGAATGCCAATCCCTTTGATTGCACACTCACTAGCATTGGTCATGTAGATCACCCTCTTGTCATCTCCATATGCCAACAAAGAAGTGAGATACTCCTTGTGAAAAGTCATGTGTGATCTTGCTCCACTATCAATCCACCATGGATCAATATCTCCAACAATAGAACTCAAACATGAAGACACCACAAAAGCATCATCATTTGTGTTTTGAACATCACCTCCATCCTCATCAAGAGTAAGATTACCTTGCTTGTCTCCTTGATCACTAGCAAAGTGACCTTTGATGCCACAATAATTTAGACCTATCTATCTTTTTACCAAAAGAAGAAGACTCACCATGATCTTGTCCTTTAGACCACTGCCCTTACCTTTGCCCTTGAACTTGCCTTTGATGAACATTGCTTCCTCACCATCTTGAGATGTTGTTGTAGATTTACCTCTTGCTTGAAGCCTATATTCATCATTGATCAAGATCTCTTGAAGATCCACCAAACTTGGCAAATTTTTCTGAATAGTAAGACTTTGTACAATGTTAACATGAGCATCCAACAAACTATTAAGAATAACTTGAACAGGCTCTCCTTCCTTAATGCTCTCATTAATGCAAGCTAACCCATCACTTAAAGCCTTTACTCTCAAAACAAAAGTATTAGGACTCTCTTCTTTCTTTTGTATGTTTTGAAAGATTTGTCTTCTTAGAGTCAACACTCTAGATGTAGACTTGAATTCATAAAGCTTCTTCAAAGCTTCCCAAGCCTCTCGAGATGAATTGCACTTACGAATCTCCTTGAGTAGCTCATTGGTAATATTCATCTTGATCATGTGTAGAGCTTTCTTTGCTCTCTTGCCATACCTTGTTGAACCAAGGGCATCTCCTCCAACCCTACAAAAATAACCATCAACTCATGTATTTCAAGAAGTGATTCCATTTTCACCTTCCATAGAGTAGTTGGATGAGGTAAGTCTATCATTGCCTTCCAACATGAATCCACTTGATGTAGCTGCTGTTGCAATGACCCGATATTTCCCTTTCAACTTGTAGTAATGCACAAAGCACTCTTTTGCAAAACAAAAAATGTTTCCAAAAAGAAATCACAAAGGTATGGAACCTCTCAATTCTCTTCTAGCACTTATAACTAGCAAATCAACACATAGAATGAAGAATCTTGATCAACCTATGATCTACCAACAATCTAATGAATCTTGCCATGTCATAAGATTGAAACACACTCTATTGAAGTCCATCAACCTCAAAAAATACAGATCCAATCAAAAATAGGATTTTGACAAAATCACAAAAAATTGAGTCTTCAAATTCCTGCATGCAATTGCAACGAACTTGATATGGAATCTTGTAGCCTCTAATGAAGCTTTCCTACTGCATCAAAAATCGGCCAAATCTAGGAAGCCACTTGTGAAATCGGAATTCTTCAAGATCATAAACCTAAATTGAGCTTTGGCCTAAAAAAGATCAATTCTACATATGCAAAATGCTTGATTTTTTAGTAGAAATCAATATAGCACACTCTGACATTGGTAACTCCTCTAAATATTTGATAAATGTGGTTGATCCTTTCGTAATTTACAACACAAGCTCTGGTGCCATGTGAAGATGTTGTGATTCACTTTTATCGAAAATCACCTATTAATCTTTGGTATGAAAGACAACACACTATTATACACAATTTGCAACATAGAAAATCAACATCTATCTAATGAAAGAGATGCAAACTCAATAAGCTTTTGATCAAACATCAAACTTATGATAAAATGAAGTTGTTTTCCGTACAAAAACTGAGGCTATGTTTGGAAAGATTTGAACTCTCAACCCCCAAATCCATAGTCTGGTGCTCTATCCAATTGAGCTACAATATTTCACACGTGTGGATCCGAATATAGCAAAATATGAGTATTCTACACACAAGATTGCAAGATATCATCAATATAGTGCACCAATGGATAGATGAACCCAAGAGAAGACTCCAATAAACTTGTGAAATGATGTAGGAAGCACCTTGAATAGATCCAATTGAGATCCAATACCAAAAACACCATCCAATTTAGTGTTTACTAGGTTTTCCTTGGCTTTAACTCCACTATAAGGCTCCAATTCTTGCAATTCCCTTCACGTGTGTGAGTGTACGGCCTGCATAGGTAGAGGACAATACCTCAACTCTCTAATCAATCCCACGAATGCAAAGAACCAAATGCTAATGGCAAATATCAAGCAAAGAGCCAACAATAGTGATAGATGGAAAACCAAATTTTTACTCATACATTGATGGAGAAAACATCACATATTTATACATAATTAGCGCGGATCTAAGCATTTTAGGGCTTATCTAAACTACATTCAACCTAATAGATCACTTGATCCACCCTAATTGGGGGTCAAGGTCTTGAGATCCAAAAACAATGTGAAAATTGCTATTTTTTGCTCCTAGTTCTTCTCTAGCTTATCTATGTACATTTTGGCCTTATTTCAAAGGTGTGATCAAAATGTAGGGTGAAGAATAAAGTTCTTGAAAAGCATCTTATGCTATTTGGCATGTGTGACATCCCACAACATGGCCATCTTACCCATTACAAGTCATATGACCAAAATTGGTCCAAACTAGCTTGTGCATTTTTAATACTCCTCCTCACTAACATAGCAGGTTATTGAAGAGTCAAGTAAGGTCAAATAAGCAACAACGAAGTGTTGTTCAAGTTTACTTTACTTGTTCTATCTCATGTTTGAGCAATTTCATGTGGATGTGTGCAAATTGTCAAGATACGATCTGTAGGAAATCAAAGTGCCAAGATCCTTCTAACATTCAATCTCCATATACAAGAAGAAAAAGAGGAAGAAGAAGAAGAAGAAGAGGGAGAGAGTTAGGCGCCCTCAAGGAGAGAGAAAGTAGTAGCAATGCTTGAAAGGGAATGAATTACAAATGAACACTAGGTACATATAAATAGGCCTTCCAAGGGCCTAGACTCTTTCAAACCGTAAGTTCTAGAACCTTCCAAGACCCACTACTAGTTATAGGGCACCCCCAAAAGTCAAGATAGGTCCCTTAACATAATTAGACTTTACTTGGACCCACAAATTACTACTGGACCAAAATTGGGTCCAACTCAACTAAAACTGACTTAACATGGTCTAAATAATAAACCTAACCCATGGTTACACAAGTCTCAACCTTTTGGGTCAAAGTAGCCTATGGAAAACTAACATTATCATTTATTACTTCTAACACGGTCAAACTCGTTACACTGGTGAGCATCATTTTGATGTTGGAGTTGTACTAGCATTCTTGGATGGTTTTTTGATGGAAATGAAGCTATTGGAGGCTCATCACTTGTCACCCAAAAGAACATATCTCTCGGTACTGTAAGACATATAGGACTCTAAATAGCCGATATGGCTGGTCATTGTTGTGTGGCTCCGGGATCCTTAAACCAGGAGCTGTTGTTGGATGCTTCTTGATGGCTAGTCATGAATGCATCATGATCCACTTCTATGGTGCTTCTGTAGCTACATTTTCCATAGTCAGTTCATTGCGTATGGTATTGTATTACTGCATTATTGTATATTACATTGATTAGCTATATACAATTTACATTTGTGCAGATGAAAGGTACTAGAAATGGCGTGAGGTTGTTGTATTGTCTTGAGGAGATCGTGGACGGCTACTGTCATTGTCAAGTTAGTTTGCACAATACAGGAGGTGAGCATAAAATCCAACATTCGACTATATCAGGGAATGGCTTTTAGCTACTTTTGCGAAAAAGCCGAGGAAGCCGAAGAATGCGAAAAAGCCGAAAAAGCCAAAAAATGCAAAAAAGTCAAAGTCATCGGCAAATCGACAAACTTCGATGTCTATGGAGTTTGTCAGGACATCGATAACATCGATGTCGATGACGTGGACTTCGACGAAGTCGATCCTGCTTCTTTGCAAGAGCTCCATTTTAAATAGTGATCTTCGATCACGACGATTGTCGAAGACTTTGGGCAAGCCAATAAGTCAGGAACGTCAAGCAAGAAGACGTCGAGAAAGTTGAAGGAATACTATCATCGACTTTTCTTGTATTTCTGCAGGCTGTGCGACAATATGAGTAACAATGCAACGATATGAATGGAAACAGATTAGCATGGTATTTAGAGTAAAGAGTCATCTAGTCATGCATTTCTTGCTCAAGACCAAAAAAAAAAAAAAGTAAAAAATCATATGTTTTTTTATGCAGGTCATGGTGGGAATTCCAAATGACAACACAGCAAAAAATGTGATACATGCAACTACTATGACAAAAAAGTCCATTGGGGCAAATTTTGCTGCAAACGGAGGTTTGATCTCAAGACAACGTCAAGTCTAAGGAGGCCCACAACTTTGCTGGAGAGGAGAATGATGATGCTATAAATTATCCTGAATTTTTTCTCACTTATGTAGATAAAAAACATGATGGCTGGTGGATAGATTCTGGATGCACTCAACATATGTCATAAGAAATGGTTTTCTACAATGATGTAATTGATGAACAAAGACAACATCTTTTAGGTGATAAAAGTTATATTCTAGTTACGAGAATTGGTTTCACATTAGAGGAATTCTGAATCCAAAAAAGACCCTTTGTAAAGATTCTTTTTATATTTTTTCTCAATTTTTTCTTACACATGGACCAATCAAAACACTCAAATTTGAAATCTACGTGATGTAACTTTTTGATTCCACACTAAAAATGGCATAATTTTTTAGTGGTAAGTTTGAATTTAGCGAAGTTTGGTGCATTAAAAAGGGCTCAACAAGGGCTTTAAAATGATATGTTACATGACATAGTTATGAGATATGATTAAAAAGTTATGGCAAGTCAAAAGTATTATGTTATAATATTTTAATAATATAAACTACATCTTGCACAAATTCTTAAAGGGCCTTTTTGGAGCTCAAAACTCCCCTAATGTTTTTATCAACACAATACATCAGCCAAGGACCATTCAACAAGTACTATATGTTCCTAAATTATCTGAAAATCTTCTTTCAATTAATGTAATTACTTCCTACTATAGTTTGAAGTTCATTTTTTTTATAATAAATGCACCATTGAGAAGGAGAATTTGAAAATATGCAAATACCAACTTGGAGGCCTATTCAAAAGTTTGACCAGAAATAAAAGTGTAGTCTCACATGTGTGGAACTAGCATGGAAGGAGCCAAGTTGGTCTCTCCAATCATATTTTATTGTTTAGTGTACATATAATGCAATTCTACTTAAAAATGCAATGTTTAGCTGTTTCTTTATGATCTATCTTCCTCTGGACCTTTAGACTAATGGGCTAGTATTTAAGAAAAGCCCTAATCAATATTTAGCTTTTAATTATTTGCATAAGATAAAACTGCTTATGATGCTTGTGTGGAGAGTTGCTCCTAATCTTTTGTTTTTGTAATTTTATTTGTTGGATTTATTCTTCTACGCTCCTAAATCCCACGTTTGTCAATAATCTGATGAGCACTATCAATCAATCACCATAAGAAATCACCAAGAGAAAGAGGAAGAACATACCATCACACTATATCACACTGAATGAAAGAGAGTACAATAAACCCTGAATATATATAGAGAGAGAGAAAAAACTAGTAGTTGACTATAGACTAGCCTACAGCTACTTACAACTGGTAACAACTGTCAACAGTAAATCGTAAACAGTAACAAGATTATCATTGGTTTCTAACACTCTCCCTCAATGATAAAATTACAGTCTTCTATTCCTAATAAAGTACGAAACTTTTCAAATTTACATCTACCTAATGACTTAGTAAAAATATCTGCCATTTGATCTTCAAATTTACAAAAAACAAGATCAATGGTTCCATCAAGTACTGTCCAATCAGCATCTGTGTAACCTACCAACATTGGCACTTCAGGCTGGTCATACTTCAAACCAAAATTCAACGTCCCTCGAATGTACCTGAGAATACGTTTAGCAGACTTCCAGTGTGCTTGACTAGGATTTTGCATAAATTGACTAACAACACCAACAACATAAGAAATATCAAGTCGTGTGTGTGTCAAATAGATCAAACTACCCACCAGTTGTCTATACAAGTAAGCATCTACTTTCTCAGATTCATCATATGCAGTAAGCTTCATGTTGACATCCATCGGTGTTCTCAAAGGCTTACAATCCTGCATATTGAACTTATAAAGCAAATCTCGTGCATACTTGCTTTGTGTAAGAAAGACAACCTCTTCCTTTTTCCATACTTCAATGCCAAGACAATAGTGCATCAATCCTAGATCGCTCATGTCAAAAGCATTGGAAAGATATGATTTGATTTCATCAATTAAGCTCTCATTACTTCCTGTAATAATCAAATCATCCACGTACAAAACAATGAACACTATATCTGAATCTTGCTTTAGAATGTAAAGATTAGGATCAGCATTACTCTTTACCATTCCCCTTCGCTTGAAGTGTTCATCAATGCAAGAGTACCACGCCCGTGGTGCTTGCTTCAATCCATAGATAGCCTTGTTGAGCTTACAAACAAGATGCTCTCTCCCTGGCTCAACAAATCCTTGAGGTTGTACTAAATACACCTCTTCATCCAGCACTCCATTAAGAAAAGCAGATTTAACGTCCATTTGTTGGATCTTCCAATTATGAAAAGTAGAAAAAGCAATGATAGAATGTATAGTTACCATCTTAGCTACGGGTGCGAAGGTTTTCTCAAAATCAATGCCTTCCTACTGCTCAAATCCTCTCGCAACCAACTGTGCTTTGTACTTGTTGAGTTGCCCATCTGCTCCATATTTGATCTTATAAATCCATTTGCAAGTAATAGGCATCTTACCCTCAGGTAGCTCAACGAAGTTCCACGTCCTATGTTTTGATATGGCCTCCATTTCTGTTTTTATTGCTGCACGCCACTCCTTGTGCTCCTTTGCTTCATGAAAGGTTTTTGGTTCTTGAGCCTTTAGCACAGAACCCATTAGGGCTAGATTCATTTCTAACCTTGCAGGAGGTTTCCGATTTCTGCTTGACCTTCTAAGCTCTCCCTGTTCGCTAGATTCAGGAGTATCTCCCTTCTTAGCATCACCTGTGACTGATAAGTACCATTTAGGTACTCGCTTAGGGATTTCAGCTTCAAACTTATCTTTTTCCATTGGATCTTTTGCATCAAAATCCACTTCTTTCTTGACCTGTACTTCCGCTCTCTCATCAAAAGGTTTAGTGATTTCTTCATATTGTTCACCTTGACCCATCTCGTCAAATGTAGCATCCCTAGAAATCACAAGCTTCTGTGCATTTGTATCATACATCCTATATGCCTTGGCCTTCTCATCATATCCAAGGAAAATACTCTTGATAGCTTTTGCATCCAATTTCCTTCATTTCTCATCAGGAATATGAGCATAAGCATCACAACCAAATACTCTCAAATGAGAAATATTAGGTTTCTTTTCAGTAAAAGCTTTATGAGGTGTTTTACCTTCCATAGATTTTGTAGGACAACGATTCAGGATGTGCGTAGCTGTGCTGCAAGCTTCTATCCAAAAGGTGTTTGGCATACCCTTGCTTTTGAGCATTGCCTTGGCCATCTCAACAATGGATCTATTTTTTCGCTCTACAACTCTATTTTGCTGCGGTGAATAAGGTGTTGTAGTCTGTCTCTTGATCCCTTGATCTTTGCAAAAATCAATAAATTCTGTCAAAAAATACTCACCACCTCCATCAGATCTCAAGGTCTTGATGTAACTTCTTGTTTGCTTTTCAACTAATGCCTTGAATTCCTTGAACTTAGCAAAAGCGTCTGATTTCTTGCTTATGAAATAAATCCAAATGCATCTGCTATAATCATCAATAAAGGTAATAAAGTAATAGCAACCACTAAGAGAACTAGTCTGCATTGGTCCACATAGATCATTGTGGACAAGATCTAGGATGCCACTGGCTCTCCTTGCTCCACTTTTGGGAAACCTCTCTCTGTGTTGTTTTCCCAAAATGCAACCTTCACAGATTTTCCTTCAAAAGAAATATCAGGCAATCCAATAACTAGATTACGTCTTTTCAAAATTTGTAAACTTTGAACACTGATATGACCAAATTGTTGATGCCAAAGATCACTTCAACTATCAACAGTGCTTACCATAGGTTGAGTAAAAGATCTTGCATTCAGTTTATAGAGTCAATTTCCATTGACTCTAGCTCCTGTAGCAATCACTTTGTAGTGATTCTTGATGTCCTTGACGAGACATTTGTCGCTATCAAACTCAACCTTGAGTTGTTGATCAGCCATCGTCCCAACTGATAGTAAATTGTTGGCTAAACTAGGAACATATTGCACATTGTTTATCCGTTGGCTAGCTTCACTGGTACCACTCCAAATCCTTTTACAGGTAGCAATTGGCCATCAGCTTGTCCAACTTCATTGCCATTGTGGATTTCCTTGAATTCCAAAAACCACTCCTTCCTCGAAGTCATGTGCTTGGATGCTTCACTGTCAATGTACCAGGTATCCTTTGCTTCGTCACTTGTCATTAGTGTCATAATGAACAAGTTTGAGCTTTCACCTGTATCATCTTCATATTGATCATCATCAAATTGATGTTGATTAACGTAATTGTCTTCATAATGATCATCATCAAATTGATGTTGATCAGCATAATTGCTCGCCTGCCATTTGTCTTGTCTTTGTGCTATCTCCTTTTGTTTCTTGAAGCATTCACGCTCCCAATGGCCAGGTTTGTTGCAGTACCTGCAATTTCCAGGTTTATTTTGCCTGGAATAGCCACGTCCTTGACCTCGGCCTTGATTCCAATTGCCTCGATTCGGGCTATCATTGGCTTGCTCATGAAATTGTTGAAATGGTCCCCAGCTTGAGTTTCTTCCTCTCGATTGATACCTACCATGGCCAAATCTTCCCCCTCGTCCTCTAACTGAAAAAGCTTGATCATAGCCCCTATTACGATGATTCAAGTTTTCTTGACGTTACTCTTCTTGCAAGAGTAATCCACCTAACTCTTCATAGGTTGGAAGATTCTCCCGTGTGACAATGCTTGTCACAAACATCCGATGTGACTCACTCAAGTTGTTCAATGTCAATTGAACGATCTCGCGATCTTGTACTCGCTCTCCAACGGCAGCTAGTTGATCACGGATCTCCTTTACCTTCAATAGGTGATCGGCAATAGTTGCACCATCATCCATCCGTAATGTGTGCAGCTTCGTCTTCAGGAATAGCACTCGAGATGTGTTTGTGGTCTCAAACAATGCCTTCAACGTATCTCATGCTTCTTTCGATCCTTCCGAATCCGAAATGTAGGGAATGATAGCATCTCTAACTGACAAGTTGATGACATTCTGTGCTTTCCGTTTTCTCCTATCAAATGCCCGCTGATCTTCTTCAATCACTGGCCTTGTCTCCTCACCTATCACGATCTCCCATAGCTCCTTTTCCATCAGAATGTTCTTCAGTTTGAATTTCCAAACTGCATAGTTGTCGGCTCCTTCCAATTTGCTTGACTCATTGAGAACGCTTTCGCTTAGCATTGCCATAACTGCAATCAGATGACTCCGAATTGCAAAAATGATTGCAAAAATGGAAAATTTGCTGCAAAATTGGCAAATGATCTCTCGACCACTTTCCAATCCGAGCTATGGATTGAAAGTTATGCCAAATTGAAGATTTTGGCCTTAAAATGGCTCAGAATTGCGCTTAAGCCTGAAAAAATGGCAATTATTGCCAAATTGCCATTTTTAAAGATTTTCTTCGTCTCATACAAATCTTTGATTTCAGAGATTTTTATATCAGCGTGTAGCTCTTTATACCAGCATAGCTCTATCTAATCAAATCCAAAAATCAGTCTCTCTAGCTAGGTCAAAATATCACTCTGTTTTCAGCTTATCTGCAAAAAATACACAGTGGACAGACCTTAAACAAAAGTGGCCCAGTACCAATGTTAAGGGCCCTTTCAAAATTTCAGTTGAAGTTGAAGAAAGATGAAGTAAAACTTCAATGAATTTCTGGCTGTCGGATCTGTGCAAGATCTGTGGTTCAGATCAGCTTGTTTCTTGCCTTTGACACGTGGCATTCATCCACACATGTGCTCTCATTTTTTGTGTTTGTAAGGGGACCCAACCCCTGCAAACGCTATGTTTTTAGAGCAGTTTGCCGCGCGATTCCTGGGCCTCCCCTCGCGCGTTTCGGACAGCAAGGTAGGCGTTTCACCCCAAAAAAATAGGCATTTCGAGTCAGCAAACTGATGTTGCGGGAGAGTTTGATGGTGTTTCGGGACCTTTTGGCGGCGTTTCGGGCCTGTGTGCCGCATTTCAGACTTGTTCAGCACCTTTCTAGTAACAGAATGCAGCCAGCAAACCTGCAAAACACTGTTTTCCAGCCAAAAAAACTACTCTCACTGAAAATGATGGAGGATACTGAGTTTTCCAGACCTATCATACTTGTTTGCACAAGTTTCACACAAAATCACAAAAGTAGGCTAAAACTCAATGAAATCATAGTTTCTCAGTTCGTAAATGCTTCATAACTATGAATGACAGTACTAGTGTGATTTGCAGTTCCCCAAACAAACAAATGAGGGATTTCTTGGCAAAACTCTCTCACAAATGGCACTTTTCACACAAAACTTGGAAGTATTGTAAAAATCTCCCAACTCAACAAATTTTCAATTTGTCTGATGCTACCCTGGCCTTTTTGATGCCTCCAAGACTGTGTCTTTGTTTTTCACTGATGAGTCTGAGCTCCAAAACCTGCAAAATACTCCAAGGAAGAATTTCTTCCAACTTTTGCCTCTCCAAGCTTTCACCTCCTGTGAAGGACTTCCTCATTTCATTGTGGAGCCTGTGACAAGTTGTATCCACTGATTAGGCACACAGGACTATCGGGCTCTGATATCATGTCAATAATCTGATGAGCACTATCAATCAATCACCATAAGAAATCACCAAGAGAAAGAGAAAGAACACACCATCACACTATATCACACTGAATGAGAGAGAGTACAATAACCCTGAATATATATAGAGAGAGAAAACTAGTAGTTGACTATAGACTAGCCTACAGCTACTTACAGCTGGTAACAGCTGTCAACAATAAATCGTAAACAGTAACAAGTTTATCATTGGTTTCTAACGTTAATCTTGTTCCATTCACATTGTCAGTTTTACACGCATTGTCGCACAGTCTGCAAAAATACTCTATTATCAAAGACAGGCACTAGAATGGCATCTGCCTTGTCGAAGAAGTCTGACTTGTCGAGTAAGCCCGACTTGACTGACTTATCAGGGAAGTTCTCGACTCAACCGACCATCGTCAAGGACCGTCAAACAACTATCCCGACTTTATCGACTATCGATAGCGACATGCACGACTCTGAATAGTCAAAGCCATCATTATCTTATTTCACTTGGTTTTTTTCAAAGTGAATATGATCCTAGCTTATACCTTAAGTTTGATGATCATGGTATTGTACTTTTGATAATCTATGTTGATGACAACATTCTTAGTGGTGATAGAATTATTGGAATTGAGAGAGTCAAGGTAGATCTTTCCTTAGTTAAATGTCGTACTATACCAACATGGTTAATATAGATTTTATAGTAAATAATGTCGTTCCCACAGAGGACAGCGTTAAAAAGTTATGTTTTTGGTTCAATTATGGCAAGTGGTTTCAAGTGTTATTCTGGTTGTTGACAGACATTAAAAGGTAACCAATATTACTTATATTTGGGATGGGTAATGTTAATAAATTCAGAACAACAATCTGGCCTCTATCGAATTGAATGAAGCGCGTTCTACAAATGAGATGTTATCAGAGTAGTACAACAGTACTACACTCTGGTTGATTAAGGTGTCAACAGAGAGTCGAGAATTGTTCGATGTATTCTCGATTGTGTAGACAATTAATTAATCGTGTTCGGGAACTATTTGCTTCTAGACAGAAGTCCTCAACAACTAAAGTCCAACTTAATGGTTAAAGAACACGAAGAGTTTTAGAACACGTTAGAAACTTATGTCAATGCCAATCAGGAAAACAAATCAGAGACTCAATTCTTCAGACAGGGACTGCCATCTCATATGTATACATACAGCTTTATTCAATGATCGTGCTAGACTGTACCAAAGATAATCGCCGAAAAGAAAGTATTCGCAACAGATGAATAAGACGGTTTAAAGACAGTTCTTTAGAGCATGCTTTACGGAAACACAGCGAATGACTGTAATACACTAGAGTGACTGTCTGATCAAAGAGTAATTCATGAAATGCGTTAGAGATAGTTAGCAGACTCAAGATCACTCATACTCAGTAGTGCGGAGAACAGAGACAAGAGAGAATAACTCACAGAACTCTATTCACTTCTTCAATCTCTTACATAAGCATAAACTCTTCTCTCTCGATGATCGAGACTGAAGTGTGAGATCAATATATGTTTGACGGGACGAACAAACACAACTCTAAAACAACAGGTGCGTCGCTCCCGCGAAAGGGTCTAGTTAACAATTAGACTGAAAATACGTTCAACTATACCATAGGAGGTATACTTAACTATGAGTTAAAGTTACTCTAGTTTATCATGTCTTTTCGTATCTAGTTGTTTCGTATGGACGACCTAGTAAAGGTTATCCAAGACAATGTCTTTTCCTTTTAAAGGTCTTGTCCTTAATCACAAGGCAAGTACTTAGGAGATATATTCCCAAAAAATGACTTAGGCCTCTTCATGATTTATACGTAACCGGCTCATATCTTCATTTTTGAGTATATCATGCCATATTTATGTTGATATTCAATATTTAACATTTTTGTGGCATCACATATCCCCTTACTCAAATGTGAAACGTCCTCGTGAACATATCATCTTCATTCCGAGGATTATTCGAGAGACATTCTTGTTCGTCAGATTTTCGTTGAGGCGAAAAGATATTTCTTCGTGTATTTTGTCCTTTAGATATTTCTTCATCTTAGACAATATTTGTCTTGCTGTTTCTGTAATTGAATAGGTTGTTTTGAGTTGATCTTTGAATTGCTTATGAAAACTGGAATCAAACTTCAAAACATCTTTAAACTTCAAAAAGTCAGCATCCCATAGAAACATCACCGCGACAAAGACACGAATGAATATTCATGAATGATTCAGTTCTTCATATAACTTCTGAACAAGCTCCAAGTTATATTGAGCTTCGATCAAGATCAAATCTTCTTCTGATTTTGTATAGCGACCAACTGGTAAGTTGCCGAATTCTTCTAACTTAACCGGGAGTAATGTTCCATCGAACAGCTCTTGGGTTAACTTGGTATCTTCCTCTGAATCACTTCATAGAGTGATTTCTTTACAGTAACGAGCTGAAAATCTAATAAAATTGATTTCAACATAAAGATTATGAACAAAAAATAATGTCTTCACCGCAAAGGTACCAAACTGCCAAAATGTATCTGTACAGAATTGCTTCTTTCTATCTTGCAAATTATGGCGAATCTCCACAAAATATTCTGCAAGGTTTTGTTCCCAATCCACATAAATAATTTCGGATAAGCCATATTTATATTAATCAGCAGACCTGCATCGTCGAATGCGCCTAAATCCGCAACAGCTTGTGGTTTGTACAATTGAAACTACGACTTTCGCTTCCAAAAATGTCGCTTATTGTCTTCGTTCTGCAAAAATTGAAGTTCTTTGATACGAATATATTCGAGAGCACTACACAGTCGAAGAGCCTACGTATAACTCTACCGATCCGAAAGGTACGACCTGGAATTTACCCTGGATTATGCCCCAGCAGAGACATCCTTTCTGCTCGATAGAAAGTTGGGCCCATAACCAGAGAAAGTCATCCTTCTCCCAAGGTCGCTTCCAGTCATCGAAGACGATGCCTACTGCGTCTGGTAGCATCATGTAATCCACACGCCATTGCAACTCAATATTAAAAGCATGTGGACACCATTTCCAGAAGCGTTCAGCAAATGCACAGAATCTATCAGCACATACCTTTGACTGATTTCGTCGCATTCGCTTTGGCTGTGTAGATGTAGTTGTCAAATCTTGAGTTTGCAATTCAGCAGCCAGCTTCTGATCTTCCATTTGTTGCTTTTGATTTGACAGCTCTTGTTCGGGCTAGTCAATCTTTGCGACAGCCTCCAAGAATTTTGGATGGTCTGAGGCTCCGGTGCAGGCAGACGTAGCTTGGAGTTGCTGTGTGAGTTTATCAATTTGCAGCAGGGCTTGAAGGTAGTCATCGTGTGCATCTGGCCCGCTGCAAGATGGGGTGGCATCACTGGAGAGCTCCTTCAGCTCCGCCAACTCTTCCTTGACAAGAGCCTTCGCATCCTCAAGCGGTTGTAAGAACTCGACTCAAAAAATTTTGAGCATCTGGCCTTGGAGCTGGTTCAGCTTCGTGAGATCGATTGTGATTGACCTTGCAGTGGTGCTCAGAGACAAAGCAGCTTCTGCCTTTAGTCTTGTCATTCACTCCTCTTGTAGAAGTTTCTGGAGCGCGACATTATGTTGATTTGTAGCCAAAAGTTGCTGCTTCAAAAAATCGTTTTGAGTCTGAAAATTGTCAGACTTGGCCTGAATCACCTTATTGGTCTGCTTCCATAATCAGCTTCCTTTATTAAAGTTTGAAGCTGTGTTTCAAGAGAACGATGTTGTTCGATCAGCTTCGTGTTGTCTGATTTGAGCGAATCAATCTTCTCGAAGGACTCCTTCAGAGAGTCTTGTGATTTTCTCTATGAGGTGATAAGCTGCATCATGAGTTGACGGTGGTACTTGTCAAACTCATATACTTCAGCCACTAAATTCTTGGCTTTTTCTGTCATGGATCGAAACCACTAGGGCTGGTCGTCTGGTTCTTCTTCATCTGCCACAGTGCCCCTTCAGCAGCAATTTGTCCCTTATCGGATGTATCGGACAAGGTTGCGTCATCCTCAGAGGTGGATGCGCTCGGCTGCTTCTGAGATGTGGAGGCAGATGCTGGCTTTGAAGAATCAGTGGGAGCAGCAGCTCCATCGATTTCCATTGCCACAGCTTCACTCTCCATAGCAGTGGTGGCTGCTACTTCGACTGCTGGTGCAGCATCGGATACAACCAGAATAGGAACAGAGATAAGGTTGGAAAGATCAATTTGCTTGGGAGCCAACATCCTTCCCGTCAGCAGTATTTTCTCTAGCTCAGTCAAAATTTGAAAATGAGCGCACAGATGAGAAACATGGGCTCCGACTCCAGAAAACTTCTGATGTTTGATCCATCGCAAAAAAAGCTTTGTAAGTGATAACACCAAAGCATCCTGGATTACCCACAAGCGCATCCAATATGTAACCAAAATTTTGTACTGATATTGTCACATCCGCATCCGTCAAAAATACGGCTTGGTTTGTGTATTTACAAGCATCTCGGATCATAGAAATTTTGTACCCCTTCATGGGAACGAAGTAGTTGCTTAGGAAATGGGCAACTTCATCCACCGAATCTTTATTTGTCGTAACCAGTTTTCCATCCAATGGTAGTCTGAGGGCTGTGCAAAACAAATCTTCAAAGATGGTGAAGAATTTGCCTCGTACATGAACTTTGAATTCCTCCTCCGAAATTGAATGTATAGAGTTCACAAGCTCAGTACTGACTTCCGAGAGGATGATGGAGGGGTCCACTTTCAAATCACCCAATCTACATCGATCCAAAAAGGACTAGATGGATGCCAAGCAGATTCCTATGCGTGCTTTCTTGATGATATTAGAGCTAGAACCTGATTCGGAAGCCATTGTTCGAATGTTTAACGATAGCTCCGTAGATCGCAATAGTTCGCAAAAGAGTGCTTTGATCGCAAAGAAAATGAGCGTAGGAAAGCATAAACTCGCAGGTAGGAAGAAAAATGAAAAATAACTCTGATAAGCAGTAGCGGTGTGGAAGGGATGATGACGTGACATGGTGACTTGACATCTGTCACTTCCATTTATGGAGGACGTACATGGCTCAGTGTTTAAAACTATAATTTGTCAGATCGATCTTTAATGATGGAAGACCGTTTGTGAAAATAAAAAATAGATTAAGGAGAAACAATATCTGTGAGCATACATACGTGTGAATAATGATGATCACGTGGCCATCATTTTTAATGGAGGGATACAAAAGTAGGTCGAGAGATTTTCGAAATATTCTCAAAAATATGCTAGAAAGATTCTAAAAAGTTTCGCGAAACTTTCTCGAAGGATCTTAAAAAATGATACAGAAACTTCTGAAAATTTCTCAAACATTTTAGCAAAATACTAGAAAATTTCTCGAAAAACTGGAGATAATGCTAGAAAATATTCTAGAAAAATTCTCGAAAATGATTTACGAAAATTTGATTAACAAATTGAGTGTCACGAAAAAATCTCGAAAAGTTCTTGAAAATACTTTTAAAATGATCTTGAAAGATTGAGAGAAGTCAAGAAAAATTTTCGAAAATTTCACAAAAAATTCTAGAAAATTTCACGAAAATTTCTAGAAAAAAATAATAATAATAAATAAAAAGAAAGTCGCAAAAAAATTTAGACAAGATAAAAAAAAAATTTGTGATTAATTTCAGAAAAATACTTAAGAATAATAAGAATAAAAAAAATTATGGTCAAATGTAGTATTTCTTCAGTCTGGACCCGTTAATACGTGTAGGTAATAGTTCACCTTCAAGTGATTGAAGTTGCACAGAACCATTGTCAAACACCTCTATGACTTTATACAGTCCAAGCCATCGCATATGGAGTTTTCCAGGGAACTTTTGATGGCAACTGTCATATATCAGTGCATAATCATCATCTTTAAGCTCACATTTTTTTATATCACTGTCATATTTCTTCTTTCTTTGTTTCTAGATTTCCTCCGTTAGTTTTTGTGAATTCTCTTGAGCTTCAGCTAGTTCTTCAATATTAGTCAACCTTTCGTTTATACATTCTGCATCTGTTCGTTGAGCTTGAATACGAAAGGTTTTCACCTCAAATTCAATTGGCAAAATAGGATGCATACCATATGTAAGAAAATATGGTGTCTGTTTTGTCGTGATTTTCTCTGTGTTGCGATAAGCCCAGAGAACTGATGGTACTTTCTGATCTCAATCCGTTGCACGTGCAATAGTAATTTTAGTCAAGATCTTACATAAGATTCCATTAGCTCTTTCTGTCAACCCGTTTGCTTTTGGATTATACGGTGTAGTTTTTCTGTGTTTGATCAGAAAATAGGTTGTCAGCAACCGTATAGTGTCATTTAAAAAATGTGTACCTCGGTCACTTACTAGTTCAAGTGGACAACCATATCTTGTGATTATACTTTTGAATAAGAACATTGCGACAGTTTTCGCATCGTTTCGTTTTGTCGCCTCTGCTTCAATGTTCTTGATAGCATAATCCGTGGCAACTAGAATATAATGATATTTCGTATGTCGGGTAACAGGTTTGATTGGACCAACAAAGTCAATCCCCCACTTCTCAAATGGTGCAAGAGGCAAGATCGGTGTCAACGGCCAATTCATTAATTTTGTAGGCTTACCAGATCTCTGGCATGGATCACATGAACGAATAAAATTTGATACATCCTTGAATATTGTTGGCCACCAATACTTGGCAGTCAATATCTTATTAATTGTATTCTTCAAAGCAAAATGTCTGCCATCATCTTCTGAGTGTAAGGCTTTAACGACCTTTTTAATGTCTTCAGTTTTGAGACATCTTCGTAGTTGATGGTCAGCACCAAGCTTTTACAGAACGTTGTTAATATTTGTATAAGGTGCTACCTTATATTGAAAAACTGTCTTTTGCTCCAAATCGTAACCATCCAAATATATTTGATCCTTAAGATAAGTAATAATATCAAAATATAACGAATTTGTAGATGAAATCTCGAATAAATATTCGTCTGGAAAATCATCATTGATAGGGTCTTCAATTTTTTCGGTGTTGAGTTGTGATAGACAATTAGCATTCATATGATATTTTTCTTGACGAAGTTCTATTTGATAAGTAAATTCTTGCAGAACCCATCGAGCAATTCGTCCTGACAGATGATTAGCTAGATCATAATAGCTAATGTAGTTTTAGACTAGTCTCGTTAGGGATAGGTAGCTTGGATAGATTGGTTAATAGTAGATCAAGAAACGTTATGTTGGATAGACTAGTTCTAGTGATAAGGTAGTGTTGGAGGATTTGTGGATTTCAAGAAGATCTGCATTTATGAATAAGTGTGTCAGACTTGGCACCCTGCGTGTGTAAGTCCAACCCGATGATCACATAGCTATTTGATTATTAGAAGTTAATAAAAGGACTTTAGGCCAAATTGCGAAAATGAATGTCAAAAGGCCTAATAGTCAAGTTAGTGAATAAAAGTGGGTTTTCCACAAAATTCAAATTCAAATAAGGAGGGAGGTAGGAATTGGCCAATAGGCTTTGAGGCCAAGTGCCCTAGAATCCACTGTATAAAGTGGTGCTTTGTAGTTCATATTTATGTTCAATCAAGGTGGTGGAAACTCTACCGATTTGCAATTGGATGCCCTATGCTATTTCTTTCTTGCTCCATCTCTCATGTTTTCTTATGATCTTGTTATTATTTGAATTTGTTACTTGTTGGGATTGAACTTGTTATATTTTCTGTTACTTGTTGGGATTGAATCCTGTTACATTTTCCAAAAACTAAAAAAAAGGGCCAAAATCAATAACAAGAAATCAACCCTCGCCCCCAACCTATTGTAGTTAGATCTAAAAATAGGTTGGCAACTCTAAATATAGAAATAATAGTGAAGATTTTTTTCGTTCCTCATAACCTTTTATTTGAAAGTTCAACTTTTCTCCAAGAATATTAGATCTTGGAAAAGAACCTTCGCTCGAACCTTCGCCAATATCATCAATCATTTTCTCATATTATGTTTGGTAATCACTGGGTCAGACAAGAGTTAGTGAAGGTTTTTTGATCTTCTGATCATTTTTTGATGAAAAACTCCAATTTTTTTAGCAATCTCAAGGTAAATCAATTTTGGATTCACTAATTCATGAGTGAAGCACGTTCCGCAAAAGTGGTGGTAGAGTGCTTTCTCACTTGTTTGATCTTTTGTTGATATTGCTTCTGATTAGTGTTTGATTCATTACCAATTTCCTGCTTCTTTGAAAATTCCTATCGGATGAGGGATGTTTTGCATGTGCAAATCTTGTATATCGATGCTTGGATTTCATACAATTGGAGGATTAGATAGTTGCACCGTTCCGCAATGTTCTTTAGAAATTGGTTTCGTGCATGACTGATTGGGTTTATTGACTGATTGATTGGGATCCATTTGTCCCGGTGAAATAAACTTTTAGTGGTGTTGTTTCGAAACTACTTGTTGCAAGTTGAGGAGGGCAGTTTACGTACAACTGATCTTCTTATGAATCATGCAAACCAAGAAAATTTAATGGAATTGCAACTATGTCAATTTTCTAAATGTAACTATGAATCAGCAGTGGGAGGAGAGAGAGCTAGACTTTTTGAGTTTGATGGAACGTTTGTTCCCTGTTAGTTATTCAGTTGAATCTCTGCTTTGCTTTGAATTCATCCCGGAGGTAGCGAGGGAAGCATGGACAGTGGCTTTGCAGGTCAAAAATACTTGAGCATGCCAGTAATTTCCTCATAAGATTACCTCTAGTGATAGAAGCTCCAGAACCCTGGTTATTGCTTATTCAAGTTCGCACTTTTGTCCTTCAGGAGACAGAGCACTGATCTATATGAGAAGTCTTTGGAACTTGCAAATATTCTGCCGGTATTTATCGTTGGTCTTTTCAATCATTGCCTTCTGGGATTGATGCAAGAATGAGTTTCAATTCTGAGAATCTGAAGACGTGCATCTGCGAATGAATTCCAGCAGTTCAGAGGCGTGCTTACTCACCTTTTCTGGGTGTTTGTGAGGGATTGAAAAGTTGGTTGATGTTGAGTACACGGGCAGGTGGATGCGCGAGCAGCTGTAGTTGCACAGATAGACATTTTTTTTGCCAGTGATGGCTGCTCTGGATGGAACGCGTGGAAAAACCTTGATTTGCCATTGTTCATTCGATCTGATGACCTGCACAGAACTGCTATGGACTGGGCAGATTCCTGAAAGAAAACAGTTGTACCTTCCCTGTTTTGACCTGTTGAAGGTGCCAGGGTCTTCGAAGGGAGCTTTTGAATGGATCCATCCATCTGTGGCCTGGCGGCTGAAGCAACCGTGGTGAGGATCTTAACCATGATTTTGTTAGGGATTTTTAAATTTGCTTTTACTAGTTTTTTTTCCCAATGCCACTTTATAACTAAACTAAATACGAGTTTCATGGCTAACAAATGCTATGATGGGCTGGCCTAGGACTTTATGGAGTTCAGTTTAGTTGTTTTTTAGGGTAAAGCTGTCGTCGGCTTAAATTGGTGATTTTCGAAAAATCTACCTGAACCAACATTTGAGAATGGAATTCTCCAAACCTTGACTTGAAAATTGATCGAATGAATAATTTTGCTATCCTAACGGTGAGTATGTGAACTAGATTTATGGATTTAGGATTGACAGCAAATTTTTAGTTTTTTTCCAAAATTTTCCTAGGTAGGTAATCGGTAGTACCTGGTACCGTGCTTTCTAATGATTTAACTCTAGAGTACGTTACTCCCAGTGAATTGAGTTAAATTGTGCTTGTGATTTTTTTTTTTCCCTTTTCTATCGGTAATACACTTATGGATGGTTCGATTGTGTTCAAACTGGCTTCGGTCATTACGAACATCGCGAACATAAGCTTGTAGCAAGGTACTTGTTGAACATAAGTTCGGTTTTTGCTAATGAAGGAACTGTTAGGATGAATGGGTGTTATTGATTGGATGCTGAATATAGTTAAAGGTTTACCATAATCCATGTTGTGGATTTTTCCATTCATGTACATCATGGGTATTCTCAAGGACATCTTATCCTAGGATCATCAAGGACCATATGGATGGAGGACTTCTCAATGTTTCAGGAGTTGGAGACTTCAATGTTGAATGGCACTTAGCAGGTGATTTGAAAACATTGAAATGTATGTATAATGTCTCTCACGGTGCTACATCAAAACACCCTTGTTTGTACTGCATGAAAATGGCAAAAGATGTAACTAGGAGTACATGAATTACTAGAGAATATGCAGATCCAAACTAGAAGCCTGTGCTACCTATCCTCTTAAAAAATGTGCATGTTTGCACTCTTCATGCAGAAGTTAGATTAATATAAAAGATCATTTATCTTCATATAGTTTTTGCTTGGAATACTAAGCCAACATCATTAGCAAAGGAAACTATCTCTCGATTAGAAAATGTTTTATCAAAAGCAGGACTCCATAAAGGACATGTCAAAATTCAAAAAAATGAAAAGCTTTCAGGAAAGAATGGGAACATGCCAACTAAGCCAAGCATAGGAGGAGCAAAAGCACGTCGTTTTCTATCAAATCATACTGGTAAGGCTTCTAATATTCAACACTCAGTCTGGACAGATATTATTGCTGCCACTCAGGACTTCGAGAAAGACGGCAAAACCAGAGTACTAAAAGTTGATGTATGGAAAAAGCTTGATAGTATGATTGCTATTTTAAGAAAAGAAAAATACTCTAATATTGATAAGAAAGCTGTCCAAAGGACTTGTGTCGAGTTTGTTAATGCAGTATCAAAAGCATGGGGAGAAGATCACATCACTCATTACATGGTTAGTAAAAAATTTACAAAATGCTTTCAAATTTTCATATATATTTAGATCCAAACATAAGACTAACATTATGATTTTGACATATGCAGCACATACTAAGAGATCATACAACATTTTTTGCAAATACATATGGAAGCTTGAGTGTATGGTCATCACAAGGGATGGAGAAGTCACACTGGCAAGCACGAGCAACATTTTATCGAAATACACAACATGGAGGAACCAATGAAAAATGAAACTACATTTGTCAATTGTTTCAGTGGTTCTATCGCAGAGTTCAGATTCGACATATAACAAAGTCCACACAATACAACAAGTTTAGAAAAGCATGCAAGTTCACACAGAAAGAAAAAATTAGATGATTGATGAGTAGAAAATTATCATTGTCATCAAATCATGACATGTTCAGAATTGCTTTGCAAATTCATTGAACAAGAGAGGAGAAATACCAATGTAAATGTATTGATTGTATTATACCAAAATACAAAGTGTCAACTATTCATCATCAGATCTTGTATCAGATTCTATGGCAATATTATCATGAAAAAATTCTTTGCTAGCGTATGCATCTAATAGATGTGCATTATTCTTATTTCCACTAAGCTCAATATAAGTGGAATACAATGAATAATGGGAGCTCCTTAAAGGAACATTCCCATCAATAAAGTCTAAAATGTTCAAAGATCTTTTGACAAAAATGATCTTATTCGTCTTAACAAATTTATGTCCTCCTAGGTAAAATGATAAAGCTTTAACTGCCATTATAAGACTCTCCCCGACTGGGCTCAGCTTGGAATGAGCAATACAGATCTCATTCTTCAGGAAATGCCTAAGATAGTGGCCCAGTCCACTGTCCCTTTGGAACGAGGATGCGTGTTGTCTGAAACCACCGCGTCTCGCAGCAAAATCATCTATTATGAGAGCATCCTACAATAGAAAATATGTTAGCAAAACACATTCAATGATTAAAAACATTCAAATGCAAGGAAGATTAAACACTTACACATTCTTCATCATCATCAGCAACCAGATCAAGATGATAAATATAATGACCACGTGTTGAAGTTGAATCATTAGTGAAATGCATTAATGATGGATGAGGGAAGCCCATCTGGGATTGAAATGCCATGAATTCTTCATCGGATGGTCTGCCTCGTCCATCCTCAACTATATTTAATAAAGTCTTATTCAGACATTCTTCACCAGTCATAAGTCCCTCCTCATCATCAAAATCAATACCAGCAACAAGGTCATCTGTTTCAAAATCTACAAAGTCGGAGAATGCAGAAATTGTGCCGGATAATAAACATAGAACCTCGTCCTCACAATAGTCAAAATTTTTTACATAAATCAGCAGTAGTAAAATATACATCGTCATTAATATAATATACAGACAAATTGAAAAGATATTTCGACTCCTCCATAGATTTGGATTTATCATCGAATGTATTTTGGCCAATGAAAGAATCCCGGAGAACATTAGTATTTACATCAATAAAGTCACTTTCCTTATCAGGAATGTCGATAAGAAAGTGACTGATATCCTTAATAGCTGACTGAACAGAGGATGGTGCAAAAGGAGGGTTAGCAACAGAAACTTCATCATCACCTGGGATCTAAACTAACAAAAAAAGTACGAAACCACTCTGAAATTCAACCAATTGACATTTCTTGTTGCAATACGGACACATTGAACTGCTTTTGAAAAGATCAAACAATTTGGTGAACATTCTATCCAGTCTATGTCTGAAAGCTGGGAAGAAATGAACAAGATCAGTATAATGCATGTACTGGAGTGGACCTATGGAGAAAACAGGCTTACTAAGTATATCTCTGAATCTGACATAATGGTCATAAAATCAGAATTTGGTTGTGCAGTCCTGAAAACATGTAGATATGGCCTGAATAGACTGTGGAAATAGTCTAGGTTTTCAGTAATCCCAAATTCACTAAGAAATGAACTCAAGCCTGAATCTCGTGAGGATGATGAGGAAGAGGCCATGACAGTAACGTGAATATCGCACTTGTGCGCGAAGGAGAATTGAACCAAAACTAACTATCAAAATGGTGCACAAGAGGGATATGTACGGCAAGCAGATACCGAATATCGCACTTGTGCGTGAGTAGGTACAGTTGCAAGCAAACAAAAGGCAATGAGCGCACACAAGAGCGATATGCCGCGAATTTCGAAAACAAAAAAGGTAAAAAATTAATCGGCTTTTGTGCCATTTACACTAAATTTTTGCACATGTGGTCAACGAACTTAGGACACACGTCAACTTTCAATTGGACTACAGGCGTAGACACGTGTGAGGTGACACCAACACACGTGTGAAATGACACCTGGACATGTGTCGCGTGTTCATTCGTTTGCTCAACAACACGTGTCGCTCTCGCATTAGATCGTACAAATCCCACACGTGTAATGTAACAGGGTGACACATGTCGCTCTCGCATTTGTCCGTACAACTCCCACATGTGTGACAAGACGTTCTTTCGCATGTGCGAACTGCAATATAAAATCACAAACTTCGATGAATTTTTTTCATTTTTTTTAGGCTCCGCATATCGCACTTGTGTGCGTCCTTCACAATCGAAATTTCTCCTATCGCCTTCCATGCGCACAGGTCCGATACGTTTGCCTACGTGTCACCCCATATCGCACTTGTGCGTCTTTCCTCAAAACTAATCGTTCTCTCTGATATTCGACTTGCATAGGTCCAATATACTGTACATTCTGTTCGTACATATCGGTCCTCTGCGAGTTCTTTATCATTCCTCCCTACTCATCCGAACCGTCATGCACAAGTCCGCTATCACATAGTACACGTCCATGGATAGGAGAAAGCAGACAAGGAGGGACTTCTTCTCTCCTGGCTCATCCTCATCCCCTGCGGTTGCCATCACACCACCCGCTAGACCTAGAATGCGCAACCGCAGCAGGTAGCTCTCTGAGATACGCAAGTATCAGAGATCAACAGCTCTGTTGATCCCGAGATCTCCATTCTACCGTGCTGTCCGGAACATAACAAGAAATGATCTCGGACAGTTGGTTAGATTGACACCCAATGCTCTTCAGTGCCTTCAGAAGGCCGCTGAAGATTACATTAGTCTTTTTTTTGAGGATTTTTTTTTGCTTGCCATCCATTCCAAGAGGGTTACCATAATGCCCAAGGATTTTCATCTTCTGAAGAGGATGAGGGATAGGTACTGTAGGTTACATGTATCTCAGCCTGCTGCTCCTAGACCAACTTCTGTAGATAGGACTGATCTTCCTACGAAGCATCCTAGGAAGCAGACAGCTCCCAAGCGTGCTCTTAAGAAAGTGAAGCCTAACCCTTCAGATTCTGTGAAGCCTAACCCGGAATCCATTGTAGATAACGCTGCTGTTGATAATGCTGTAAATATAGCTATCTCTATTTTGGATACCCCTTCAATTGCTGTAGATACTACACATCCACCTCCTCCTCCTCCTCCAAATTTTTATACATATATAGATTCGGATGATTATCTTAAATTTGAGAAAGACATATCCGATGTCATAGATACTATTGGTACTCCTTTTTGCTTTAGACTAGATGAAGTTGATTTTAGTATTAATTTTAGAGTTATAGATTGCTTGGATCTCAAAGTCAGACGGGCTCCTATTAGTGATCCTGTGATAGAGTTTGGGCTCACACTCTTGCAATATGACATTACAAGAAATTCATCAAATGAGTTGCTGGTGCTGAGTAACTTTCTGCTTCAGGCCTTCAAGGAGAACAATGACACATTGTCACAGTGTCTGACAAGTGGATTCACACAACAAAGTATCTGCTCATACCTTATCATACGAAGTAAGATATATTAAATGCTTCTTGCTGTTTTATGCATTAACATTGGCATTGTCAATGGAAATAGTTCTCAGAATTGCAGCTAAAGAAATTTCAATCTTATTTTGCAGTGACCATTGGAGTTTAAATCTGATTACTATTAAGGGATCTGTAAATAATATTATTAAAGGTTTTTGTGTCAAGATGAATTCGGCGAGAAATACGCATAAGGATGTAGATATGTACCTTCCATATCTAAGTAAATATATTCCTACAGACGTTCCCCATTCCGTGGACTAGCAGATTGTCAGTTTGGAGGTAAACTCTGTCTTTCTTAATAGCATTTTGAAATCAGTATTCTAATGAAATATTTTTAATCTAATTCATTCTGTTTCATAATTGATTTCTTGTGTGTTGAATTATTTTGCAGTCACCCCAGCAAAATGATTCATTCAGCTGTGGGTGGTACACATTATACAATGCCAAGTTTTTAGAGTGGTTCGTCCTTCAACAAGATGTTGATATTTCTAAGGTAATTAATTATGTTTATTCTTATTTTGGAATCATGATTAGTTTTATATTATGGTGATGTTTTTGGCCATTACTAATACATGAATGTTCTATTTTGCAGTTTACACTTCCTAAGTACACATCAAGCCAGGTGTACAGAGTTAGACAAGAAATTATCCTGAGTATATTGGCTAGGGCAAGGCTTCAGCCTCCCGTTATTGATGATGGTGCAAAGGATGATGTAGTTATACTAAATTAAGATCAGAAGAAATATAGATAGCATAGAACAAAAATACATGTATAGACTTCATAGAAAAATATACATTGATATATCAAATGTTGCTCCAGTTTATGAATTTGGGAGCACAAAATACATTTACAGATGCCCAACTTGGGCTTTCATTTATTGAATGAAAGATTGTATACACAGATTTTTACTAAAGTTTATTTGAAACTATTGTTCTCCCACAATGGTGATTGTTGTAGGTAGATATTTGCAGCACGTTATCAGCTCCTATCTTTTTCGCATCTGTGACATGGCAAATATTAGTGAATGTGCAATTGTAAATGATGACATTTTCTATTATTTTGTTCTATTTTGAAATGGCGATAAGCATAAAGTACTTACGAGTCTTCCGTTGATGATAAATTTGAAATATGTTGGTAGATTGGTTTGTAATAGCATGAGCTCTGTTCTGATAAAATCAAGCTTCCAATGCTCTTCCACCTCAACCATAGTCAAATATTTCTTATTGTAGATAATGTTTATCTCCATTCGGTTTGTGTGACCATTTAGTTCAAAGTCTTGATCCAGTGCTAGCCATGTACCTTCAATTTTCTTGTATTTTCTTGCTTTTCGATATGATAACGAAAGATCATTGAGGACTTTTTAATCTTGCATTCTATGTCATTATTTATTTTACTATCCCAGCCTTGATCCATGAGATCTGACAAAGTCTCATCTGATCAATCCTTGCAAACAAATAAAGTTGGTGTCCTACGAACACTAGCACTCGAGAAAAAATCAACAAATATATGCAATGAGATAAACCAACTCAGGTGAACAATTTTTGAGCTTGTGCTTATCTTCATAGCATTTCTAATATCAATGAGTAGCTTGCATCTCAAGGATTCAGAAACAATGCTGTCAGGAGTAGGCCACTCATCACTTTGAAAACTAGACAATGGAATTGCTTCGAGCTTGCCAAAACCTCCATCTGTTTGTGGCATATATAAAGATTCATAAAAATAGATACCACAATCTGCAAGCTCCTTTGGACTTCTTCCTCGGTATTGCAGCTTTCCAACTTTAAAAATGAATCACGTCTAATATTCCTACAAGTGATTGTGCGGGCTCCCATTCACTTATGCATGATGGATATAAATCTAAAAGATAAAAACAATGTTGAAGCACTTACATCATAATCTGAAGAGCATCAATAAAGGAAATCACCTATGATTGCTGTAGAGTGCATATGTTTTGATATACTTACAATTACATTTTTGATGATCATGAGGATTGATATCATGTACTTTGATTTCTGAATGCATATATACATGTTGCACTAAGACTTCTGATATTGATTGACCTCCCCGGGTAGTCTTAAACTCCAAATTTTTTGCTTTCCAATAAGATTTGTAAGTCATTTTTGCTCTTTTCTTTTGTCAAAAATTGCCTTTTGATGATGGATGCAGCAATACCCATGAGTTCTTCGTATATTTTTTGGCTTCCAGTTATCAGCTTCATCTTTCTCATTGTAAAGAATCACATAATCGATAGTAGATCTGGGTCTCCTTGCCATTGCTATTTTCAAAGCTTGGACACCAAAAATCTCTCTGATATGATACTTAATTTCAATTTTTCGTATCACATTTAATCTAATGTGAATGCCGACATAGTCACAGTTACTGCGTATACCATATTTTATGTAACTGTACATACTATATTTCTATAACTGTAACTAGTATAGTTAGAAAATTTCATTATACTAACCAACATAGTCAAGTAAATTTAACTTGAGGTATTGACGTCGGGCAAATTAGCACATGTCGGGCATGAAAAAGAAACCAATGAGATATGTCCATGCTGCTCGGACACAAATTTCAAAGTTTTCTATATTGCATTTTTATTTTTTAATTAATTTGAACTACGTTATGTATATTTCAAATCTGTGCATTTTGATTGGACCTGGTGACGGTTGAAACGAAAGAAAAAAAAAAAAAGTATCTTTACAAAGAACTCCTCTAATGCACTGTAGTACTGATGATTTCAAAGTTAGTTACTATAAGATCGAACGTGATTTTTTATCAGTTTTGTTTGAAATTGATAGGCGTAGTCATGCATGAAAAAAGAGGAAGATAGTTTATTTTGCTGCGCACGATAAGTTTTCTTACTTGTCGTTCGTAATATTTTTATTTGATTCTTTTAGACCTATCCTTTACAGACCTCTTTCCAACAAATCGACCCAGACAACCTCCATCCAGATTTATGGATGATGTAGCTCGCTACTTCGTGCAGGAGCCAAATACAGTTTCAGAGGCAATGTCTACACCTGATGCTGAACATTGGAAAGCAGCAATGAACACAAAATTTTATTCTCTGATGGAAAATGAAACATGGATAGTCACTAAGTTGCCAAAGGACAGAAATTTGATTCCATGCAAATGGATTTTTAAGATGAAGTATAATGCTAAAAGAAGACTAAATCGATACAAAGCTAGGCTGGTTGCCAAAGGCTATTCCTAGATTCCAAATCTGGACTATTCCGAGACCTTTAGCCCGATGGTCAAGCATGCTTCGATTTGGCTATTACTCTCCTTTGCAGCTGCAACAAATCTTGAAGTCCATCAAATGGATGTCCAAACCGCTTTCCTCAACGGGACCATTGAAGGGGAAATATTTATGTCACAGCCTGAAGGATACGAACTGAGAGGTAAGCAACACCTTGTGTGCAAAATTCACAAGACACTCTATGGGCTGAAATAGTCACCAAGAGCTTGGTTCCAGAAAATAAATGCGTTTCTTCTTGAGAATGGTTTTATTCCAAACTCAGCAGATTCGAATGTCTACTTTAAATTTGTATCAGATTTGTTCATCATTATCATTCTCTATGTTGATGACATGGGCCTTTCTTCTTCTTCTACTTAGTCGTGCTCTTGTTCGTGTACAAAGTGTGAGAATCAGTTGAGGAACTAGAGGCTTCGTTCCTCCGCGTGTCTTCCTGCAGTTTGTAATGACTCTCGAAAGAGTCATTTCTGGATGCGTCATGATGATCGTCACCCAGCTGTCGTATAAGCTTGGCAAGCTTGTAAGCAGTTGCATCACTGCGTCTTTATCATCTATGACAGATCCGACAGCAGCCATTTGCTTCAGCAGGTTCTTGAAATGGTTGACGTGATTATGCAGGGAGTCACCATTCGCCATCTTGAGGGAGTAAAATTTCTTTCTGAGATGTAGCTTGGAAACTATATCTTGCACTTTGTATAGTGTGCTCAAGATGTCCCAGACTTCTTTGGATGTTTGGGCCTCGGATACATGGCTGATCTGGGTATCCAAAATGTTCAGGATGATCAGTGCGAACAAATCAATGAAAAAAGTCATCAAGTGGTGCAAAGCTCTCAAGTTCATCAAAGAAGTCAATATCAAGGAGGCACTATAATGGATATGGTGATCTTGGATCTTCATCAAACTCATTGGCTGATCTTCACACCTATGAACCTGCAATGATCAGCCTTAAGTATTGTAAATAGACGTACCATAGATGTATCAAGTTAGTTTTGAGGAGGAGTGTTAAAATTGGCAAAAGCTAACTTGGTTAAATCTTGTAAATACCATAACGACTTGTACCTATCATCATTAGACATGTGTGGAGCCTATTCCCACGTGTGAAATCTATGCCTAAGTCATTTAGATAGATCATATAGGTTGTACATATCATTTAATTTGGAAACTAGTGGCTAATGGCCAGAAACTAGTTTAGTAGTATTATGCCACTTGGCACCATTCTAGTGGTAGAAAATGCTATATCACATGGGTAGGAGTGGTCTCCCACATGTGAAATATCATATAGAAAGTTCAGATCCATTGTATATAGTATTCATACAAGTTAAAAGTCAAATATCCTAGATTATAGGACCTATCTCCTAATTTGTAGGAATCTAGAAGGTCAACACTAGCCACCAATGATGATGTGGCAAATTAATGGAATCTTAGCCAAAGTGGATATGGATAAGCACTATGACCTGTCTCACACGTGCTGGAAGTGGCTTAGAGAGAGAGTATGATGATTTTTGTATTTAATCCATGATGGATCCACTTTGAAAGATCAATGAAGCAAGATCTTGGTTTTGGAGGCATATCTTGAGTATTCTCATATTTGTGTTGTGATTTTATGGTTCTATTGCATTCTAACACTTGTCTACTTCACTCTCTGTTGTAAGTCCGTACAGGTAACTGTTCTTCACATGTGTGAAGGTAGTAGGTCTCAAGTTTAATCATTTGCTTGTTGTTCTTGCTAGATTTTTGATGGAAAATTGATCTAATTCTAGATCTAATTATTGGTTGATTAGTAGATCAAGTAATCTAGTTTCCAACACCTCTTGAGGTCTGATCTAGATCCATTCTTGGTCTTTATTTCTCTGAAATTTCACAAATTTTCTCTACTTTACTTTCTTGTAAAACCTATCTACACTGCTAGTGATCAAGAATGTAAAATAGATGGTATTGGATTTATTCCATTATGCTTAGGATCATCTAAAAGGATAGATCTAGATAATGTCTAGTATGTTCCAACCATTAATAAAAATTTGCTTTGTGTTGGACAATTGATGGATAATGGACTAGATGTACATTTCAAGAATGGAGTGTGTTCCATCTTGAAAAGTGATAAGTGCATAGCTAGTGGCATTAAACAAGGAATACTTTTTCAGCTAGATGCTAATGTGGCCATTGAAAGTGTGAACATGGTTAGGGAGGAGATGATACAAGTGGAGCTATGGCATAGAAGATTAGGCCATTCTAATCTTCAAGCATTGGAATCTATGGTCTCCAAGGAGCTTGCTCTCGGCCTCCCCAAATCATTCTCAAGATGTGGCAAAGTGTGTGAGGCTTGTGGACTTGCAAAGTCTCATAAGACATCCTAAAAGAGATCCTTGTCAAGATCTACCTCTCCTTAAGATTTCATTCATTCTGATGTACACTCTTTTTCTCATGAAAGTAATGGAGGTGCTTTAATGTATGTGACTTTCATAGATGATTGTACTAGATATACTTGGATAGATCTATTGCCAAAGAAAAGTCTTGTATATGAAGCTATAAGAATCAACTTAGTTCTAGCATCAAAGTTCTAAGATGTGATAATAGAGGAGAATATGTCTCCAATAGGATGAGATATCTTTGTGAGAGTAATGGCATTAAAAGAGAGTACACATGTACCTACACCCCCCAACAAAATGGGGTGGCCAGAAAATAAGTAGTCAGTAGTCGAATTGGTTCATTAAGGAAATGGGTACCACGATCACTGACTAACTGAAGAAAAAAACCATAACATATTATTATAGATTTGAATAGAAAAGCGGTGACCCAGGTTGGAAGCCTGGGTCTGTCAGATTTGCAATTTTCTTTTGATTATGTTAGTGGGTCTAGTTCTGATTCAGAACCAATACTTCAAGTAACAAATCCCCTGTTTGGTGGTGCATCCTCCTTTGAGAGTCAACCTTTAGAGGGAACATGCTTTGTTGATTATACCAAATTTGATACTGTAAAGCCAGATAGTCTAGATAGAGAAGATCTTGACGAGCAATTTAAAGTAGATATCAAAAAGTTTTTTTGATAAGGATTATGAGAGAGCGTCTGAGGAAGATCTTGATGAATCATCTGGAACTCCTTATTCAAAGACTGATAGTCTCTTTATACACTCATCTGAATATCTTTCAGATAGACCTTCTGAACAGCAATCTAAATATCCTTCTATATGTTCCATAGGATCTGAAATGGCTAATTCCCCTAACGTGAGACAATGAGCGCAAGCCATTAATATATGACCTACAGATACAAAACCTGAGTCACTAACACAATATATGTCCAATTCTGGGCCACGGTGCAGGAAGACCCTGAAAAATATGTAAGTGACTTTTATAGATCTTGTTATGTTAACAAGATAACGGATGAAGGCCATCAGTTGCTATTATTCAGTGGCATTTTATGCGATGGTGCTAGTGACTGGCAATAGCTCCCAAAAGGTCGACAAGACCATGAAGAGCGCCAACAAGATTTGTGCCAGACAGCTCAGCTTCCGCATCAAAAGAATTCTGCAGGTTCAGTGGCGAACCATAGACATTTGAGGAGGCAATTGAAGGTGTAGAAAAGGACAAATGGATCCAAGCCAGAGTGGCGTCAATAGTTGTTCACCTTGTGGCCATTAGGGCCTACGTCCGCAACAATTACGGGTGAACGCGCACTTCTTGCCATGTACAAGACGATTCACATGGCGGAATGTAGCACCCGTATGGACAAGATCACATTGCAAAATTTTAACTGGCCAATCATACCATCAGAATATGGGTGGACTACAGATATAGATGCCAGAAGGGCTCTCACCACGTTCGCAAATCAATATATCAACTACCCTAATCCAACAGTCCGCGCGGCAGCCACTTACGCCCGAAACTTAGAACATTTAATGGGCATTGAAACAAAATGGGATGATTTTCTTTCCTCAATATTATTTGATTCTAATAAGGCGCTAGCTTCCGACAAAGTCGAAGATCAACTGCCAGTCGCTTGTGTATGTTACCGAGCTGCATTCCTTGGAGATCTCTGGACGTGCCGATTCCAGGCATGGGTTGATCAAGAATGGCCGACATGAGTCCACAAGTCCTTCCACACGCCCAAGGACTCAAAGAAATTGGACCATCTCAACTTCATGGAAGACGTTATGGGCTACTTAATACACCAGAGGTGGGCAAAGTGGACGCTATACTAAATGTGAAAATTGTCAACATTTCCTAGCTAGTTTGAGGCCTAAATTGGCTAAAATTGTAAATAGTTTTGGTTCTGGAGTTTCACACGTGTGAACCAGGCCACAATGTTTTTATTTACTGTATTTTTTCAGTATGATGAAGTGTCAAACTTCATACCCTTCAAAATGAGACCATTTTGATGTATTTTGGTCATATAAGCCATTTTTAGCTATTTTTCCTATATAGGGAATATCTAGGGTCAAGTACCTTCTAGAGAGAGGAGAGAGAGTCATCTTCCTCATCCATAAATAGTAGGGAAGTCGTGGAGAACAGGTTGGAGAAACCTTTTGTATGCTTCATTGAGATCAATAGATCATTGTCATTGTTTCTTCCTCCATTGAGAGCATTGTTGTGTGTATTGTCTTCAAGCTATTGTGTATGATCTTAGGTGCTTTCCAAAAGTGGTAGGCTGATGTATTATGGACTGTATAATGCTATTTTGGGCCGCACTTGATGTTTATGGAAGTTTCCATTTGTGATAAATGCTTTTTGATCAAGTTCTTTGCATTCTAGGTAGCATAGAATGTGTTGCCAATTCCTAGCTTATGTAGTTTGGAGTGCAAGCATTCAAGCCAATGATCTTGGAGTTTAGATCCACTTAGGATCTGTATTTTTCACATGGTATCAGAGCTGGTTGGCTTCTATTTACAGTAAGTATTCCATTTTTGGTGATATTTGGATGTTTGATCAAGTTCTAGCATGATTTTGCATTGCTTTGTTGATCAAATCTTACTAACCTTTGTTTTGTGAGTTGAACTTGTGGATCAAAAGCATATTTCAGGTATATTGAAGATCAGAGGCTGAAAAGAAACTATTTTGGATCAGATCATAACACCTAATCATTTGTGATTGTGAGGCTTGTGCATATTCAATACTAACAATGTTCTTTTCAATCCTATTGTTGACAATCCCCATTCTTGGATGAACACTCTCCTTAAGTGGATGAAGCTTCTCCTTAAGTGGATGACAAATGCTCTTTTGAGTGAGTTGTAATTCTCCTAAAGGCTGAGCAAAGCTCCCATTTGGATGAAAGATCCCCTTTTTTGGGTGAACATATTGTAAGCTCCATTGTGAAGAGCATATTGTAAAGATTGTCATCAATTTTGGCATAATTTTTGGTGTACTTTGTTGAGCATGTAAGTAACTCTCCTTATGTAATTTGATTGGAGCATTTGCTGGAAGGTGTTACCCATTATGCAAGTGTGTTTTCAGGTTCTTAACAGGTTGAGGAACATTCTCATGTGAAGTGATCTTAGATCTACATCTAAACACCAAGATTTGACAAGATAGTGAAGCTAGTCTTGTGATTCACTAAGTGTGCTCATTCATTCACCTCTAAATCTTGTATTTATCACTTGCTGGAGTTTATAAACTTTTAGAAGTGTGGTTTACATGTGGTTTTACAGGTTGAATCAATATCTTAGTGTGTTGATCATATGTTGATCAAGTTTGTTCATTACTAGGTAATCTTGGCATCCTAGTTTTGGGTATTTTCTAAGAATGCAAGTAACTCTTCACACCATAACTTGATTTGGTCACTTGCTGGAAAGTTTGAGAGCTTAAGCAAGAGTGTGTTCAGGTTGGTTTGATTTTGTAATCCATTCTTAGTGTGTGCAAAGTGTTGCATGTGTTTCAATCTTCCTTTCTATGCTTGGAAACCATCTAGGTTCAAGATAGAAGTGTTTTAGGGTCCTAAATCTTCATAGATCTCTTTATCTATCATTTGTTGAGAGAAAAGTGAGTGCTAAGTGCTTTAGGACAGAACCTAAAAGTTGAAGAAACATTAGAATCATGGCTTCCAATGGTGGGATCATGCTAGAGTCTAGTGAAAGGTTGAGTTCATCAAACTACTCTACTTGGAAAGTGAGGATGGAGTCCTTACTTGAGTTGAATGAACTCATGGACATAGTTGCAGAAATTGAAGAGAGACCTCTCACACTTCAAGAGCAACAAAGGTTTGATAAGAAGGCCAAAAGGGCTCTTCATATCATTAAAATGAATGTTACAAATGAACTTCTCAAGGAAGTTGGAAAGTGTCAAAGTGCAAGTGAGGCATGGAATGCCTTAAAGAAGCTCTTTGAATCAAAGTCCACATCTAGGGTATTGACCCTAAGGAGACAAATATTTTCTAGTAGGCAAAGAGAGGGTGAAAGTGCTCATGCATTTATCTTGAGAGTTAAGTCCCTAAGTGATGATTTAGCATGCATTGATGAGAACATAAAAGATGGTGAAATAGTCCAAGTTATGTTGAATGGTTTGCTAAATGAACATGCTAACCTTGTGCAAAGTTTTGCCATTCAAAGAGTCTTGCCAAGTGTGGTTGACTTGCAAGAAATCTTATTGGCTGAAGAACATAGGTTGCAATCAAAGCTTGATGGTGCATCCTTGCAAGGTGGAGGTGAAGAGGCTTTCTTCACAAAAGGCAAATTCAAGGGCAAAGGTAAAGGCAAAGGGAAATGGTCCAAAGGTGGTAACTTTGATCATGATGATCACTCTTCCTCTTCCTCTTCTACTAAGAACAATAAGTCAAAGTTCAAGTGCTTTTATTGTGGGATAAAAGGTCATTTTGCAAATGAATGTTATAAGAAGAAAAGAGAGCAAGGAGAGAGGCAAGGAAATCTTACAATAGATGAGGAAGAACATAACACATGTGAATCACTTGTTATGACTTCAAGTTTGTTAGCCAACATAGATGATAATGATCCTTGGTGGATTGATAGTGGAGCCTCATCTCACATGACAAGACATAAGGAATACTTTACATCCTTATTGTCTTATGAGGGAGAAGGTAACATCATCTACACTGCAAATGATGGTCAATGTGACATCAAAGGCATAGGCACTATTCCTATTTCCCTTTCAACAAATAGGAAAGAAAATCTTGAAAATGTTTTGTACATTCCTTCAATCACTAAGAATTTGCTTAGTGTAAGTCAAATGATTGACAAAGGACTTGATGTGGAGTTCATTGGAGATGCATGTTTGATAAGTAAATGTGGATCCTTGATTGCTCAAGGTAGGAGGCATGGTAAACTTTTCAAGCTTGATGCATGTGTGATCTCTAATCATGAAGGATGTATGGCTAGGGAGCAATTGACAAACCAAGAAGTTTGGCACAAGAGGTTGGGCCATCCCAACTTCAAATCTTTGGAGGTAATGGCAAAGAAAGAGCTTGTTCTTGGTCTCCCTAAAAGTCTTGTTGCAAACAATAGTGTTTGTGAACATTGTGCCTTGTCCAAATCTCATAGACTTGCTTATTCTAGATCTACTTCTAGATCTAAAGAAGCTTTTCAACTTGTGCATTCTGATATTCATTCTTCTAGTACAACTAGCAATGGTGGGGCAAAGATGTATGCAACTTTCATTGATGACTTTAGTAGGTATACTTGGATCTATCTTCTTAAAAGTAAGGATGAAGTGTTTGCTGCATTTGTCAAGTTCAAGAATGAAATGGAAAACCAATTCAATACAAAGATCAAATGCTTAAGATCTGATAATGGAGGGGAATACACCTCAAATAGGTTCAAAGACTTTTGTATAGCACATGGGATTAAGAGGGAGATGTCTAGTCCTAGGACTCCACAACAGAATGGAGTGGCCGAGAGGAAGAATAGAACCCTTTGTGAATGTGCCAAGGCAATGAGACTACATGCTAATCTTGCTAAGTCTTTTTGGGGGGAAGCTTTAGCATGTGCTAACTATCTATGTAATAGATGGACAAGTGCTTCCTTGGATGGTAAAACTCCTCATGAGGTTCTTTATGGTAGAAGGCCGAGTGTCAAGCATTGTAGGATCTTTGGATGTACATGTTTTGTCAATATCACACTTGATGATAGAACTAAAGAAGATCCTTCATCAAAGAAGGGTGTGTTTGTTGGCTATAGTGAAGTAAGCAAGGCTTACAAAGTGTACATTCCTTCTACAAAGAAAGTTGTCATAAGTAGGGATGTCATCTTTCATGAAGAGAATGTTTCCAATGTTGTTGATGTTGATGTTGATGTGCCTACTAATCATCATGATGTGCAAGATGTCTTGGATGAAGATGGAGATGCCACTCCAAAGCAAACTTCAAGGAAGACTCAAAGGCAAAGGGCTAAGCCATCAAGGCTAACCTATGATGAAAAAGGAAAGCAAGTGGTGGACAACTCTAACTTTGCTTTTCTTACCTCTTTTGATGAACCAACTTGTGTAGGTGAAGCAATTCAAAAGAAGGAATGGATCCAAGCCATGGATCATGAGCATCAAGCACTCATCAAAAGCAACACATGGAGGTTGGTAAAGCTTCCAAAGGACAAGAAGGCAATTGGTTGTAAGTGGATCTTCAAGATCAAGACAAATCAAGATGGATCAATCAACAAGTACAAGGCAAGGTTGGTGGCAAAGGGGTATGCTCAAGAATATGGTATTGACTATGATGAGACCTTTGCACCCGTGGCAAAGATGGTAACTATTCGAATCCTAATCTCTCTTGCAACTCTTTATGATTGGGATATGTGGAAAATGGATGTTACTAATGCCTTCTTGAATGGTGATCTTGAAGAAGATATTTACATGGAGCAACCCGAGGGCTATGTTTCACATGATGAGCCTAATCATGTGTGCTATCTCCAAAAGAGTTTGTATGGGCTAAAGCAAGCACCAAGGAGTTGGTATGCTAAGCTCAATTCCTTCTTACTTTCTCAAAACTTTGTTATGAGTGAGTATGATCATTCTCTCTACTTTAGATTGAATGAAAATGATATCACTTTACTTTTGATCTATGTTGATGACATTATCTTAAGTGGTGGTAACAATCTAGATATAGATGAAATCAAGATGGCACTCAAAAGAGAGTTTGAAATTCAAGATCTTGGTAAACTTCATTATATCTTAGGAATAGAGACTATTAGAACTTCTAAATCTACATTCATATGTCAAGAAAAGTATGTTAACTCTATTCTAAAAAGGTTTCATATGAAAGATTGTAAAGTTGTTTCTACTCCTATGGAATCAAATGTAAAGCTAACTACAAGAAGTAATGAAAGATCCTTCAAGGACATTACTCTCTATAGAAAGCTAATAGGATCTCTTATATGGTTAACCATCACAAGACCTGATCTAAGCTTTGTGGTTGGTAAACTAAGTCAATTTATGCAAGATCCTAGTGAGGCTCATTGGAAGCTAGGAAAGAGAGTACTTAGATACATCTCGGGATCTAGAGATTTTGGCATCTTGTATGGAGGTACTACACCTAACCTTTGTGGATTTTCAGATTCAGATTTTGCAGGTGATCAAATGGATAGGAAGTCAACAAGTGCCTTTGCAATCTATCTTGGAGATGGAGTGGTCTCATGGCTATCAAAGAAGCAACCAACTATCTCTCTATCTTCCACCGAAGCCGAGTACAAGGCATTAACAACATGCACCAAGGAGATTCTTTGGATCAAGAGGATGTTATTGGATCTTCACTTGCTGGAACCAGAGAAGACTCCAATCATACTTTGTGATAACCTTTCAGCCCAAAGCTTGGCAAGCAATCCTGTTTTTCATGCAAGGAGCAAGCACATTGAGATTGCTCACCATTTTGTGAGAGATCAAGTCATTGCCAAAGAGGTGGAGCTTCAACATGTCTCTTCAAAGGAGTGTGTGGCTGATATCTTCACCAAACCATTGGGAAAGGACCTATATTTAATGCATAGATCTAATCTTGGAATGTGCTCAAAGACTATGTTGAAACTAGCATCCAATGTTGAAGAGGGAGTGTGAAAATTGTCAACATTTCCTAGCTAGTTTGAGGCCTAAATTGGCTAAAATTGTAAATAGTTTTGGTTCTGGAGTTTCACACGTGTGAACCAGGCCACAATGTTTTTATTTACTGTATTTTTTCAGTATGATGAAGTGTCAAACTTCATACCCTTCAAAATGAGACCATTTTGATGTATTTTGGTCATATAAGCCATTTTTAGCTATTTTTCCTATATAGGGAATATCTAGGGTCAAGTACCTTCTAGAGAGAGGAGAGAGAGTCATCTTCCTCATCCATAAATAGTAGGGAAGTCGTGGAGAACAGGTTGGAGAAACCTTTTGTATGCTTCATTGAGATCAATAGATCATTGTCATTGTTTCTTCCTCCATTGAGAGCATTGTTGTGTGTATTGTCTTCAAGCTATTGTGTATGATCTTAGGTGCTTTCCAAAAGTGGTAGGCTGATGTATTATGGACTGTATAATGCTATTTTGGGCCGCACTTGATGTTTATGGAAGTTTCCATTTGTGATAAATGCTTTTTGATCAAGTTCTTTGCATTCTAGGTAGCATAGAATGTGTTGCCAATTCCTAGCTTATGTAGTTTGGAGTGCAAGCATTCAAGCCAATGATCTTGGAGTTTAGATCCACTTAGGATCTGTATTTTTCACACTAAACCGGTAGAGTGTCGAGGGACCAACACTACTTCAGGTCGTGGGTCTTGTTGGGGGTATTCCCAACAAAGTGTAAATAAATAAAATCGTCCAATAAAATGTGTTGCGAGGGCATGGCATCCTACGTGTATAAGCTCATGGCCCAATGAGTACCCAACCCAAAGTGTAAATAAAATAAAATAGACTTGGGCCTTTGTAATTAAAATAAAACTTGAGGCCCAAAGTCAATTTTAAACATAGAGTTTACTTTTTAGAGTTGGGTCCAATTTTGGACTCACATGAATCTTGTGATTTCCAATGTACTTTTTGTAGACCCTTGGATCAAGTTGGGTCCAAGATGAATGGATAGGATCAATGTGAATATTAGCCAATAGGATTGAGGGGCAAGGGCCTTCCCCATTTTATAAAAAGGCACCATTTGTACACTATTTGGATGCTTAATAGAGAGGAGGAGACTCTACTATTTTGAGAGCTCAAACATTATCATTTGCTAATCAATCTTGCTTATGCTATTGTTGTGTTTGCTTGTTATTTCCATTTCTTCCATGCTTTTTGTTTGTGATTAGTTAAGGTTTCTCCATAAGCAATGACATTGAGCATTTGAGCTAACCTCCATCTCATCTCTCTCTCTTTCTCTCTGCATAAATACAAGTAAATTTTCACAGGCGAAAAAGGCAAAAAAGACATCACAAGCGAAAAAGACGATACTGCCCTACAAATGCCAAAGGTGCCCTAATGGAAAAGCGAAGGTACTTGTAAATCAAAATTTAAGGCATTTGTTAGAGTGTCGCATTTTTTGCATCTTCACCAACGTTCATTTCAGTGAAGGTTGATGTCATGACCTTCTCATGCTCATCCCATGCACTATGCAATCAGATTTGACAATGACACTGGCCACCCACGATCTCCTATAGACAACACATCCACCTTTGTACTTTCTTCATCTGCACACCGTGAAAATTGTCAACATTTCCTAGCTAGTTTGAGGCCTAAATCGGCAATTTTTGTACATAGTTTTGGATCTAACATTTCACACATGTGAAAGAGGCCTAGATACTTTTATATTAGTATATATTTCATGTCGAAAAAGTCTCAAACTTCAAGATCTTCGAAATGACACTAAAATCATGTTATTTGGACATATAGGCCAAAATTGGCTATTTTAGGCTATTGGTGTCCTAAATTTGGGTCCTAAGTTCTAGAGAGAGGAGAGAGAGTCATCTCTCTCACCTATATTAGGCTGAAATTTGTGGAGAACAGGTTGGAGAATCTTATTGTATTGTTGAGAGAGATCAATAGATCATTCTCACAATTTCTTTCTCCATTGAGAGCATTGCTTTATGTATTGTCTTCAAGCTCTTGTGTATGATCTTAAGAGGTTTCCAAAAGTGATAGGCTGCTGTTGTAGGGCTGGTATGTTGTTGTTTTTGGCTGCCATCAGTACCTTTTATTAGTTTCTTTTGTCTCTTGAATGCTTTGTCAAGTTCATGTGTATCAAAGGTAGCGTTAGGATGCTTTGCCATTTCTAGCTTTTGTAGCTTGCTGTGCAAAGATCTTAGCCAAGTATTTTGGGAGTTTGGATCCATTCAAGATCCACTTGTTTTACATGGTATCAGAGCTAGTTGGCTATTATTTTTAGTAAGGTTTCCATGTATGGTGATATTTGGATGTAGAATCAAGTTCTAGCATGATTATGCATTGCACTGTTGATCAAATCTTACTAACCTTTGTTTTTTGAGTTGAACTTGTAGATCAAAAGCATATTTCAGGTCTATTGAAGATCAAAGGCTGAGAAGAAGCTATTTTGGATCAGATCATAACACCTAATCATTTGTTGATTGTGAGGCTTGTGCATATTCAATACCAACAATGTTTTGTTCAATGTATTGTTGACAATCTCCACTTCTGTGGATGAACACTCCACTTTTGTGGATGAACACTCTCCTTAATTGGATGAACCTTCTCCTTAAGTGGATGACAAATACTCTTGAGTGATTTTGTATTTCTCCAAAAGGCTGAGCAAAGCTCCCACTTGGATGAAACATCCCCTTTTGGGTGAACAGATTGTCAACAATCTTTTGCATAAATTTTGGTGTACTTTGTTGAGCATGTAAGTAACTCTCCTTATGTGATTTGATTGGAGCATTTGTTAGAAGGTTTTAACCAGTATGCAAATGTGTTTTCAGGTTCTTAACAGGTTGAGGAATATTCTCATGTGAAGTGATCTTAGATCTACATCTAAACACCAAGATTTGACAAGCTAGTGAAGCTAGTCTTGTGATTCACTAAGTGTGCTCTTTCATTCACCTCTAAAGCTTGTATTTATCATTTGCCAGAGTTTATAAACTTTTGGTTTACATGTGGTTTTTCACGTTGAATCAATATCTTAGTGTGTCGATCATATGTTGATCAAGTTTGTTCAATTCTAGGTATTCTTGGTAGCCTAGTCTTGTGTAATTTCTAAGAATGCAAGTAACTCTTCACATCATAACTTGATCTGGTCACTTGCTGGAAAGTTTGAGAGCTCAAGCAAGAGTGTGTTCAGGTTGGTTTGAGTTTGTCATAAAGCTTGTATTTATCATTTGCCAGAGTTTATAAACTTTTGGTTTACATGTGGTTTTACAGGTTGAATCAATATATTAGTGTGTCGATCATATGTTGATCAAGTTTGTTCAATTCTAGGTATTCTTGGCAGCCTAGTCTTGTGTAATTTCTAAGAATGCAAGTAACTCTTCACATCATAACTTGATCTGGTCACTTGCTGGAAAGTTTGAGAGCTCAAGCAAGAGTGTGTTCAGGTTGGTTTGAGTTTGTAATCCATTCTTAGTGTGTGCAAAGTGTTGCATATGCTTCAATCTTCCTTTCTATGCTTGGAAACCAGCCAGGTTCAAGATAGAAGTGTTTTAGGGTCCTAGATCTTTTGAGATCTCCTTATCCATCATTTGTTGAGAGAAAAGTGAGTGCTAGGTGCATTAGGACAGAGCCTAAAAGTTGAAGAATCATTATATTCATGGCTTCCAATGGTGGGATCATGTTAGAAACTAATGATAGGTTGAGTTCATCAAACCACTCTACCTGGAAAGTGGATGGAGTCCTTACTTGAGTTGAATGAACTCATGGACATAGTTACAGGAACTGAAGAGAGACCACCCATAGCTCAAGAGCAACAAAGTTTTGATAAGAAGGCTAAAAGAGCTCTTCATATCATTAAAATGAATGTTATCAATGAACTTCTCAAGGAAGTTGGTAAAAGTGAAAGTGCAAGTGAGGCATGGAATGCCTTGAAGAAGCTCTTTGAATCAAAGTCCACATCGAGGGTATTGACCCTAAGGAGGCAAATATTTTCTAGTAGACAAAGAGAGGGATAAAGTGCTCATGCATTTGTCTTGAGGGTTAAGTCCTCAAGTGATGATCTAGCATGCATTGATGAAAGCATAAAAGATGGTGAAATAGTCCAAGTTATGTTGAATGGTTTGCTAGATGAACATGCTAACCTTGTGCAAAGTTTTGCCAGTCAAATAGCCTTGCCAAGTATGGTCGACTTGCAAGAAATCTTATTGGCTGAAGAACATAGGTTGCAATCAAAGCTTGATGGTGCATCCTTGCAAGGTGGAGGTGAAGAGGCTTTTTTCACAAAAGGCAAAGTCAAAGGCAAAGGTAAAGGCAAAGAGAAATGGTCCAAAGGAGGTAACTTGGATCATGATGATCATTGTTCCTCCTCTTCTTCTACTTTTTTCAGAAAGAAAGATAAGTCAAAGTTCAAGTGCTTTTATTGTGGGATAAAAGGTCATTTTGCAAATGAATGTCATAAGAAGCAAAGTAATGAAGGTAGCAAGCAAAACAACTTTTGTACTTCTAATGAGGATCTAGATTCTTGTGATTCTCTCATGATGTGTTCTTCAAGTCTAATGTCAAGTAGAAGTGACAAGGATTCATGGTGGATAGATAGTGGATCTAGTTCACACATGACTAGTCACAAGGATTTCTTTACTTCTTTGATCTCTTATGTTGGAACCAAGAAAGTGATTCGCATGCCAAATGGTGGTGAGTGTATGATCAAAGGTATTGGCTCAATTCTTATTTGCCTTTCTACTAGTAGGAATGCAAGGCTTGATGGTGTTTTTTACATTCCTTCACTTTCAAGGAATTTGCTAAGTGTTGGTCAAATGTTAAAGAAAGGGTACAAGACAAAGTTTGTTGGGGATGTTTGCTTCATTACTAAGGGAGATGTCTTGATTGCTAGGGGCAATAGACAAGGTAGACTTTACAAGCTTGATGCATTTGTTATGTCTAACAAGAGGAATGAAATGGATGTTGGTGGTTCTCTCAACTTTCAAAGTCAATTTCTAGCATCAACAAGATTGGTAGATCTTATGCAAAGTCTAAAGAGCTTCCTTATGCTAGATCTAGGTTGAGATCTAATGAGCTTGTTGGAGATAGTTATTGTTGTGCTAACTTGGCAACTTTTGGTGAATCTATGATCAATGTTTTGGATCCATTGGATCTTGAAGATGGACTAGTGCTACCTACTAGTCAAATGGAGTCATGTGGTGCTAAATTAGTATCACGTTTGAACTCTTCTACTCATATATTTCCAAGTCTTTATGGCTCTTCAATGGAACTACATGGAGTGCAAAAATGAAAAAGGTAAGAAGAGAGCTAACTTCATCAATGGAGGTGATGAAAACTCTTCTTTGGAAATGGTTGTTGCTAATGACTTATTTACTCATTTGGAAAGAGATGGTGCTTTGAGCATGATTGAAAAAAAAGTTTCTTTTGTATCTTTATGTGATGAGTCCAAGAAAGTCACATGTGAAACAAGTGGTGTCACATGTATTCATAAAGAAAGTAGATCAAAAGGTTCTATCTTGAGACTTGGTGAGGAAGATCTCAAGTCAAAAGGGAGAGATGAATGTGAAGTGTTCAAAGTAGGATGTACTTTGAATGATTTTGTGAATGATAGTGAGGGTTCATTATCATTACCTATATCATTGACTAGAAGTCCAGGTTTGACAAGAAAAAGTACTTCAATCATTCTTATGTTGAAGGAACTATGTATTCTTTTCATGGCCTCTAATGTTCGAGATTCTTCCATTTCTTATGATGCAACTATCAAGAGGGAGATTGCTAACTTTTGTGGTGTGATCATTAAGAGGGAGCCTTGTGAAGGAAAGGGCAAAGGAAGATTGACTCTTGGGAAGATCCAAGGCATGGATCTTACATCTCTTCATCAAATCAAAGGTTGCTATGATTGTGATGGAGTGTTCATGCATGATCAAGATGGCAAAAGGTTGGATGCAGAAGACTACATGGAGCAACTCAAGTAGCAATTTCTTCAAGGCAAGGAAGATCTCATTGTTGACCTCATTGAGGTTTGGTTTAAACTCAAATGGGCTGGTTTGATTAGGTTTGATACTCAACTTCATCTACTCTACTTCATGTTGGATAGAATTGTAGAAATCCATCTTTTGGTCTATGATGGTGACATTGTTTTCACTAACTATAGTGAAAGGTTGAAATCAAGCAATGATGAGATGTATATATTGAATACCATCTACTATTCTAAAACATGTAACTAAGTGTGTGAAAAATATAGCAAGCATCAAAAGCTTATCAGAGATAGCTAAAGTTTCACGCATCGATTCTTTGTATTGTCAATAATAGGTTTATTCCTTTTACAGATTGGATTAGCTTTGTGAAGCACACGGTTTCATCCGTTATTGTCTTATGCTCACCTGCATTATTGACTTGTATATTTCGCCATACTTAATCTGATTATAGCTCTGTTTGTTCTGCGTTTAGATTTTTGTCAATATTGATATGCTTTTCTACATTCTGTTTGACTCTCTTATTGCTTTCTGTTCTTAGCAAATTATTATTAGTCTAGCTGTTTGTGACAAATATTCAGTCTTGTCTTTTGCGACTAATTCGCGACTGACAATCAGTCTAGCTGTTCGCGACAAATTATCATTATGATGTCTTCATGCTTAATGTTTGGCTATGTAATCAGATCAAATGTGATTTCTATCACTAATGTTCTGTTCGAGTCTAATAGGTATAGTCATGCCTAGGGAAAGGATGAGATAGCTCATTCCACTGTGCACGAACACTTTCTGTTTGAGTTCACTTCTTTTTGTGTTCGTTTCTTTTTAAGCTATTTTCGTTCCTCGGACACACCCTCTTTTTTCAACATGGTATTAGAGCTATTTTCGTAGCCTGATAATCTTCCACAATAACAAGACTCTACTAGCCGGTAGAATCAAGATTACTTATGCTAGAAACATAAGTCCAAAAATCACCAAAACATGGCATGATTTTTCCAATATTGAAATCAAAAGGTATTTCCATCTCAATAAGGCTAACTACTTGCTTATGGATATTAGTGTCCACTTTGGATGCTTCACTTATTCTCATAAGAAGTTTACAACTTGCCTTTAAGATTGAAAACTTCAATTTTCATCTTTATGAATGAACACATCATTCATGATCTTATTGAAACCAAAAAATCCTACATTATGAAGATATTTCCATTTCCTTGACTTCATAACTAATGTAAGCTTACAAGGAAAACATATTTTGCTATCTTTTAAGGCATCACACTCAACTAGTATTGCCTTTGAGATACAAAAATCTTTTCAAAGCAAAATGGTTCTTCATAAGTTGACATGATAGCATAAATGAAACTATTTTCATTTTGTGATTGCTGCTCCTTATTCTAGATTGATTTCTCTTGGATCATAACAATAAGTTTGAACTTATCTAAAGTTCCAAGCAAAATACTTTCCAAGGACATAAACTAAATCCAAGTTACTTTCATGAAAGTGACATCTATCTTTGCATCTTGAACCAAACAATGCACTTCTAAATGAAAAATTTCAAAAGATTTGACATGTGTTGTGATGGACTCTTGAAGACAAATCTTGCAAATCCTTGTGAGACTCCAAGTCTAATTCACCTTTCCACAAAGGAAATACCTTTCCTTGGACTTGAATTAAATCATATGTACAACATATATGATTATGGTACATGACAAGTACACTAGTTTCACATGTGTGAACAGGCTCCACACATGTGTGTTTATCTATATACAAGGTTTTTGTCTCTACCAAGCTTATTTTTGTATTTTTCACAATTCTACCCCAGTTCTTCTTTGTGATTTAATCATCTTATGAGCACATTCTTCTGTCAGTCACATTGGTTTGCTAGTTCCTCTTTATGATGGGTGAAGCTGTGGGATCAGCGCTTTTTATGTGATGCTAGTCACAGTCTAGTCATGAGTGCAAGCATAGACCCTTTTAACAAGTCCTATAACATTTCTCATGGGTTCACAAGGGTCATATAATGCTCAACAACAATTTTCTCGTATGGCTAGGTGTTCTGAAATGGATGATGCTCCACAGAGATCATCAATGAATATTTTCAATTTCATGTCTAAAATATCTTCGAGGTATTGATTCAAGAAGCATTGATACATCGCAGGGGCATTTGTTAGCCCAAATGGCATGACATGATATGCAAAAGTCTCGAATGTGGTAGTGATGGTAGTTTTCAACTTATCGATTTCAACGATGGCTATTTGGTTATACCTTGCGAAGCAGTTCATGAACGAGTATATTTCTCTTTTGACCAGTTCCTCTAGTACTTGATAGATGAATGATAAGGAGTAATAATCCTTCTAGTCTACACATGCGGATCTGAGTGGAATTTTTTTAGGACATGAGGGCACTATTGGTGAACACCATTCAATGTTTTCAATTGGAAATATTAATCCGGACTCCCTTAGTCATTCTAACTGTGTAAATAGTCCGGCTCTCAAATGCAATGGTAACGTCCACTGTCTTTGTCATACATGTTTACTCCCCTCTAGTAGTGGTATACTATGTGTTACAAGGGAGGGGGCTATTCCCTTCAAATTAGCATAATCCCAGGCAAATATAGTATGATATTTCCAACATAGGTCTCTATAAGCTTGCTTTTCTAGATAAGTTAAATGTCCTCCCACTTTTATGTTCTTTGGGTTGTCTGAGATTCCTATCTTTATCAAGCATATATCTGCGTCCTGTACTTTTGGAGGCTTTTCTTCTAGTGTATTCCACTCTAATTCTAATATTTCTTGGTATCACTCTCGGTAGGTTATTATAGGGTCCTCTTCACTATTTTTTACTTCTTCCCTTTCAGTAGAAGGTAATGGGGCTCGTTTGAATTGTGAAACTTCTAGATAACCATGTACCACCACTCATTCCTTACCTCTTCCAAAGATGAGTACCCTAGCCAGGATCTCCACAATATAGTTACTCAGCCTTAGCCATGTTGGGAAAAGAGGGTGTCTGAGGAACGAAAATAGCTAAAAAAGAAACGAACATGAAAAGAAACGAACTCGAACAGAAAGTATTCGTGCATAGTGGAATGAGCTATCTCACTCTTTCCCTAAGCATGACTACACCTATCAAACTCAAATAGAAAATTAGTGATAGAAATCACGTTCGATCTGATTACGTAGCCAAACATTAAGCATGAAGATATCAGAATGATAATTTGTCGCAAACATCTAGACAGATTGTTAGTCGTGAATTAGTTGTGAAAGACAAGACTGAATATTAGTTGCAAATAGCTAAACTAATAGTAATTCGCTAAGAACAGACTATCAGATCAAGCAACAAGAGAGTCAGACAGAATTGAACGCAGAACAAACAAAGTTGTAATTAGATTAAGTATAGCAAAATATAGAAGTCAATAATGTAGGCAAGCACAAGACAATAGTGGACGAAACCGCGTGCTTCACAAAGCTAATCCAATCTATAAAAGGAATAAACCTATTATTGACAATACAAAGAATCGATGCACAAAGGCATCTACTTTGTCTATCTCTGATAAGCTTTTGATGCTCGCTATATTTTTCACACACTTAGTTACCCATTTTAGAATATGCAGATGGTATTCAATATATACATAATGTTACAGGTATGCAGATGAAGAAAGTACAAAGGTGGATGTGTTGTCTGTAGGAGATCGTGGGTGGTTGGTGTCATTGTCAAATCTGATTGCACAGTGCATGAGATGAGCGTGAGAAGGCCGTGACATCAGCCTTCACTGAAATGGACGTTGGTGAAGATGTGAAAAATGCGACACATAAATAATCACCTCTTACGGCTCGGATGAGTGCGTATTAAGAGCTATGAGTTTGTTAAAGACTTTTGTTAGCCAAATTTTTGACATCAAAAGTCGAGCCAATTTGGGACAAAAAGCACCAAAATATTGTGAATTTTGTTTAAGTTGATGCAAAATATTGGACCAGAAGGGGTCCTAGCCCCGCTCTTAAAGTGGCTAGACACATTATTAGATAGTAGGGAATAGACTTTTATAATGGTCTCAAGGACCATCGACAATATGTGATATATGTTTTTGTATGACCAAGCGAAAAATCCCAGTCCATGTATGTGAAAAATGCAAAAAATATGCTTGGTCAAGGCCAAATCCATGTATATAGGATAATTACACATGTGTGAAGCCTGTTCTCACGTGTGAAATTAGTGTACTTGTCATGTACCATAATCATATAGGTTGTACATATGATTTAATTCAAGTTCTAGTGGCTAAAAAGGCCATAAACTAGTTTTCTAGTCATATGACACATGGCATCAATCTATTGATTGCATGAGCCACATCCTTAGGATAGGTGTCATATCCCATGTGTAGAGGACTGCTCACATGTGTGGAATAAGCTGAAGTAGGCAAAATTTGATTTCTAGAAGGTTTCCAAGTAGATCTCCATATAGTAGGAAAATGGACCAAAAGTGCTCAAAACAGAAAGTTTGATCCAAGTGTCAATTTTGCATGATGATTCACCATATGAAAAAGCATCCTCACACGTGTGAGATCTGATGCATGATCAGTACCTCGAGCTCCAAGAAGTGTATATATAGAGGCATATTTGGCATAATCAATATGAAACATCAATCTTGATTTTGGAAGTCATTTTGTGTCAATCTCTCCATTTGTTTTGAATGTTTTGAGTTTCTATCATAGTGTACTTTGTTTTAAGGTTGGAGTCAGTACTCTGACAGGTCTTCACACGTGTGAAACTAGCAAATACATTTACCTTCATTAATGATTGTTCTTATTAGATTTTCATGCCTAGAATTGATCTAGATTGATCTAAATCTTGTGTAGATTGATAGATCAATTGTATTAACATCCAATCCCTCTTGTGGAACAGTTTAGGATCCATTCTTGGTCCTATTTTGCAGATTTCCACATGATATCAAAGCCAAGTACAAGAGGATTTATTGATATTGATGGGGTTGATCCAAAACTAAGCCCAAATTAGCAAGTTTTTGGAAACTAGCTAATTTTTGTGTAGCGAGTTGGATTTGATAGGTATACTCAAAATTTTTGGACCAGAACTTGTTGTTGGCTGTAGGAATACTTTTCACACGTGTGAGGCTGTACATGTCCGATTTTGGTTGAGAAAATTCAAAAATTTGTATAATTTGACTCACACACCGAAATTGAGAGATTTTTAGTGCAAAATCAAGATGGGTGGATTTTTGCTCGAAGCTAGTGAAAGGCTCACATCCACTAATTATGCTAATTGGATAGTTCGAATGGAGTCTTTACTTGTATTTCATGATCTTTATGACATAGTACTTGAGGTGGGAGTAGAACCTCAAGGAGGAGTTGAATTGGTAAAGTACAAAAAGAGATGTAGAGTTGCATTTCATTGCATAAAAATGAATGTAAGTAATGAACTTTTGAAGAAATCTCATCTTGTACCACATCCAAAGAGGCATGGGATTCATTAAAATCAATTTATGGATCCAAGAATACTTCAAGGATACTCATGCTTAGGAATCAAATTTTTCAAAGCATGAAGGGAAGTAGTGAAAGTGCCCAAAATTATGTCTTCAGGATCAAATCTTTGAATAAGGAGTTGTCTTCTATAGACGATAAGATCAAAGATGATTAGTTAGTTCAAATCATTTTGAATGGATTAGGAGATGATTATTCTAATCTTGTTCATACCTTTGCTATTCAAGATTCACTTCCTAGTATTGAAAAACTTCAAAGTGTGCTTGTAAGTGAGGAGAGTAGAATGCTTCATATCAAAAGTAGGATTCCTTATCTTTGAATGATGGTGATGAAAAAGCTAACTTTTCCTTGAAAGGCAAGAAGAAAAAGTTTCCATCCAAAAAGACTCAAGACATGGAGATGGAGAGCAAGGATGGAGCATCAAGTTCCAAAGGCAAGAGCAAGAAGGACAAGAAGAAGCTAAAGTGTTTCTTTTGTGGAAAAAAGGGACATTTTGCATCTGAGTGCTACAAGAAGAAGAATGCCCAAGAGAAGGACAATCAAGGCAATCTTGTGCTTGAGGAGGAGGAGGAAGAGTGCAATCTATCTTTGATGGTATCCTCTCCACAAACGTCTAGTCAAGACACTTGGTGGATTGATAGTGGGGCAAGATCCCACATGACTCACCAAAAAGACTACTTTTCTAATCTACTTTCTTACAATAGTTCTAAGAGATTTATCTTCACTGCAAGTGATCAAGAATGTGATATTGTAGGTGTTGGATCCATTCCTTTATGTCTAGGATCATCTAAAAAAGTAGATCTAGACAATGTTCTTTATGTACCTTCAATAACAAAGAACTTGTTGAGTGTAGGACAACTTATGGATAGTGGATTAGATGTACATTTTAAGCACGGAGCATGTTCTATCTTGAAAGATGAAAAATGTGTTGCTAGTGGTTTCAAGCAAGGGAGGTTATTCAAATTGGATGCTAATGTGATAATTGGAAGTGTGAACATGGCAAGGGAGGAGCTCACTCAAGTGGAATTATGGCACAAAAGGTTAGGCCATCCTAACTACAAAGCTATGGAGACCATGGTGACAAAGGAGCTAGCAAGTGGACTTCCCAAAACCATATCCAAGTGTGGCAAGCTTTGTGAAGCTTGTGGACTCTCCAAATCTCATAAGCTACCTTTCAAGAGATTTTTGACAAGATCTAACTCTCCTCTTGACGTTATACACTCGGATGTTCATTCATTTTCACGTGAATCTAATGGTGGAGCTCTTATGTATGTCACTTTTATTGATGATAGATCAAGATACCCTTGGGTTTATCTCTTGTCTAAGAAAAGTGAAGTTTTTTAGTCCTTTGTCAAGTTCAAAACTCTTGTGGAAAAGCAACTTAATACTAGCTTGAAAGTATTAAGAAGTGATAATGGAGGGGAGTACATCTCCAATAGGATGAAAGAGTTTCGTGAAACTAATGGCATTAGGAGAGAGTTTACTTGCACATATACTCCACAACAAAATGGAGTAGCTGAGAGAAAGAATAGGACACTATGTGAGTGTGCTAAAGCTTTGAGATTCCTTCCTATTTCATTTTGGGGAGAAGCTATTTTATGTGCAAACTTTCTATGCAATAGAATGACTAATAGTGTCATTAAAGGACTTACACCTTATGAAGTATTGTATGGCAAAAAGCCAAATCTTAGTGATTTGAAAGTTTTTGGATGTATTTGTTATGTACATATTCCTTTAGAAACAAGGAAAAAGGAAGATGCCACTAATGGATTCTTGGAAGAGGAAATCTACATGTGCCAACCCGAGGGCTTCATCAAAGATGGAGAAGAAGACAAGGTGTGTTTCTTGAAGAAGATTCTTTATGGACTCAAGTGTGAAGAATTGCCAAAAATTGGCAAATCTAGCTTGATCAAAAACCATGTAGAATAGTGTAAATTGTGTACACAAGTGGGTCCCACACATGTGAGGCCATGATGCCACATGGGAAACCCATCCTAATGTAGGTTAGGTCAAGTCAAGAGAGTTGGTCATGTCTATTTGGTGGTCATCCCTACTTTATAGGACCTACACCTAAGTTTAAGGTGAAAATTTGACCAACTAGCTACCTACCAAGCATAACTCTAGGAAATAGACCAGGGTTTCATTTTAGGTCAAGGAGAGTGAGTTAACTTCCTTATTACATGCTGGAAATCCACCTAACTTCAAGAAGGAAGTCGAATTTGCTATGTATTCCCTCTCTCCATAGTGAGAAGAAAGAAAATTTTTGGAGCTCATTGGCAATCTCAAGCTAGTTCACTATGTACATTGAGTTTTTGTGATCCAAATGAAACCAAATCAATTTCTACTTGTTTCTCAGGTTGAAGGCCGTACTAAAGCCTGTATTACACACGTGTGGGCTCGGATTTCAATGTTTATCAATGCTTTTGATTGTTAATGCTTGTTGTTTGTCAAATTGCCAATCTAGATCAACTTTTTTGTGTCTAGTTTTTTGATAGATTGTTAAGCAAGCATCCAATCACTCTTGTGAATCTTTTGTAGATCCATTTATGGTCCTAAAGTATAGTACTTTCACATGGTATCAGAGCCAAGTACAAGAGCATAAGCCATTGATCTAATGCAAATCCATTTTTAGCAAGTTTTGGTGCTAAAAACTAGTATTGAGAGGGCAAGCTAGAATCTTGATTTTGGTGAGGAGATTTGATCCCAAACTTGGTAGGGGTACAAATCCGTACTGTCCACATGTGTGGGCACCTCTGAACCTGCATTTAATGCATGGTATTCATTTGATCCAAAAAAATTCAATTTGTGAGCTATTGGTGTAATTTTTGGTGGAGATCCTAGGATAATCTACCAAGATCATTTGCCATTGATTAGATTTGAATTTGTTTCATGGAATCTAATTAATCTAGGCTGAGTTCAAGTCCTATTAAGGTTAAAAACAGGTCTTGAAAGTACACCAAGAAGGAAGAAAGAGATTAAGTCATTTTTTTGTCCAAAAATAGCCAAAACTGGCAAGATTTGATTGTAAGTAGATTTCACATCATCTTATCTTCATTCCAACTTTGTGAGGGAGTGCTAGAACTGAGATTATAAGTCCATTTGTTGGATTAGAAATCTAATTTGAGTGAAAAACTCCAAGAGAGAGACCTTAGTGAGTTTCTAGAGACAATCAAATCCATTTCTTGGCAAGATTTGTTTGAAAGTAGTTTTCACTTCATCTTATCTTCATTCCAGCTTTGTGAGGAAGTGATAGAACTATGATTATAAGTCCATTTTTTGGATTAGAAATCAAATTTGAGTGAAACACTGCAAGTGTGAGACCTTTGTGAGTTTCAAGTCAATCAAATCTATTTCTTGTTTGTAGAAGTCACTAGTAAGATGGGATCTGCTGGAGCATACCTTCTAGAAGCTAGTGAGAGGTTGAATTCTACAAATTATGCTATTTGGAAGGTTAGAATGGAGTCACTCTTAGTGCTCCAAGACCTTTATGAGTTCTTGATTGAAGATGAAGATGAACCTCTAGGTGCACAAGAGTTAGCTAGATACAAGAAGAGATCTAGGCTTGCACTTCATTGTGTGATGATGAATGTGAGCAATGATTTGTTGAGAGAAGTATCAGCATGTACTAGTGCTAAAGAGGCTTGGGAGTCTTTAAAATCAATCTATGAGTCTAGCAACACTTCTAGAGTTCTTATGTTTAGAAATCAAATTTTGCAAATCATGAGAAGAAGTGAGGAGAGTGCACATGATTATGTACTCAGAATCAAGTCTCTAAATAGGGAGTTGGCTTCCATTGGAGAGAAGATTCATGATGGAGAGCTTGTACAAATTGTCCTTAATGGTCTAGGAGATGACTTTGCAAATTTGGTCCAAAGTTTTGCCATCCAAGACACTTTGCCAACTATAGAAAAACTTCACAGTGTATTAGTGGCTGAAGAGTGTAGGATGCTCCATGCAAAATCTAGGATGAGTTCCTTGTCTTTGCAGGATGGTGATGAGAAAGCCAATTTCTCAGTCAAGGGCAAAAAGAAGACCAATGGAAAGAAGAAGCATCCAAAGGAGGCCAAAGAAGAGGATGATGCATCAAGCTCAAAGGACAAGTCAAAGCAAAAATGCTTCTTTTGTGGAAGGAAGGGGCATTATGCATCTGAATGCTACAAGAGGCTAAGAGCACAAGTGGAGGAGGACAAACAAGGAAACCTTGCAAAGGAGGAGGAGGAGGATGAAGTAGATGTATTCTTGACGGCATCTACATCCTCACCAACAAGCAATAGCAATTCAAGAGACAATTGGTGGATCAACAGTGGGGCTAGCTCCCACATGTCTTGTGAAAAGGACTTTTTCTCAACCTTACACTCATTCAATGATGCTAAAAAGTTTGTCTTTACTGAAAATGATGAAGAGTGTAGGATAGATGGTGTTGGCACCATTTCTTGGTATCTAGAATCCTCAAAATGCATGGATCTAGAAAATGTCCTTTATGTACCATCAATCACCAAGAATATGCTTAGTGCTGGTCTACTCTTAGAGAGTGGTTTGGATGTCCACTTTAAGCATGGTGTTTGCTTCATCTTGAAGAATGATGTTTGCATTGCAAAGGGATTTAAACATGGAAGATTGTTTAAGTTGGAAGCTAGTGTTGCTTTTGAAAGAATGAGCTTGGCGAAGGAGGAGATCACTCAAGAGGAGATCTTGGCAAAGTGTGATCTTGCTTGCATTGAGGAGGAGCATCAAAAGGAGGAAGATCTTGAGGATCAGCCTCAAAGCATGAGAGTTCCAAGGGAGTCCTCAATGACAATGGCCGAGTCATCAAATTGCATGCAAATTGTCCTTTCAAGTGTGCATCTTGCAAGGGTGGTGAGCATTGGAGAGTCTACTATCTTTGAATACTTTTTGGAAAGTATTAGTAGACATGAGGTGACTTGTTTCTTACCTTTGAGATCCATGGTGTTTATTACTTTGTATGACAAGACAATGAAATGGGATGCTTTGAAATCTACATTTGTTGTTGATAAAGCAATTTCATTGGATAACTATTTTTGTAATTGTTTGAATAGAGTCATAAAAGATGAAACATCATTTGCTTTGGAAATCTTTGTGTCCACATGCTTTGTGCATGATCATTCCAATGTAAGGACCAAAGATTATCCTATTTCAATGATAGGAATAATGGTAGTGTTTTGCTCTTCAAGTAGAGATTGTGGAATCTACTTGTTTTCAACCAAAGAATTTGTCAATGGTGGAAATGTGATCTTTCAAGAGTGGAAGATTTGTAAACTTGAAGAAGCACCTTTGGATCAACACCTTATTCAATTCATTGATGGTTTGGAGTCAAGTCAAGTGGAGGAGCAAGCTCAAGACCCGAGGACTCCAAGAAGAACCTTTAGTATCAAGATGGAGCCATCTAGGCTCAATCATATGGATCAAGCAAGACAAGTTGTCTTTGGCAACATTATTTATGCACTTAATATTTTAACTGATGTATCTTCAAGTGCACAAAATGCCTTGGAATCCATGGCTTGGCATGATGTTTAGTTTTGAAGTGTGCTACATGTATATAGACACATTTATGGAACATCTTGTAAGGGATCCTCTAAGAGGTGGTGAAAGATCCTTCATGGACATCATTCTCTATTGGAGTCTCAAAAGTTCCTTCTTTGTAGCTGGATTTTTTAGACACTTCTAAAAGCTTTCATTGATCTATCAAGAGAGTTGTAAATAGATCAAGCTAAATTTGAGGAGGAGTGTGAAGAATTGCCAAAAATTGGCAAATCTAGCTTGATAAAAAACCATGTAGAATAGTGTAAATTGTGTACACAAGTGGGTCCCACACATGTGAGGCCATGATGCCACATGGGAAACCCATCCTAATGTAGGTTAGGTCAAGTCAAGAGAGTTGGTCATGTCTATTTGGTGGTCATCCCTACTTTATAGGACCTACACCTAAGTTTAAGATGAAAATTTGACCAACTAGCTACCTACCAAGCATAACTCTAGGAAATAGACCAGGGTTTCATTTTAGGTCAAGGAGAGTGAGTTAACTTCCTTATTACATGCTGGAAATCCACCTAACTTCAAGAAGGAAGTCGAATTTGCTATGTATTCCCTCTCTCCATAGTGAGAAGAAAGAAAATTTTTGGAGCTCATTGGCAATCTCAAGCTAGTTCACTATGTACATTGAGTTTTTGTGATCCAAATGAAACCAAATCAATTTCTACTTGTTTCTCAGGTTGAAGGCCGTACTACAGACTGTAGTACACACGTGTGGGCTCGGATTTCAATGTTTATCAATGCTTTTGATTGTTAATGCTTGTTGTTTGTCAAATTGCCAATCTAGATCAACTTTTTTGTGTCTAGTTTTTTGATAGATTGTTAAGCAAGCATCCAATCACTCTTGTGGATATTTTGTAGATCCATTTATGGTCCTAAAGTACAGTACTTTCACATCAAGCAAGCACCAAGAGCATGGTACTCTAGGTTGCATTCCTATCTTATTTCCATTGAATTTGTTGTAAGTCCTTATGAACCATCATTGTACTACAAATGTAATGATGGGAAGATCATTATCTTAGTTTTATATGTTGATGACATTATACTCACAGGAAATGATCTAGATGGCATCAAAGATGTAAAAATTTCCTTGTCTAGTGAATTAGGATGGCAGATCTAGGACTTCTAGAATTTATACTTGGAATACAAGTCACTAGAAGTGATGATTTTACTTTCATATGTCAATCTAAGTATGCTAGATCAATCTTAGCAAAATTTGGCATGATTGATTGTAAAGGAGTTGAAACTCCCATGGAACTAAGTGTAAACGTTTCTAAGGAAAGTGATGAAGCATCCTTTGAGGACATCACTACCTATAGAATGCTTATTGGTTCCTTAATATACTTAACCATCACTAGACCAGATCTTAGTTTTTGTGCTGGCAAATTGAGTCAATACATACAAAGTCCATTAATATGTCATTGGAAAAGTACCAAAAGTGTGTTAAGGTACATCTCGGCTACAAAAGACTTTGGCATAGTTTATGAAAGGACTAATATTTGTTTAAGAGCATATTCGGACTCAAGTTTTGCAGGTGACAAGATGGATAGAAGATCCATAAGTGCATTTGCTACATTGAACTATATCCTGGCTTTCTAAAAAGCAAGATACCATCTCTCTTTCATCAACAGAATCCAAGTATAAAGATATGACAACAACAACAAAGGAGGTTCTTTGGCTTAAATGGCTTTTGGAGGAGCTTCATGTGATCAAGGATGAAGACATTCCATGCATATATTGTGACAATCAAGCAACTCAACAACTTGCAAACAATCCAATCTTCCATGCTCGAACAAAGCACATTGAGATTTCACATCATTTTGTGAGGGAGAAAGTGCAAGCAAAGGAGATCAAGCTTATTCATGTTTGTGGGAGAGAGGGAGAGTTGAACGAGAGTTGAGAAAGGTGTCGTATGTTAGAAACAAAAAGTTAGCTTAGAGGGGTAAGATGAACATGAACGAGAAACGAAACACGAACGAGAAACGAACTCGAACAGAAATTGTTCATGCACAACGAAGCCCCTTGTGGTTGTTCTTTGCTCGAAGTATTCGGTAGTCTTGTATTTGTGCTTGTTTCATTTGCAGTATCTGTAGAACAGCTTCTCTTTGTCTACGGATTCGACTATTCCTTGTGCTGAGGTGGTTTCTGGTCTGGCTTTGATTGCTTCGGGCCTTTCTTCTTCTTTTGCTTTGTCGTGCTCTTGTTGGCGTACAAGACGTGAGAATCAGCTGAGGAACTTGAGGCTTCATTCCTCCACGTGTCTTCCTACAACAACATAGTAATGACTCTCAAAAGAGTCAATTCTGGATGAGTCATAATGATCATCACCCAGCTGTCGTAAGAGCTTGGCAAGCTTGTAAGCAGTTGCATCACTGCTTCTTGATCGTCAATGACAGATCCAACAATGGCCATTTGTCTTAGCAAGTTCTTGAACTGATTAATGTGATTCTACAGAGAATCACCATTCGTCATCTTGAGGAAGTAGAATTTCTTTCTGAGATATAGCTTGGAAGCTATATCTCACACTTCATATACTGTGCTCAAGATGTCCTAGACTTCTTTTGATGTCTGGGCCTCAGATACATGGCCGATTTGGGTATCCGTGATGTTGAGGATGATCAGCACGAAAGCCTTTCCATCCTTCAGCTTCCATCTAGCGATTGTTGCATCGTCTACATCAGGTTTCTCTTCTACACCTGTAACAATGTCATACAATTCTTTAGCCATTAGTACAGTTTTCATCTTAAATTTCCACAGATGGTAATTGGCTCCATCAAGCTTGTCCATGATAGGACTGGCTTTCCCTTGGGAATCCATGTGGAAGAATTAGTCTAAGTGATAGGAGAAACTATCAATGATTAAGTATGAAAATCTGATGCAAAAAATACAGAACAAGAAAACAATTACTCTATTGACTAGTAGAGTCTTGTACTATGGAAGCTTATCAAGCTATGAAAATAGATCGGATTCCATGTGGGAGAGAGGGAGAGTTGAACGAGAGTTGAGAAAGGTATTGTATGTTAGAAATGAAAAGTTAGCTTAGAGGGGTAAGACGAACATGAACGAGAAACGAACTCGAAAAAAAATTGTTCATGCGCAGCGGAACAAGCTATACGACTCTCTCCGTAAGCATGACTACGCCTATCAGAACAAAACTAGTGGTCGAGAAGCACAAGATAAATGCCCTTTGTAATGTAGTCCAATCTTTTTTGGGTGGCCTCTAGGTTGAAATACCAGTTATTGGCAAAGTTGGTGAGGCATAGTTAAAGTACGTCCTCATCGACTGGTCATCATTCATTCCACAAGTCTTGTAGGCTTTATGTACATCTAGAAAAACTTGATTGGGTCACCTTGGCCATTAGACTTTGGTAACTCTATCTTAGACAGACCTCTGTTATGGAAAAGGGCATTTTTGATGTTTGCCATGATTGGAATCACCACTAGGAGAATTGATTGTGCTGGGTCTATAACATCTAATATGCTAGATCTAGTGGATGTAATGATCATGGAGGTCAGAGTCTTGTGACTCTTTTTACTGATTGTAATTGCGATCTAGATGTGAGAGTACGACTTTCTTTTATTTGTGATATTTTCTGAATATTTTTGAATTTTGTTGCAAATTTTGATACAGTTTTTGAGTTTTGATTTTACTAGAGCAATCGTTAGAAGTAACACTGATCAAGGCACCTGGAATCATAGGTCCATCCAAGATCCTATCCACAGAGCAAGGCACTTGTTATTGTAGGTCCATCCAAGCTTGTGATATTCAAATGTTTACTCTACAAGGTGGTTCTTAGGAACTCAAGGAGTCTAACATTGGCCATTTGTTTTTTTGTTTTCTAATATGTATTGGTTTTGTGTTTTTGGGAGTATTTTTTTTTATGAGTTTTGTTGGTCAAAGAAAAGGTACTCTGATCAAAGATATTTCTATGGTCAAAGACTGATCAAAGATCAAGGATCTACTTGCCTTGATTATGTGAATACCCTTATAGAAAAAATTATATTTAGCAAGAAACATGATCTAAGATCAAGAAAATAATAGCATTTGAAAGTACTGATGCTAGACTTGAAGAGAACTTAGGTAATATGATGTATGTTCAAAAATTGACCTAGATTTGATGGTTAGTCAACGATCAAATCTAGTTCGGTGGATGAATACCCTCCTGCTAAAATTTTTCAGTTGGTTGAATAGCTATGAAAAGAACTAATGTAGAATATAAGACAATGTAAGTGGATGGTGGATGCACTGTAGTCACACCCTCTTGATATCTAATTTTAGTTATCATCAAGGTAGATATGATTCTTATGTTCAAAAACTAAAAACTATTCATTGCTAAACACTCGTCTGCTAAAAGAAAGGCTCGCCTACCAGGGAAAAAGGCTCGCAATAAGTGCAACCCTTGCAAAAAATCAGTAAAAGCTAGATCTTGACCAAATATGAAAATCCAACGTACAAATATTAGCTACATTAGCAACTAGTGCAAATGCCTCATCAAAATCTATACCTTCTTGTTGTTGAGAAACTCTCACAACAAGTCTAGCTTTGTACTTGTCCAAAGAAAACAAAAAATTTATGTTTTATCTTATAGACCCACTTGCAAATAATAATGTGCTTGTCATGAGGTGAGTCCACAAGATCTCATATATCATTTTTTATGGTAGACTCCATCTCATTTTCTATTGGCTTTGCTAATCCTGTTGGATTTATTACTTCTACTCTCCTTAAATCCCATTTTATTCTGCCTCCATTCATGCTACATATTTACTAACGTTGTCGCACAGTCTGCCTATTTACATGCAAATTCGCACAGATGAATAAAAGACGAAAGAATCGCAACACTGTGTTTTTACACAGGTTATGGTGACAGGCGAAACATCATCACCAATGGTCAGTTCAGCAGTGATTGACGTCACACCTTTTCATGCTCACCCCATGCAGCTACGCTAATAGATTGGACAACGACTGCGGCCACCCACGATCTCTTACAAACAACACATCCACTGTACTATCCACATCTGCACACCTGTAATATAATCTATATATACCAAAGACGAGGATGGGTGAATAAGTTGATGAGTGAAGAGACAGATACAGAAGTAGATGAAGTAGATGCCTTGAGCATTGATTCCTCATTCTTTTCAGAATTAAGATTTCATCCCTTTTTGTTACAGATTGAAATAAGTTTCATAGGGCACGCGGTTTCGTCCGCTATTATCTTATGCACTACCACATTATTGACATGTATACGTGATTTACTTAATCTGATACAGCTCTTTGTTTTGTGTTCAGATCTATGTTAATATTGCTATGCTTATCATTCATTCTGTCTGAGTAGTTGTTCTTTCTAGTAATAGACGACTAATATTTGGTCTTGTCTTTCGCAAATCATTCGCCACTAATTATCAGTCGAGCATAGTCTAGCTCTTCGCGAATCATTCGTGACATATAGTTTGTCTTGCTATTCACGACAAATTATTCTTCTGGCGCTTCATCTATTAATGCTTGGCTACGTAATCTAGAATGACCATGATTTCCATCATTAAAGTTCTGTTCATTCTGATAGGCGTAGTCATGCTTATGGATAGAGTCGTATAACTCGTTCCGCTGTGCACGAACATTTTCTGTTCGAGTTCATTTCTTGTTCGAGTTCGTTTCTCGTTCGTGTTCATCATTCAACTCCCCTCTCCAACAAATCCTTGCTCTTTGACTTCTTCATATGACTTTGGCTTTTCATTTTGCAACACTCTACTCATTAGGGCCAAGTTCATTTCCAACATTTAAGGCAGTTTTTGTTCACTTGTCAATCATCTTGGAGTATCCTCTTTTCAATTCACTTTATTTTGTATCCTTCATGACTTTGTGAGAACACTTTGTCACTTGTTGTATCTGATGTTGATGCTCGATCTTCTTCTTTTTCGTGTTAAAAGTTCAAAGTCTCATCTTTCTCTTCCTCTTCCTCACCATGTTTGAGGAAGTGCCTATATAGATCTCGATCATATGTCAAAGTATCTAGCTCATCAAGTATTACATCTCTATTTATGGTTTCTCTTGGTCATGCAACTTGTAAACTTTATATTTTTCATCATATCTAATGGATTTGGCATCCAATTGTTCATTTCTTCTTAAAAGTAAGTGCATGGGCAATACATCCAAGTACCTTGAAATGGAGTTACCTTGGGCTTGATTCCAAAGAATGCCTCTTCTTGTGTCATATACTCAACCGATTTGGTAGAACACCTATTTAACAAAAACAATTTTTTACATATTCATCCCAATAGGAATTTGCAAAATTTTTACCTTTCTACATTGATATTGCCATCTTGACTATCATCCTATTCTTTCTTTTTGTGATCCCATTCTTTGTTGATTGATAAGAGGTAGAAATTTGTCTTGTTAATCACAAAAATCAATAAAATCATTTAACATGAAAATTTGAGTGGTATTGCCCAACTACATGCTTTACACTACAAATAAAAAAATCAGAATTGTAAAGTTTTTGTTTCTCATCGACTACTATTCTTGGTTGAACAGAACAAATCTACAACAACAAATTTGATATAAAAGAATCTAAAAAAATTTCCGTATAGACTTTTTCTCACCATGACATACCCTAGTTTTCCTAGCATGTCCTACATTTTGAAACATTGGACATGGAAAATGATGGTGTCAATCTTCAGTTAAATATCATCTATGTTGAAGAATATTCTATGAGGGAAAAAGATTTTCAAATTTAATGATAAATATCATAGTTTTGAAAACCAAAACATTAAGTGGTAGATTTTACATTTAAGTATAACCTAGTAAAATATGAAGTCATAAAACTTTGTATAGTCTAACTTATAGAAAAAATTCATTAGTGTGTGTTAAATTGAGATTGAAAATTCTCATTCAAGCATGCATATTGTTGCAACCATGTTGTCATGCCTTACGAAATTCTCTTTCAAGCATGCATAGTGTTGCAACCATGTTGTCATGCTTTTGTTTTACATGAAATTCATGGCTGTCTTTTGAAGACATTTATCTACAAAATGATAATTTTTATTCATTTCAATTTGGATATGTTTATCACACAAGTTGACTTTAATAGATGGAAATAAAAAATAGACTATTTAGTATGTAATTTGCATACCTAACAACATATAACAAGTTATACATATCTTCTCAAACAAATTTTGCAAAAGGTAGAAAGAATAATGTATAGAAGCATTATATGCCAATTATGAGATTCGAGACCTTGCAGGTTGCCATTTCTCATGGATAGTGTTTGTAGCTAACATGCATAACCCATTGGTGTTCTCAATTTTCAGCTAAAGGATCCCACCTATTTTTAATCTATCTTCATTAGGATCCAAGGTACTTTTGGGAGGGGATTGCTAAGATCTATTTGATAATATTTGTTCAATGGTCTCATCTACATTAAATAATATCCCTATTTCCAATCAAGTGTTTCCGTATGGTCTCACCCACACTTTTGAATATATGCGCTAGAACAAGTGGATGATTGATTTATAGATTTTTCCAACATGATAACTTTTAAAATAGAGATAATATTTTCATACCTTCAAGCAATGAAATGCCATTATCAACTCAAAGGTTGTGCAAACTTCTCATCATCATTCTCTTATGAAGCATTCTTATCTTTGATTTACCTCCAAAAGCTCTTAACTTTATGTACCTAAATGGATGACTTTTAGGAAGTAGAAAGTCTATTGAACTAAAAAAGGGCCCTATAAAAAATGCCACATAAGCATTGCTCAATGTTGCCCAAGTTCATGTCCATATTATAGGAGTATGTGTTCGAGCAACCATTTTGACTATGGGCAAGTTTTCTTAGACTTGTTTGATGGGCAACCAGAGTCTATGTTTACATTATGGGAGTTTTGGTTCATTACGTTAAGGTCCATTTGTAAGATATCTAGGATGTTGTGGATGCAGACAAGGAAGTAAACCAATAAAAGTATCTTTTACAAGGGCCCTCATAGAGTTGGGAATCCTTCTAATGCAAGCACTTATGATGGGTTTCATACACCATTATGTTGAAATCATGTGATGGCCTTGCCTTAAGGTGTGGTCCACATATGTCTCTCAGGGTATCCTAAAGTGAAATATCCTACTTAATATATGGATAGTTTATGTTATGCATTCAAAGGGCTTTGAAGACCATTTATATTAAATTTAGTTGTCACATTTGCAGGCTCCGCTTATTTTCAGCACTTTGATGGGTGTTGGCACGCGTCAAGGTGTGCCAACGAGGGATTGTTTTTTTTTTTTTTGAAAACTGGTTGCTCGGGTGCCACGTGTCGGGCAACCATTATATATCCCATAAGCTTTTTCGTGGGATTACTCAAAGTGAATATATAACTAAACTTCTCCATTACCTCGCATGTGTGTGGTTGGACATGAAGGTACCTGGCACCCACTGCTTGCCCGGTGCCCATTTGGGCTACCTGGCCGCCCACCTGGTGCCCATTTGCGCTGCCCTGTCCACCGGCGCCACTGTAGGCTACCCGGCGCCCACCTTCAAATTTTTACAAGCACCACCCGTGTAGGCATCGGGGCCACATGGCACATAAACAGTGGGCCCCGTGTGAAGGATTTCAGATCATTCAAGATAGGTTGGTTTAGTATCTTGATATACCATTTAATTTTTCAATTAGAATTTGCAAAGCCTTGTTGTCCTAATATAAATGGGTTCAATTGTCTCATTTTCCATTGATATTTCATTATTTGATGCTTGTGTTGCTTAGCTCTTGAATTTTTTTTTTGTTGTTGTTCTCATTAAATAGCTCTTAGTCTTCCATTCACATTAGAGCAAGAATTATGTGTAAACTTGATATATTTGTTGCCAAGTTATCATGATCAAGATTTTCCATGTTTTAAAATGCAAAAGCTTTATTCAAGTTTTAGTTTGCTCCTACCATTAGTTGCAAGTATCTATCAACTAAGTGTTTTACCATCCCCTCCACACAATCCTTTAGCCATAATCAATCCTACTAATAAGACATAGTTTGATGATCTCTCTATCCTTACTTATGTTTTGAATGATGTTAATGCTTGTCTTGTGCCTTCAACATTGTCTCTTCATGACAATCCATCTGCAATACCTCATTCAAATAGTTCACCAATGGTATCCTATATTGCTTCCACTTCTCTTGAATTGATTGTTGGAATATTTTCTATGGCCAATGATGTTAGTCCTTAGAATAATAAATCACATTTGAATCATATGATCAAGAGAGATTGAAAGATGTCTAAGCGAGAAACTTTGCTAAAGGTGTATGTCAATATGAACAACTAGAGAGTACTTTGCAAGTATCATCAATCATTCCTCAAGCACAAATGATTTGCAACATGAATTAGGCCTTTTGGATTAACCTTTTATAATGATTGAACTATTTCAATCATAAAGTTCAAAAAAGCTAGACTTAAGAAAAATAAAAAATCATAAACAAGTCTTCTTCTAAAAGTTGATGCTTAAATACTACCATATATTAGAGTTTATAGACTCCGTGGATGGTGTTTTTTTCGTTAATAATTGGAAAAAGGGAGAGGCCAAAGTTTATAAGATTCTAGTGTATAGTTTGCATATGTTTTAGGTTGTAAGGAAGAAATGTATTGGTGTCTTAAGAGAAACACTCCTTCTATGATAGCTACCTTGTGTTAAAAAAATTTCGTATTGCCAATGGCCTGCTTTTGTATGTTGTCCATATCGATGCAAAATTAACAAGACAAAAGTATGCGTTATTTCAAACAATATGCATATGATGATTCCAACAACATTGGACTACTAAAATTTTAAAAGATTTGAGTACTTAATGTTTTGGTTTGGAGTTCATTAGTTTCTCTTGAATTGGTTTGATATAATTAGCTTTTATTTAACATTGAAGTGATGCAATCACACATATCTACTCAAAGATATGTCCATGACATAAGATTGTTGTGCGATCTTTTTATTGAAGGACACAACTACTAGGACATTTTAGGAGGGTGTGTGTAGGTTTGCCAATAATATTTTTCTTTTTGAAAGATTTAGCAACATGTAAAAAATAGGAATTGAAGGAGGCTAATAAATAAAGCATAATGACATAATGAATACAAGGACACTTATCTTTTAAAACAAGTATAGAATGATTTCACATTGAAAAGCCTAATCAATTTTTTTTTTTTCATCATGCTCAAATAGTTAAAAAAAGATAAAGTTTCTTTTGGGATAACTAGAACAATGAGCATTAAATTGTTAAAAGCGAATTCTTTTTCTTATTTGGAATGTAGGAATCCAGTTTTGCAAATACAAGGTGGAATACACAATTCATGCAATAAAGAAAAGAAAAGTCTATACACAACAAAATACCAATCCCTGATCATAATAGTTGTTTCTAGTTGCTAAAAAATTTTATCCATAAGAAGGGACAAGATTGTACGATTCTTATTTTGAGATAAATTATAGAAGGTCGATGACAAAGTGTTATAAAAAAAAAGTAAATATGGAAAATATAGGAGACATTATGATGGTTATAGGTGGTGAATGGCTTATATGTGATTAAGCATAAAGTTATTATCTTGTGGACCACCATATTTACATATAAAAAAGAGTTTGATTCTTTGATATCTTAGTTAGATATTCATGGTTGCATGACCAAACTAGTGGGGATGGTACTTTTTGAGCCAAAGTTACTTGGAAATATAATAATGGTGCTACATATTTCAAATTTCAATAGTGAAAACATGATTGCGAGTTACTTGCACGATCAAAAGCACAAAACAAAAATATTAAAACTGTGTCCTCCACTTTGACAAATAAAAAAGACCTCCTTGCACATAAAACATATGATGATGTGGATGGATCTAACAATCTTGATGTTGATGTGATGGGATGGATTCACAAAGCAAATCTGGTCTCATAATAGACAAGCTAAATGGATCCACTTATCATCTATGGAAATTTAAGATGAAGACCATGTTAATTGCCAATGAGTTGTGAGATGTTGTTATAGGTATCGAAGTGAAACCTCAAGATGACACAGTTGATTCAAAAAATGGAAATTGAAGGATGGTAAGGCTTTCACACTAATCATTCTCAATATATCAGATACACAGATTGTCCATGTATCTAAAGCTCAAACTTCGAAAGAAGTTTGAGACATCCTGAGCGCACTATATGACGTGAGAGACATGACTTATAAATTGTATCTCAAAAGGGAATTCTTCTCACACAAGATGTCTAATGGTGATTCACTACAGAATCACGTAAACTAGTTCAAGAATCTCTTGCAATAGATGGTAGCTATCAGATCAACTATCGCTCAAGGTGCAATCATGACATTGTTATCGAGCCTGCTACCTACATATGAAAACTAGGTGATGATCATAATGACACACTCATATTTAACTCTTTCTAGACTAATCACTAAACAAAGGTGCTTGAAACATGAGAAAGACTTGAAACAATATAGTACCTTACTATTATTGTATGTTTTATCATATATTTGATGTTTGATCAAGATCTTGTTGAGTTTGCATCTTCTATGTGTAGTAAACGTTAGATTTCTACATTGTCAATGGTGCTAGTTGTGTTGTAGTTCATAACCAAAGATCAAAGGGACATATTGGATCTTAGTGATCTAATAATTCTTCACATTATGGGTTAGGGATGCCTATATGTAGTGGACATGTGTCAAAATTTGTTGGACATGGACTGATAGTATGCTTACATGTGGATTCAATGCATGGCAGACAGGGTGGGTTCTACACTCTATATATATCCTCACCCATGTCCATTACTCAACTATTATCTAGATTAGGCCCAATCCCTATGTCCAAGGCACCCCCTAATGGTCCAAACCCCCCATTAGGGTCGTAATACCTATGATATATGCCTCTGTTGCATGTCCTTTGATTTCATTTTTTTATATTAAAGTGTCTTATAGAGAGAGAGATACAAGACTGCACTTAGTTCCCCTTGACAAAGTAAGACTAAAATCTTTTAAAGCCTTTATTCATAATCTAACAAGGTAAAATATAACTGAGAAGTACAATAAAGTACCATAAAGCATAACCACTTTGAAGAGGTCCAGCTGATACCTACCACGATCCCACAAAACAAAATCGCTCAAGTTAGTTTAGTGAGGAAGACATGTGTCATAGCTGAACGTCAGTTGTTATACATATCCAAAAGAAGTTATACTACTTGACAGCACTCTCATCAATGCAAGCAACTCATCATTCAATGCTTTCACTCTCAAAATAAAAGTATTTGGACTTTCTTTATTCTTTTGAAAACAAGAAAAGATTTTCCTTCTTAGAGTCAGCACTCTAGAAGTAGACTTGGATTCATAAAGCTTCTTCAATGAATCCCAAGCATCCTTTGATGAAGTATTCTTACCAACTTCCTTGAGAAGCTCATTGTTAGCATTCATCTTTATCATATGCAGAGCCTTCTTGGCCCTCTTGTCATGCCTCCCTTGAACTTGTTGTATTGTTGGTCTCTCCTCCAAACCTACAACAATATCCAAAACATCATTTATCTTAAGAAGTGATTCCATCCTCACTTTCCACAATGAATAGTTACTTGAGGATTCCAACATGACTCCACTTAATGTAGCCATGTAGCAATGATCCGATCCTCTCTTTCAACCTGTTTCAATGCACAAAGCACTCTTTTGAACAACAACAAATGTTTTCAAAAGAAAATCACAAAGAAATGAAACTTCTCAATTCTTTGCTAGCACTTATACCAAGCAAATCAACACATAGAATCATGAAATCTTGATCAACCTATGATCTATCCTCAATCTAATGACTCTTGCCACTTCCTATGATTGAAACACACTCAAATGATGTTCAGTAACCTCACTATCTAGAGTTCCAATCAAAATTAGGGTTTTGACAAAATCACAAAAAAATGATTATTTCAAAACCTACATGCAAATGTCAAAAACTTGATATGCAATCTATTAGCCACCACTTAAGCTATTCCAATGATCCAAAAATTGGCCAAATCCAACATGTGATGTGAGAAATCGGAAATGATCAACATTATAAACCTATATAGGATCTTGATCTACAAAAGGTCCAATCTACATAGGCAAGAAACTCGATTTTGGTGTAGAATCCAATCTAGCATGCTCTAGCATTGATATTTTTCCCAAATCATTGATGGATGTCATTGCCTCCTTCACAACTTAAAACGTCTATTGGTGGTTTTATCCCTCCCACCTACCAAAATCCCTCATGGATTGACCAGACCTTTGCCACCTAACATGGATCCTCCACTTTTACTATCAACACAAATGATGGTACGTTCATGATGATCCAACCCCTTGACACAAAATTGTTCTCGACCAATTGTTGTCGGCGGACGACACAAATTTCTCCTCTATGAGTCCGGTCCAGGTGCCTAGGTGCATCGCACAATTTTTATAGAACGTTTACCACTAGTGCAAACCTCCACCACCACCTTCCTTGACTCCTTGTCAAACCTTGCAATCCAAGCGGGTTATAAACTCTCGTTCTCAGCCTCAAAATTGTAGGTCCATTCCCTAAAACACACCTTGACTCGATTCCAACCACAGTTCAAATGGTGGGAGAAGGTATTCCTCATTGAACTCTGTGCACTGGAGGTCTACTTCGCAGTGCCTCATCACCTTCAAGATGATCCTACATATCACCTGGTCAAGAGACGTTTGCCTTGGGCTGATGCATCCACTATGGATTAGGGGTTGCCAAAGAAGGAGGATTTCCAGCGAAATCTTTACGTTTTTTATGCAAAGTACAAAGATAGCCCCAATTGAGTGGTAGCAAAAGCAATCGAGAACTGTCAAATTTTTGCACTAATCTCCAAAGTCTCTGCTGTAGGGGACAATTGTTTCAGTGATTTTTTGTTTTATCTTAATCAAGTGTTCAAACTCGGTCCTGAATAGTTTCCCATCTATCGTACCTACCATTGCGCCACTCTTGGTGCAACACACTTTTTGGTGTAGATGGATTGCTGGGGCCTCACCCAATGGCTGCAAGGGATGCACCCCGCGTTCAGTCCCATCTCAAAAATGGGGCATTTGCAGGCGTTACTCCATCAACAGTTCGCCTTTATGATCTCCACATGCATAAGGACGAACCGGGACGTGGAACAACAACATTTCAACCATGCTGCCATGTGGGCCAAAAAATAATCGCCATCTCTCTCTCTCTTATGTACTCTCTATTCTTAAAAAAAAAAAAGCCCAAAAAGGCATACAAGGAATCTTTATCTATCTCACTCATGCATGTCCTTCAAAAAGTGGAGGCATTTCAAATGCAATTTTTTCCATTCTATGGTGGAGGCACCCCACTTAATTCCAGCAATTTTTTGTATGATACAAGTTTGCTAGCAAGATATTCAAATGAATAGCTTTCTAGTTTTTTATTCACAAAGCTTGATCCATTCTTAGCTTTTGGCTTTCTTGGAGTGCCATCATCATCACATAAATTAATTACCTCTTTCTCTATAAAAAGGAGATTCATTTTAAATATTAGTGATAGTGGCCAAGAAAGTGGACACAAAAAATAGTTCAGGTAGTTTAAACTCCAGATTACATGCATCGATAGAAAGTGATATTTTTTCCTAATAGATAGAGCTCATACTTCATATTTAAGCGCTACCAAATTCAACCTAGCAACCAACAAATTTGTGCCTCATACAACATGCCCTCCTAGTTCTTAGACTTCCAAGTACTCACTACCTATGCAATGAAGTACTCACTACCAATGCAATGAGGACAAACAATATATTGCACTTTGGACCTCCATGTCTTACCTATTGAAAATTAGATCTATTTAAGAAAATTGGAATAAAAAAGACAATAACAACATGAGATACAATTAAGAACAAGCAAGTGACATAGGCCCAAAGAATTGAATCTTCTTAGCCCACAAGTAAAAAGTAGCATATAACAACATAACAAAATCTAAAGCCTACCAACAAATTTTTTTTTAAAGAATGTGCCCTTTGTGCAGTCTATATTCTAGAAAAAAAGCAATACAATGAAACAACTTGAAACCTTAGAAGAAACAATCTCAATACCTTCCACTGAGAACAACTGCAACTTGTTTTTACCATATGTATAGATTAGATGCCACTGTAAACCAAGACAAGAGTAATGACTAGGACATATTGGGACCATACGAAAAGAAGCAATCAAACTTGGGAAACAAAATTGACAAAGCTGATAAACTCCAATTGGTCTTAATTAGAAATGTCTCTTGTTCAATATTGATGTAGAAGCCACATGATTAGCCGCAGAGACTTTTGCTCTAGTTAACCACAACAAGTGTGATAGTGGCACCAAATGAGTTGGGACAAGTCAATAACAAAATGCCAAGAGAAGATTGATGAAAACAATCAATGATCTCAAGGTGTAGGAGACGAGCTAGCTATAAGGGATTGGCTTTACAAAGAGTTCACTAGATACCAAAATTTCAAGAGCTTTAGGCTTGAAGTTTCATAAAAATCATAAGGGGCTATCAGGCTTGAAAAGAATCAAAATTTGAAAGTGATTACAATTAATCTTGAAAATGTCCATTGGCTAAAGCATAGAAAAACAAGCATGTTTTTTATGGCTTGCCAACTTGAGGTCCCACAACAAAAAGATTAAGGCCAAGAGTACATTGAAAGGTGTAGAAAGTGCTTCACAAGCTCTAAACAACAATTTCGGACATACCAAATTCAAATAAAGCCTTAAAAAGTCATGTAAGTACTTTACAAATAAGCTCAACAAATCCGACAACTTTACAATATAAGACACTAGTGTCCACGACCAAAAAGAACTCAAATATTTAGCTAAAGGACTAGAAACAAATCATTTTAGCTTGCCCATGAGTTCTTTTTGTTCTCAAGGCCTGCAAGTCACATGCTTTTTTTTAGACCCCCATAGTCAAGAGCATTTTTTAATTCTAGTGGACAATACCATTTGGGACTAAAGGTTATGTGAATGGTTTTGACCCCACTCATTGGTCCCCCTCCAAAACAATGCACACATACTCTCTCTCTCTCTCTCTCTCTCTCTCTCTCTCTCTCTCTCTCTCTCTCTCTCTCTCTCTCTCTCTCTCTCTCTCTCTCTCTCTCTCTCTCTCTCTCTCTCTCTCCATGCTTCTAAATTTTTTTATCTGTGTTGTACTTTAAAAAAGTCTAAATTCAAGCATGATCTATCCCATTGTACCTTGTTATGCACATGTTGCTTTGAAAGTCATTTGAATATACTTCACACATTGTTGTACCTTGTTGTACACATGATGTCCTATAGTTCTTTTAATTATTTTTCACACATGGATTTGATGAGTTTAGGCTTAAAAGACTATTATACTTTTCCTCCCTCTAGCTTCATATAGGTAATGTTAAGATGTTATCTATTAGTAACTCCTTCACTCTAGTTCTACATAGGTAAATGCAGAGCTATAATTTTCTTCTCATGTGTGACCTTGTAGCAAGGTAGGTTTTGTGAGCTTAAAAAGAACTTTTGGGTGGAGATGTTTTTGTGCTTATGTTCTCGTCTTTTTCGTCAAGCAAAAAACCTTTTAAGACCTTAAACATTTCAAAACACAATTACAATTCACAGACTTTGACACAAATTCCAGCCCCCATCCCACTTTTGTTTTTAGGATATTTGAATTAGTTGAACTACATCATTTTTGAGGACAATAAAGTATACCATTGCACCAACACCATCTTGAGTTCAAAGATTTTGTAGCTATTACACAATTTTGCAATCAATGACTAATAAATCTATCATCAATAACAATGGCATTTCCAAAAAAAGCAGGTCAAGCAACTAAATAAAGTTTTCTAATTGCCAGTTTAGATGTAGTCACTCTTCTTGGCCCTTTTTTGTAGAACATTTTTGGAGTCTTAATTTTTTTTCATGAGTAGAAGGCGACTACATTGCACACAAATTTTGGCTTTTTATCAAAAAACAATCATAAATTATGCAATTTGTAAGGCGTATTAGCTATAATATGAAGATCCTTTCCTAGTTTTTTTTTTCTATCTCTTGAGAGACTCATGGAAAATTGTATGTCACTTTATTATATGTGAGTGTGTCCTCCTAACTTTGAAATATCTTCTTTAAATTTGCTCCTAGCAAGTGCTTTTCTCATTAGCATAACATGTAAATTGTTAAAACAAATTGCTTGTAGACAAGAAAGTAGAATTGAGTGCAAGGTCCAAGCTTTACAAGTGTATTGAAAAATAAGAAATAGTGATGCTTTGAGAAGAATAGCTACTTCAGGGTTTATTGTGCTCTTATGTGAATGCTTCTATAGTCTCATTATTGTGCGTTTGTGGTTGGGAAGAAGAAGAAGAGCAAGTGCTTCTTTTGTGGCAAGAAAGGCCAATATGCCTCTACTTTCTTCAAGAAAAAGAACCAATTCAAGCAAGCTAACCTCACTAATGAGAAAGAGAGTGATGCTAATGATAGTGATATGGAGGACTCACTTATGATGTCTAGTTTTTCTTCCTCTCCTTTCAAGTGTGATAAATTGTGGTGGATTGATAGTGGGGCTAGTTCCCATATGTCTAGTTCCAAAAATTCATTTGCTAGTCTCAAGCCTTATGAGGGTACTGCAAATGATGGTGAGTGTAGAATTGAAGGAATAGGAAGTATTCCATTAAATGTAGCATCATCAAAAGTTTTGTGTCTCAATGATGTGCTTTATGTGCCAAAACTAACAAAGAATCTCATTAGTGTTGGTCAATTATTTGAAAATGGTCTTGATGTCAAATTTGATGTTGACACATGTATAATCAAGAGTGAGGATGAGATGATAGCTAGAGGATCTAGATGTGGGGACGTCACCCTTTATAGGAGTCTTATTGGCTCCCTTATATGGTTTACAATTACTAGGCCAGATTTAAGTTTTAGTGTGCATAAAGTAAGCCAATTCATACAAGATCCAAAGGTTTGCCATTGGAAATCGGCCAAAAGGATCTTGAGATATTGACAAAGTGGATAGACTATATTTATTGGAGGCAATCTTTGTCTTGGTTGTCCAAGAAACAAGATACTATATCTTTATATTCATGTGAAGCCGAGTACAAGGCCCTTACAACTACTAAGGAGGTATTATATGGATCAAGAGGCTACATATGGAGCTCAAGTGCATCAAAGAAGAAGATCTACCAATTGTCAAGTGTAAAAATATTCCCACTCAATCTCTTGCCAACAATCCTATTTTTCATGCAAGAAGCAAACATATTGAGATTTCACACCACTTTGTAAGGGAAAAGGTCATTGGAGGAAAAATCAACTTGGAGCATATCGGATCATCATCATGTATAGCTGATTTCCTCACTAAACCATTTCTCAAGAGTGCCTTCATCAAGTTTAGATCTAATCTTGGCTTGATTCCAACATCTATGTTAAAGTAGATAGATATCTTTTAAGGAGGAGTTTGAAATTGTAAAAGTCATCTATCTTGAGGTTTGGGGGTCCTCTATCAAAACCACTCATTGTACACTTGTAAATAAGTGATTAGGCCAAATTTAGAGTTGGATTAGCTCATGACATTGTAGGCTACTTACACTTGGCTTGATGATAGAGGTCTAGTGACATAGCACTTCTTGATTTCATTTGTCAATTTGGACACATCATATTGTAAGATGCACCAAAATGGTCCAATCATTGTAAGAGGTGGCATGTAGGTGGTCCAATCAAAGTAAGAGGTGATTTTAGAGAGGTCCAATCATTGTGTACTCCATTACCACTCTTCATGGATCTCGAGCTACTATGAGTGAGAGCGAGATTGAGTCTACACTTAGTTTTTTGATGAGAAATTTGGAGGTTGCATGATCCAACACTTACATTACTTTTCACATTCTCTCTCTACTTGAGAGCTTGATGTAGCATTCTTTCTCTACCCGAGAGCAAGCCAAAAAATTGTACCTAGTTTTGTTTTTCCAAAGTTGCCTCTCATTATGTGTGATGAATGGTAAGTGATAGATGCATGCCAATGTTGAGTGCTCTTGCTAAGATTTTTGGAGCTACATTGCTTGTCTTGTGAAAGATAGATCTATGTGCAATCACACACATCTTAGGAGATCATTCACATTGTTTGAGATGTCGGACTCCTCACATGTGTGAGGTTTTATGCATGTTGATTTCTTGGGCTCTTGGGTTCAGCTTCGTGATAGTTTACATGGCCTCCTATTTCCTCATCAGTTTGGTTGCGCTACTCTTGACGGTTGCAAGACAGTCGTACATGCTTTGCGTACTACCTTGGATCTTCATCGAAATTGGGTTGTCCTCAAGTGGAAAAGTACACATGAGTGAATTGTTTCAATCATTTATTGACCATACAAAGTATTGTAAGGCTTCAACATCTATACAATGTCAAGAAAGAAAAGCAGTTTGTGCAAAGGTGAATATCGGTTCAGATACACCAAAAGTCAAAAATCTATGACAAATATGAGAAGTGCTCTCAAACCACAATGAATCACTCAACATGGCTTCATATAGAGCATCTAAGACGTCGTTCACCCTCAAAGAAGGTAAAACATTGAGACTTCATGCATTGATTAGAGAGGAAGATTCAAATGTGTTCAAAAAGTCCAATTTTGCAAAGTCTCGACAAATGAGGCAACAATGACATGTCTTGCACTTTTGGAGATTAGAAACCCATTTAGCTTCAGAAGGAAAGAGTAACATTTAAACACAATTTGTAAGATATCAATAAATATCTTGCTAAATTTCAATTGTTATACATGTATTTGTGACGAAAATAAATATTTTATATCTTTATTCAATATTAACAATATTTTGTGAATTATTTTACATTGGAAGGAGAATGTCGTTAAATATATCTAAGTCGTTGACTATGAATCTCTCTTGAAAGAAGCAAGGTTGAGAAAGCAGCATAGTCAAAGGGAAGAGATGAATTGAGAAAAGGGGTAGTGAGGAGGATATTGATGATGACTCAAATTCAATTGCTAATGATAAAAATCATGATTTAATTCTTTAAAACTTCTAAATACATATTGTAATAGAGAAAAAAGACATCTCCTTTTGAAAAATGAAAACCTATGTTGTGCTCTATTTTTGAGAATAAAAATGTTCTTTTCGCTTTATATCTATTGTTGCAATTTTCCTAATTTTTGTTAATGCAACACTCTTTATGTCCTTTTATGTAATGATTTAAAATTATTAATGCAATGTATTTAATTCTTTGTTTTATGATGCCTCAAGTCCATCTTTCCATCTATCAAACTATCCTTCTTCTTGTTATAATCCATCTATCAAACCGAGCCCATTCATCCATTTGTCTATGACATGCTTAATCAAGGCATCCATTAAAACCATCTATATATCAATCACAACCATCCATTTATCAAAACTTTTCGTCCGACCAACTTTTCAAATTCCAGTAATTAAAATCTATCCATCAATTCATCAAACAATCAATCCATTTTTTTAAAAGCTATCCATCTTCTTACAATCCAACTATCACATTGTTGATTAATCCATCTACAAAATTCGTGATTAATTCATCTATTAAAAATGTTCATCTATTTGTTAGAACCATAGATTGCCTTATCTATTCATTTAGCGAATCTTTATTATTCCATCTATCAAAAGCATTGAATAGACAATCTATAAAAAAAAATCCATTTGTGCATCCGCCTAACTCAAATATGTCATTTTTGCCCTTTGGCTTCGAACATAATTTCCCTTTTTGCTTATAACTTTCATTGTTCTCTTTTCTCCCAATTGTAATTTTTTTAAAATCATTCCTCTTCTTTCAACCCACCTATCAAATTCATTGAATAGTCAACTCATTGATCAAGCCCATCTTTTTATCTTTTGAAATCTACCAAGTATGCATCTTTCTAAAATTTAAATATCAAAAAGTGTCCATTCACCAATTTATTGAACAATCAATTCATTTTCAAAATGCATCGACCAAATCCTCGAACAATCCATCTACCAAAGCCTTAGTCAATCCATCTATCAAAAAAACCATCCATTCATTGAATCCATTCATCCACTTATTTATCCATCTTTCAAATCCTTAAATCAATCTATGTATTAAAATCATTAAAGAAACAATCTATTGAAAAAAATTTCATCAATGCATTCCACAAAACAATAGATATCCTAAATAATTTCAATAGACAACAACTTTCTCAACGTGGTGAGTTGATGTATCATGATTGAGTTTGGATCCTACCCCCCATTAAGTTCTTTGTGATCCCACAAGTTGGTAACTTTAAGAAGCATTGACAAAAAACTTCAAACAAGTGAATTGGTGTATCATGCATGAGTTTTGGCTCACCCACCTTGATTCGATTATCTATGATCCCATAGATTGATAATGCCAAATAGCATTAACCAAAAAAATCTATATAATCATATATCAATCCATCTATGAAATTCTATATCAATACATTTTACCAAATATTTTTCATGAACAAATAAAAAATACCACCATCTCTCTCTCTCTCTCTCTCTCTCTCTCTCTATTGTCAAAACAGAGGCCATGAATTAGCTTTTTGCTAGTTTGTGCTTTTTATTTGTTTGTTGCAAATGAAAAAACTACATGCCAAGTGAGCTACTCAAGTGGGAGCATGGCTACCACTGTGAGCATTGAGTTTCCCTTGTGGTCCTAGTTTTAAATGCTTGGCTAAATGTATGATTCAATATTATAATGGATTCAGGATTTGAGGCAAATAGTAGCATCAATCTGCAGGGGTTATTTCTCATCCAATGAGAGCTTATTAAAAACTGGTTGAGCGACATTGCTGTAAGAGGTTGAAGGTTCAAATAACTGGGTTAAGTAGCTGATTCCTTTGGATAATGCTGTTAGAATGCATTCATCACATTCACAAGTCACGCTTCAAGGCTCAAACAGGTAACATAGATACAGACGATTATTTACCAGAAACGATTCCCCAAGCCTGATGTGACAGTCATCTAAATCCAAAGGAGCCGACTGGAACCCCTTCAGAAGAGAAGAACAATGCGACCATAAAAACTACTCAATAACTTTCCCTCTCTGTTGAATCTAATGGACAGCCGGACGTCTAGTCTCAGCCTGCGTATTCCCAGCTAGCAGAGATGAGTAACCTCAGGAAACTTTCAACGAACTCTAGGCCTGTGGCTTGTTATAGAAATCCATAAACAGTAGTAGTAGCAATCTGAAGACAATAGACCTGTAAGGTTTTGGAAGACCTTGGAAGTCGCCAATTCCAAAGGACATATTCTAAAGTTTCAGACTCAATATGCCAAAAGAAGTTATCTCAAATAACAAGATATTATACAGTTGTTCAAGTGAGTTTGAATGGAGCGTGTGGTGTCACGTACGCTTGATTTTCCTCAGAAGTTAGATCGACTGAGGGACAAGCATCATTCAGTAGAAAGATTAAGGCAAGGTCTGGGTCAAAAGGTGACGAGAGGCACTACGAAGAAGGCACGTGCACGGCATAAATAGCATGACGTATTTGAACTTGAGTGCGTCGGTTGATATTTTGACATAATTTTTGTCCTGTTTGCCTCGTAGTAACCCGACATCCACAAGTTATAGTCTTCATTTAGCACTGTATAATCGTTACAATCTTTTCCTTGTCTTGTCCAAAACAAGGAGATCTTTCTACAATAATCATGATATGATTCGTAGATTCACTTACAACGATGCAGTAAACGAGTTAGCAGATGTTTAAGATAAAGCAGATAAGAAGAGATAGCATGAAACAAGTTACGTTGCAAAGAGGCAACAACTAAATTGACTGTAACAGTTGATGCAATGAAGCAGTTTGTTTTTGTCAAACTTCCGTCATTTTAGATAAATAGGATGCTATACTCTAGTCCAAAAGTTCTGATCGAACTTTTTATAGCGAAAAGCTCCTCATGAACATGCAGAAAGATCCAACCAAGAGATGCATGACAAGAAAAGACTCGAACTGACCTCGAGCTCTTGAATTTATCAATATATATGATGAGGGTGGAAGACATTTCCGCGACAGAGTTAAGGCCTCAATTCTAAGCATCAATCTCTAAGATGCCTTAGAAGTATTCTTATGAAAGTTGAATAGATTTTTAAATCTTCCTATAACTAATCATGATGTCCGTCTGAATCTGTTCTCCTCTTTTTCGAGGAGCTGGCTTCCTCCTTGGACACGTTTGCGACCGACCTGACCTCGTCTTGGGAGTGTTCAGAATCGTCCGAATCTTCTGCAGAGCATGAAGCGCTGGGGACGTGCATAATCTCCGTCATGACTTCATGCGCCATTAGTTCGGTATGTTGAAAGGTTTCATTCTGTACCCAGATATCTTGAATCCGCGCGGGTCGAGGCTCGATTACAGGATTGAAGGCCCTCACAGCGAGAGGAAGCTCAGGAGTTCCAGGATCCTCTACTAATTGTAAACTCAAGTTATATTTTGTCTCTAAAACTCCACTTAAATCATCTATAAAAGATCTTCTATTTCCGGGTAAATTGAAAACAATCACTCCTCGATTTGCAGGCTCTCTAGCAAACGCACCCTCGAGGACAGCCAAATTATCCTGAATAAGGCTATCCTGGGAGGAGCCAGACTGAACCTCAGGATTATTTCTAGCTGTACTCGAGCTTGCTTGCGAGTTACCTTCCGGCTCTTCAACTCTGTGCATGCTGCCCATAATAATCGTCAATCAATCTTCCAGCTCTGCCTTATATTCCAATCCAGGCTCACACAGTCGCTTTCGTCTTCGCAAGTCAGCTATCAAAAAATAGATCGCATGCTACAAAAGATTAAAAATGCCTCTTCGGGTAAGACGCAAGCACTCCATCCATACCTTCTTCAGATTACTCCAGTCACTGCTGCTACCGAAGGTGGTGGTGAAATCGAACCCAGAACAGTGCCTTTCAGCGCCATCACTTCCTTCACCAACAACACCATCATCAAATACAAATCCATCAACCTCTTCACTCAAATCAGTCACAGAATGGTTACGATCGATCATCTTTTCTCACAAAGAAAATGAATGGATCGCGAGAGAGAGAAAAAGAGAGCGAGAGAGCGAGAGAGAGAAAGAGAGAGATGATGTGACTGGAGAACCCTCCGCACTCGATAAAGGTACAAGGTAGACATAAAAAGGAACGGTGCAGGATTTAGCAGCTTCCATCGTACGGCTGCAGATGCTCCGCAGTTACTCGGCGGTTTGTGGGGGCGACGGGCTGACGGTCGCCTTGGTCCTGCCGGCAGTTGACTGCATGCCAATCGTGGCCACATGACAAAGTAACAAGACAAAACGCTGAAAATGGTGGGTCACCTACTTTCATTCATATTTCTACTTAAAATACACACACACACTCCACTCTCCACTCTTCAACTCATAATATATGTTGCTAATTTTCTCTTCCTAATCTCTAATTCAAAAAAGAGAGAGAAAAATAACAAAGACCTAACCCTAACTCTAACTCACCCACTCGGTCACCATTTGTGAAACCTCTCTTTCTCTCTAAAATTTTTGAGAACAATTCACTCTCTCTCTCTCTCTCTCTCTCTCTCTCTCTCTCTCTCTTCTAGGGGTCTCTCTCTAGACTTGTTGAACAATTTATTTACCACACGGGTTCTCATCTCATCTCATATCTCTCTGCCTCTCTCTCTCTCTAGATTCCCATTTTTGGTTCATTTTTTTAGCTCCAAAACCCAAATCTCAACTCAAGGTTTCTTGGGAGCAGATTTTCTCGATGCCCTCATTGACAAAGATGCAACTAACTTGATAAATATGCCAGAGTCATTTTAAGGTTTGTTTATGGGACAAAATGTTGAAAATATTCAAATCTGTCTCTCTCTCTCTCTCTCTCTCTCTCTCTCTCTCTATATATATATATATATATATATATATATATAGTTTGTGTGTATGTGTGTATGCGTGCGCGTGGGGGGACAAAGAACTTGCTGCTTGAAGTGAAAATTCATGCCCCCTCGGAACTTGCTCCATGAAGTGAAAATTCCTGACTCCTTTAGTTGTCGCACATAGGCTCACGTCCACATTCACCTTGAGAAAATGATATGCTTATCTCCACAATCTAAAGATCAAAATTTATTTTCTTAAATGTATGGGACCCACAATGTCCATGTCAAGTCATTGCATAAAATGTATTTCAAATCTCAAAAACTTTGTAGCACCAACATGAAAGGAAGCACAACAAATATGTGCATCAAGGAAGCGTGCTTTTTTTGAGAGTGCATGTAGCCATCATCAACATCTCTCTCTCTCTCTCTCTCTCTCTCTCTCTCTCTCTCTCTCTCTCTCTCTCTCTCTCTCTCTCTCTCTCTCTCTCAAAGTAGGTGTTACATCTAGGAAAATGGTTTGAAAATCATTCCACAAAAAAAGAATTATTGAGGGTCAAGATCATGATGCAAGCTTGGATTGGATTAAGGTAATAATCCCCAAGGAACATTGAAGGTGGCATTATACTCATTAAAATTTGTTGATGGAATTTTTCAAAAAGTTCCATATAGCGAACTTTTTTTGGTACAAAAAGCATGAATTTTTATATGGGGAAATAAGTGGTGGTGAACCACCAAATAACACCATTTGGTCAAGATGCACTCAAAAACATAAACATGTACATGCTAACCAACTTAGGGTTGGTGGTGGTGTTGATGGTTGTTTGGAATGATTGCTTTGGAAAAAGAAATTTTAGCCCATTGTTTATGACAAGATGCAAAAATTTGCGCCATCATAACTTTCAACAAGATATCCAAAGCAAAGCATAAGCCACATGTCATGATATTACAAATGCCCTTCATAAAATAAGTCACTATAATATCAATATTAATGCCAAATGCCATCATATGTTATAAAATTGTTAGGCTATTGCGATCATTTTGCTCACGTGAGATCTCTTTAAATTCCTAGTACTCTAGATGTTAAGAAGGGCTTATGTCAATTGTATGTGGAAAAACTCCATAATATGTTCATAGTTTTAACTTTATCTCATTATTGTACTCATTTGTTGATTTTTTGGACAATTTATCTTAAACAAATGGTGTCTTAGACATTGAATTGTTTGATCAAGTAAAGGCTAGTGGGTTGAGTTTTGTAAAGTCAAGGCCAACAAGTAAGAGTGTTCATTATAGTCACATTGATCGAGGCTCGAACCCCCCACCCTCTGCACCTTCTTAATAGCCTTGTGCTACATGTTCTGGCATAACCTATTATTTGATGTGCAATGCACATTTGTACATAACAAATGACAATAATAGTAGTCATGAATAAAGTGATACCAAATAAAGAAATTCATTTGACAAAGAAGGTTAAGACCAATTTTGATGGATACACCTTATTCTTGAACTAGTTTTGGTAAGTATGTGAGAGGAGTTCAATTTTTTTGTTCAAAGCTACTAGATAGGAGTATATTATATGCAATTGTACATACACAAAAGGAAACATAGAAGAACCTCAATATGTACAAAATCCATGGAAGGACGACATTGAAAATACACACAAGAAATAGGCTCACACTATGCAAGGAGTGTTTTGAAAATTGTACTTTGACAAGAACGTTGGAGCATACCACAAAGGTACTCTTTTGATATTTGTGAATGTTTTAAATGAGAAACTGTCATTGATAAAGATTGGATAAAAATTACTTGCATTTTGCAAGACAAAACAATCCTAGAAATGTGACATATTGTTGGCATTTCTTTCCTCACCTCAAGGTTTGGATATTCATAATTTTACAATTTACCATTGACAATTTTCTCTCGAATAAAATGATAGTGTATTTCGATGTGCTTGGTTCAAGCATGTAAAACTGGATTTTTGGCAAGGTGAATGCAGCTTTGATTGTCGCAAGATATAGTAGTAGCATTCAATTGTGACTGACCTAAATCCACAAGCAATCTTCGTAACCATACCGCTTCTTGTGTAGCATTGCTGAGTGCTAGATATTCAGCTTTTGTTGATGATAAAGCTACTCTAGGTTGCCTTTTGCTGCTCCATAAAATTGTAGTTGTACCATAACTGAATGTATGACCACTGGTAGATCTTCTGTCATCAATATTCCCTGCCCAATCGGCATTTGTATAGCCTACCAAATTGGCGCTTCAGGCTGATCATACTTCAAACCAAAATTCAATGTCCCTCGAATGTATTTGAGAATACGTTTAGCAGACTTCCATTGTGCTTGACTAGGATCTTGCATAAATTGACTAACAACACCAACATCATAAGAAATATCAGGTCATGTGTGTGTCAAATAAATCAAACTATCCACTAGCTGTCTATACAAATAAGCATCCACTTTCTCAAATTCATCATATGCAGTAAGCTTCGTGTTGACATCCATAGGTGTACTCAAGGGCTTACAATCCTGCATATTGAACTTATAAAGCAAATCTTGTGCATATTTGCTTTGTGTAAGAAAGACCATTTCTTCTTTTTGCCAAACTTCAATGCCAAGACAATAGTGCATCAATCCTAGATCACTCATGTCAAAAGCATTGGAAAGATTTGATTTGATTTCATTAATTAACCTCTCATTACTTCTTGTAATAATCAAATCATCCACGTACAACACAATGAACACTATATCTGAATCTTGCCTTAGAATGTAAAGATTAGGATCAGCATCACTCTTTACCATTTTCCTTCGCTTGAAGTGCTCATCAATGCAAGAGTACCATGCTCGTGGTGCTTGCTTCAATCCATATATGGCTTTGTTGAGTTTACAAACCAAATAATCTCTTCCTGGCTCAACAAACCCTTGAGGTTGCTCTTAATATACCTCTTCATCCAATACTCCATTAAGAAAAGCAGATTTGACGTCCATTTGCTAGATTTTCTAGCCATAGAAAGTAGAAATTGCAATGATAGAATGAATAGTTACCATTTTGGCTACAGGTGCGAAGGTCTCCTCAAAGTCTATACCTTCCTGCCGCTCAAAACCTCTTGCAACTAATCGTGCCTTGTACGTGTTGAGTTGCCCATCCGCTCCATACTTCGTCTTGTAGATCCACTTACATGTGATAGGCGTCCTACCATCAGGTAGCTCAACCAAGTTTCATGTTTTGTTCTATGAAAAATGCAAAAATAAGCTTGGTAGAGGCCAAAAATCTTGTATATAGATAAACACACATGTGTGGAGCCTGTTCCCACGTGTGAAACTAGTGTACTTGTCATGTACCATAATCATATGTGTTGTACATATGATTTAATTCAAGTTCTAGTGGCTAAAATGGCCAAAAACTAGTTTTCTAGACATATGACACATGGCATCAATCTATTGATTGCATGAGCCACATCCTTTGGTTATGTGTCATATCCCATGTGTAGAGGACAACTCACACGTGTGGAATAAGCTGAAGTAGGCAAATTTTGACTTCTAGAAGATTTCCAAGTAGATTTCCATATAGAAGGAAAATGGACCAAAAGAAGGTTTTGTCCAAGTGTCAGTTTTGCATGATGAATCATCATATGACAAAGCACATTCACACATGTGGGATCAGAGGGATGATCAGTACCACGATCTCCCACTTATTGTATATATAGAGCCACATTTGGCCATAATCATTGTGAGACACCAATCTTGGTTTTGGAAGCAATTTTGTGCCAATCTCTCCATTTGTCTTGATTTGTCTTGATTGTTTTGAGGTTCTATCAATGTGTACTTGATTTTCAAGTTGGAGTCCGTACTTAGACAGTGTTTCGCACGTCTGAAACCAGAAAGTACACCTACCTTCTATAAATGATTGTTCTTGTTAGGATTGTGTGTCTAGAATTGATCTAGATTGATCTTAATCTCAAGTAGATCGATCGATCAAGTAATTTGACAACCAATCCCTCTTGAGGATCAGATTAGGATCCACTCTTGGTCCTTTTTGTACTTTTTGCACATGGTATCAGAGCCTAGTACAAGAGATTTTGTTGAAATTGATAGGGTTAATCCAAATCCATGCCAAAATTAGCAGTTTTTTGGAAATTAGTCAAATTTTGTGTAGCGAGTTGGATTTGATAGCTATCCTCAAAATTTTTGGTCCAGATCTTGTTGTGGGCTGTAGGAACCCTTTTCACACGTGTGAGGTCGTACCGCTCCGATTTTAATTGAGAAATCTCAAAAAATTGTAGAATTTGACTCACATACCCAATTTGAGTGATTTTGGTGCAAAATCAAGCATTTTCTATATAAATTCAATCCCTTGATTAGTTATTGGATTAGATCAGCCAAAAAATTAAAATTGAAGCTTGAATTAGGTGCATTATTTGAGTGCATGTTGAATTTGAGAGTGGTTTTGCCAAAAATCATAGATTAAGGAGTGATATGCAAGGTGAGAGGATGAAATCCACTGTACCATCACTCTAGATTTGTTCAAGAGCGATAGGGTCAAGTTTAGAAGCATCAATTTGCTAGAAAACATCCTTAGATCTGTCCTCCAAGTGAAACCTTTGAGAGTTTTTAGTGCATATAGAGCATCTATGCAAATCTTTATTGTAGAATTTGACATATATTGGCTTAAATTGAGAGTTCTAGAAAAGAGATTGAGATCCAAGTCACATTGTTCAGCCCTACTTAATTTGTTTGAGTGATTGTAAGGTTTGAGAAGAGTCATTAAGGTGTCTATGGCAAATGTGTAGAGAGAGATCCAATTTTCTAAGAGTTCCTTCCTTTGTAGAGGGCAAGATCTAGAAGCTCATTTTGTGTTGTTATTGGTGGAGAGTTTGTCTCTTCCTAAGTGATCAAATCTTTCTAAGTGGCATTAGATCTTTGAAGCACAATATCTTAGTGAGAAAAATCTCAACTTTTGATTTTGAATTTCATTCCAAGTCTTAAAAAATAGAGTAATTGGTGGAATCCAATAAGAGTGATTGAATTCAATTTGTTGAGCAAAAATTGACATAGTATGTATGAAACTCAAATTAGTTCTATTCAACTTCCTTTGTGAGAGTGTGAGGGTCAATTTGTGATCCCATTTGATGTCTAGAATGAGCAGGAGTCCATATTTGAGTATTTATGCATGGTTGAGATCTTTGTGAATCTCTAGTTGTCTAATTTTTAAGCTTTGTGAAAAATTGGTGGTATAGTTTGTTTTCAAATAAAATCAAATTCATTCTAAATCTCAAGAATGAGATTATTTGGGTAAAGAGTGAGTCCAAAAGAAGTGATTAAGATTGATTTTCAGGTGTTTGAAACAAAACCCATCTTTTGTTCAAGAATCTCAAGTGTTGAGAGAACTAGTCAAGTAAAAAGGAAAATCTAGGTGTCAAATCTTTCATATCCATTTCAACTTTTAAAAGAAAGAGTCATTGGTATTTGATGATTCCAATAGGAGATTGGGTCTGATTTCTTTAGTGATTTGATTCAAAGATTGTGTGCTTTTGTCTTAATGATCAAAGCAAAGTTTCCAAGTGACTAGTCAATACTGTGAAGATTGATTCTTAGGTTTGTGAGCTAGATCTTTTCTAGATCCTTCTAGATTGTTGAAGATGTTCAAATCTAGTCTCTTGAGAGTCACAAATTACATTTGTAGAATCATATCACAGGTTTTTATTCACATAGCATCAATAGGTGGCATCCTATTGAAGGAAAGAAAGGATCCTAAGTGCAACCTTTGTGGCAAGGAAGGATATTTTTCCTCAAGATGCTACAAAAAGAAGACCAATCCATCCAAGGAGAACCAAAGCAAGGGGGCCGAGGTAAAGGATGGAGCTTCAAGTTCGAAATGCAAATACAAGAAGGACAAGTCCAAGGAAAGGTGTTTCCTTTGTGGAAAGGTGAATGAGGCTTGGAGTCTCTCAAGGACTTGCAAGATTTGTCTTCAAGAGTCCATCACAACACATGTCAAATCTGTTGAAATTTTTCATTTGGGAGTGCATAATATCACTTTCATGAAAGTAACTTGGATTTATTTTGTGTCCTTGGAAAGTATTTTGCTTAGAACTTTAGATAAGGTCAAACTTATTGTTATGATCCAAGAGAAATCAATCAAGAATAAGGAGCAACAATCACAAAATGAAAATAGTTTCATTTATGCTCTCATGTCAATTTATGAAGAACCATTTTGCTTTGAAGAGATTTTTGTATCTCAAAGGTGGATTAAGGCAATACTAGTTGAGTGTGATGCCTTAAAATATAGCAAAGCATGTTTTCCTTGTAAACTTACATAAAATATGAAGTCAAGAAAATATAAATATCTTCATAATGTAGGATCTTTTGGTTTCAATAAGATCATGAATGATGTGTTCATTCATAAAAATGAAAATTGTAAGTTTTCAATCTTAAAGGCAAGTTGTAAACTTCTTATGAGAATAAGTGAGCATCCAAAGTGGACTCTTATATCTATAACCAAGTAGTTACCCTTATTGAGATGGAAATACCTTTTGATTTCAATATTGGAAAAATCATGCCAAGCTGTAGTGATTTTGGACTTATGTTTCTAGCATAAGTAATCTTGATAACATTAGAAGTGCATATTGAATGGTCATACTTGTTGTGATCATTATGAGACATGGAGGTCTCGGATTTCCATCAAAAAGGAGCACCATGAAGAGGATCTTAAGGAGTCATCTCAAGGTTCAAATGTGCCAAGGATTGAGGAGGAGAGACCTTCTCAAATTGTGATTCCAAAATGAAACTCAAGAAATATGGTTGAATCCATGTAGCTCACATTTCAAGGAAAGGAGAAGCATATCCCATGTGGAGCATGCACATGAAGAAGGAGCAAGCCTCAAGGTCAAGCATCTACATGAAAATTGGAAGGAATCAATTTTGGAGGTGCTAGGATGGTGCAAAGCTCTCAAGCTCATCAAAGATGTCAACATCAAAGAAGCACTATCATGGATATGGTGATTTCAGATCAACATCAAGCTCATCGGTTGATCTTCACACCTTTTGAACCAACAAAGACCAATTCAGCCCATGGATTCAAGTTCAAGATCATCATGTTTTCCATCAGCTAGATTTTTGAGGAGTGTGAAAAATGCAAAAATAAGCTTGGTAGAGGCCAAAAATCTTGTATATAGAGAAACACACATGTGTGGAGCCTGTTCCCATGTGCGAAACTAGTGTACTTGTCATGTACCATAATCATATATGTTGTACATATGATTTAATTCAAGTTCTAGTGGCTAAAATGGCCAAAAACTAGTTTTCTAGACATATGACACATGGCATCAATCTATTGATTGCATGAGCCACATCCTTTGGTTAGGTGTCATATCCCATGTGTAGAGGACAGCTCACATGTGTGGAATAAGCTGAAGTAGGTGAATTTTGACTTCTAGAAGATTTCCAAATAGATCTCCACATAGAAGGAAAATGGACCAAAAGTGCTCAAAATAGAAGGTTTTGTCTAAGTGTTGATTTTGCATGATGAATCATCATATGACAAAGCACCTTCACACATGTGGGATCAGAGGGATGATCAATACCACGAGCTTCCACTTATTGTATATATAGAGCCACATTTGGCCATAATCATTGTGAGACACCAATCTTGGTTTTGGAAGCAATTTTGTGTCAATCTCTCCATTTGTCTTGATTTTTCTTGATTGTTTTGAGGTTCTATCAATGTGTACTTGATTTTCAGGTTGGAGTGCGTACTCAGACAGTGTTTCACATGTGTGAAACCAGAAAGTACACCTACCTTCAATTAATGATTGTTCTTGTTAGGATTTTGTGTCTAGAATTGATCTAGATTGATCTTAATCTCAAGTAGATTGATAGATCAAGTAATCTGACAACCAATCCCTCTTGAGGTAGGATCCACTCTTGGTCCTTTTTGTACTTTTTGCACATGTTCTTCGATATAGCCTCCATTTTTGTTTCCGTAGTTGCATGTCACTCCTTGTGTTCCTTTGCTTCGTTGAAATTTTTAGGTTCTTGAGCCGTTAAGATGGATCCCATTAGGGATAATTTCATCTCTAATCTTGCAGGAGGTTTTCAATTTCTACTTGATCTTCTAAGCTCTCCCTGCTCACTAGATTCGGGAGTATCTCCCTTCTTTGCACCATCTGTGACTGATAAGTACCATTTAGGCACTCTCTTGGGAATTTCAGCATCAGGCTTGCCTTTGTCCAATGGATTTTCTATATCAAAATCCACTTCCTTCTTGACCTGTACTTTCGCTCCCTCATCAAAAGGTTCAGTGATTACTTCAGATTGTTCACCTTGGCCCATTTCATCAAACGTAGCATCCCTAGAAATTACAGGCTTCTGTGCATTTGTGTCATACATCATGTATGTCTTGGCCTTCTCATCATATCCAAGGAAAATACACTTGATAGCTTTTGCATCCAATTTCCTTCGTTTCTCATCAGGAATATGAGCATAAGCATCACAACCAAATACTCTCAAATGAGAAGTATTAGGTTTCTTACCTTCCACAGATTTTGTAGGACACCAATTCAGGATGTGCATAGTTGTGCTACAAGCTTCTGCCCAAAAGGTGTTTGGCAGACCCTTGCCTTTGAGCATCGCCCTGGCCATCTCAACAATAGATCTGCTCTTTCGTTCTGCAACTCCATTTTGTTGTGGTGAATAAGGTGTTGTAGTCTGCCTCTTGATCCCTTGATCTTTGCAAAAATGAATAAATTCTGTCAAAAAATACTCACCACCTCCATCAGATCTCAAAGTTTTGATGCAACATACTGTTTGCTTTTCAACTAATGCCTTGAATTCTTTGAACTTAGCAAAAGCATCTGATTTCTTGCTTATGAAATAAATCCAAATGCATTTGCTATAATCATCAATGAAGGTAATAAAGTAATAGTAGCCACTAAGAGATCTAGTCTGCATAGGTCCACATAGATCACTGTGGACAAGATCTAGGATACTGGCTCTCCTTGCTCCACTTTTGGTAAACCTCTCTCTGTGTTGTTTTCCCAAAATACAACCTTCACAAATTTTTCCTTCAAAAGAAATATCAGGCAATCCTATAACTAGATTACCTCTTTTGAGAATCTATAAACTTTGAGCACTAATATGACCGAATCGTTGATGCCAAAGATCACTTCGACTATCAACTGTGCTTACTATAGCTTGAGCAAAAGATCTCGCATTCAATTTGTAGAGTCGATTCCCGTTGACTCTAGCTCCTGTAGCAATCACTTTGTAGTGATTCTTGATGTCTTTGACAAGACATTTGTCGCTATCAATCTCAACCTTGAGTTGTTGATCAGCCATCGTCCCAACAGATAGTAGATTGTTAGCTAAGCCAGGTACATATTGCACATTGCTTATCCGCTTCATCTTCCCGCTGGCTAACTTCACTAGTACCACTCCAACTCCTTTAACAGATAACAATTTGCCATCGGCTTGTCCAACTTCATCACCATTGTGAGTTTTCTTGAGTTCTGAAAACCACTCTTTCCTTGAAGTCATGTGCTTGGATGCACCACTATCAATGTACGAAGTATCCTTGGTTTCATCACTTGTCATTAATGCTGTAATGAACAATTTTGAGCTCTCGCCTGTATCATTTTCATATTGATCATCATCTTATTGATGTTGATCAGTATAATTGTTTTCATAATAATAATCATCAAATTGATGTTGATCAACATAGTTTCTCACTTGCCCTTTGTCTTTTCTTTGTTCCATCTCCTTCTGTTTTTTGAAGCATTCACGCTCCCAATGGCCAGGTTTGTTGCAATACCTACAATTTCCAAGTTTATTTTGCCTGAAATGGCTGCATCCTTGACCTCGGCCTTGATTCCAATTGCCTCGATTTGGGCCATCATTGGATTGTTCTTGAAATTGTTGGAATGATCCACGATTTGAGTTTCCACCTCTTGATTGGTGTCTTCCACGACCAAATCTACCACCACGTCCCTTGACTGCAAGAGCTTGATCAAATTCCTTGTTGTGATGACTCAAGTTCTCTTGACGTTGTTCTTCCTGTGAAAAACTCAGATCCAAAAGATGCTAAAGTTTCATAAAGATCTTGGCCATGGAAGTTATGCACATCTAGATTGAAAAAATGATAGAAATTGTGATGTTAAGCATACTAAACATCAACTAAACATCAAAATCTGATCATAAGCTTCCACAAACAGAAACTTGCTGTCCCTGTCCGTACTTCAGAGCCTACAACCTGCATTTCACACGTGTGAAGCCATAGCAACAAAGAAATCACAATTCTAGTGGCTAGAATGCAAGATATGAACAAAAAAGTGAGAGAGAAGAAGATGGATCTTCAAAGAGCATAACATTCATTCAATAGAATGAAAATGAGATGTGTACATACTCGTGGAGATGGCTATTTATAGCAGCCATAGTGCCTCTTGGCCACTTGTCTTATGATAGGCTAAAATTGGGGTCCAATAGGATTCACCCATATACCTAGAAATTTGGTCAAATAGGAATGCACCAAATTATGAGCCAATAGAAGAGCTCCACACTCGACCTCCTCTAATTAATGTGACCTCAAAAGTAGTGTACACATACTTTGGGCCTCTACATACATGTATGAACCTATCTCTAACTTTTATTTGGCCATAGGCCTACAAAATCTCAAGTTAGGAAAATACTACTAGTTGACAATTTTTCACACTCCCTCTTCAACTAGTTTTAGCATAGATTTAGAAAGTACACCAAGACTTGTTCTATGCTTGAAAAATAAGTCCTTTCCCAATGCTTTGGTAAAGATATCAGCCACACATTCCTTTGATGGGACATGTTCAAGCTTGATCTCTTTTGCCAACACTTGTTCTCTCACAAAATGGTAAGCCACCTCGATATGTTTGCTCCTTGCATGGAAAACCGGATTGCTTGCTAGACTTTGGGCTGAAAGGTTGTCACAAAAGATGATTGGACTCTCTGAAAAATCCAGCAAATGAAGCTCCATAATCATCCTCTTGATCCACACCATCTCCTTTGTGCATGATGTCAAAGCTTTGTACTCGGCCTCACTAGAAGAAAGTGATATAGTTGCTTGTTTCTTCGACATCCATGAGATAGCTCCATCACCTATGAAAATAGCATGTGCATTTATGGATTTTCTATCCATAAGGTCTCCTGCAAAATCTGAATCTGAAAAACCAAATAAGTTAGGTGATGAGCCTCTATAAACAATGCCAAAATCTTTTGTTCCCGAGATGTATCTCAAGATCCTCTTTCCTAGTTTCCAATGTTCTATGCTAGGATCTTGCATGAATTGGCTTAATCTACCAACACAATAAGATAAATCAGGTCTTGTGATGGTTAGATATATAAGAGAACCTATTAGCTTCCTATAGAGAGTAATGTCCTCGAAGGATCTTTCATTACCTCTTATAGTTAGCTTTACATGTGATTCCATAGGTGTATCAATAGGATTTGCATCTACCATATGAAATCTATTGAGAATAGAAATAGCATACTTCTCTTGTGAAATAAAAGTGATTTGAGAAGTTCTAATTACTTCTATTCCTAAGATATAGCTCAAAAGACCAAGATCATGCACTTCAAATTCCTTTTTTAGTGCTTTCTTGATATCTTCTATATCTTCCTTGTTCCCTCCACTTAAAATAATGTCATCCACATAAATTAGAAGGATTGTAACATCATTAGCACTAATTCTAAAGTAAAGTGAATGATCATACTCACTCATAGTGAAGTTTTGAGAAAGTAGAAAAGAGTTAAGCCTAGCATACCAACTCCTTGGTGCTTGCTTAAGACCATACAAACTTTTTTGTAGAAAACACACATGATTAGGCTTGCTATGAGAAACATAGCTCTCGGGTTGCTCCATGTAGACTTCCTCTTCAAGATCACCATTCAAGAAAGCATTAGAAATGTCTAATTGCCAAAGATCCCATCCATAAAGAGTTGCAAGGGAAATGATTACTCTTATGCTCACCATCTTTGCCACGGGTGCAAAGGTTTCCTCATAGTCAATGCCATGCTCTTGAGCATAACCTTTAGCCACCAACCTTGCCTTCAACTTGTTGATAGATCCATCTTGATTTGTCTTTACCTTGAAGATCCATTTGCATCCAATTGCACTTTTGCCCTTTGGAAGCTCCACCAATCTCCATGTGTTGTTCTTCATAAGTGCTTCAAACTCAAGATCCATTGCTTGGATCCATTCCTCTTCTTGCCTTGCTTCATCTACACATGAAGGTACATCAAAAGAAGTTAGGAAAGCATAGTTGGATCCATCCACCACTTGCTTACCTTTGCCATCATAAGTGAGCCTTGAGGGTTTCACTTTATGCCTTGGAGTTCTCCTTGGAATTTGACTTGAAGAGGCTTCTTCAACATCCACATCCAATGTGTCATCAACTCCATTGTCATCAAGCACATTAGTTGCAACAACACCATCATCACTTGAAACAACTTTTGGAATGTTACCTTCATCAAAAATGACATCCCTACTTGTGAACACTTTCTTGATTAAAGGAACATAAATCCTATATGCTTTGCTTACTTCACTATAACCAACAAAAATGCCCTTTCTTGAAGATGGATCCTCCTTAGTTCTATCATCAAGAGTAATGTTGAAGTAGCAAATGCATCCAAAAGTTCTTAGAAACTTGACATTAGGCTTCGTACCAAACAAAGCTTCAAAAGGGGTTTTTCCTTCCAATACAACACTTGGCCATCTATTGCATAGGAAATTTGCACACAACAAAGCATCACTCCAAAAAGGTTTAGGAAGATTAGCATTCAATCTCATTGCCTTTGCACTCTCACACAAGGTTCTATTCTTCCTCTCGGCCACTCCATTTTGTTGTGGTGTTCTTGGACATGTGTACTCCCTCTTGATCCCATGCTCATCGCAAAAGGCTTTGAATTTGTTAGAAATGTATTCACCACCATTGTCGCTCCTCAAGCATTTGATTTTGGTTGTAAATTGAGTCTCAATAGCAACTTTGAACTTGACAAACACATCAAACACCTCATCCTTGCTCTTTAGTAGATAAACCCAACAAAATCTACTAAAATCATCAATGAAAGTTACATACATCTTAGCACCTCCATTGCTAATTGTAGTAACACCATGAATATCCGAATGCAAGAGAGAAAAAGGCATCTTAGATCTAGATATAGATCTAGTATATGGCAATCTATGTGATTTAGACAAAGCACATTCTTCACAAACATGATTCAAGCAAGTAAGAGACTTGGGAAGTCCCCTTACTACCTCCTTTTTGGCTATTACCTCCAAGGCCTTGTAGTTGAGATGTCCCATCCTTTTATGCCATACCTCTTGAATTGACATTTGTTCATTTGCCATGCATCCAACTTGGTTAGCAACAACACATGCATCAAGCTTGAACAATTTCCCTTGCCTTTTCCCTTTTGCAATGATACTACACCCCTTTTTGATCAAGCAAGCATCACCATCAAACTCAACTTTGAATCCTTTGTCAAGCATTTGGCTTACACTAAGTAAGTTCTTGGTAATGGATGGAATGAGCAAAACATCTTTCAATTCTATATTCCTATTTGTAGAAAGTGAAATAGGAATTGTGCCAATCCCCTTGATTGCACACTCACCATCATTTGCGGTATAGATTACCTTCCTATCACCATCAAATGCCATTAAAGATGAAAAATACTCTTTATGATATGTCATATGAGAAGTGGCTCCACTATCAATCCACCAAGGATCAATGTCTCCATGATTAGCCAACAAGCAAGATGACATAACAAAAGCATCATTTGAAAGAAGCTCATCCCCACCCTCATCAATAGTTAGATTGGTTTGCTTTTCCCCTTGATCCCTCTTTTTCTTAAAACAATCACTAGCAAAATGCCCTTTGACTCCACAATAGAAACATTTTAGCTTAGATCTATCCTTCTTTTTGCCAAAAGTAGAGTGCTCACCTTGGTCTTGCCCTTTAGACCAATTGCTTTTACCTTTGCCCTTGAACTTGCCTTTAGAGAACATTGCCTCCTCTTCTCCTCCTTGAGATGTAGAAGATGCTCCCACTCTTGCTTGCAACCTGAATTCTTCAGCCAACAAGACCTCTTGCAAGTCTCCAACACTTGGTAAACATTTTTGGATAGCATAACTTTGAACAAGATTAGCATGATCATCCAACAAGCCATTGAGAATCACTTGAACAAGCTCCTCATTATTTATGCCATCATTAATGCATGCTAACTCATCATTCAATGCTTTAACTCTCAAAACAAAAGCATGTCCACTCTCACTCTTCTTTTGCATACAAGAAAAGATTCGCCTTCTTAAAGTCAACACTCTAGAAGTAGACTTGGATTCATAAACCTTCTTCAAGGCTTCCCAAGCTTCACTAGATGATGTGCACTTACCAACCTCTTTGATAAGCTCATTTGTCACATTCATCTTGATCATGTGAAGGGCTTTCTTTGCCCTCTTGTCATACCTCAATTGTTCTTGAGGTGCCAAAGGTCTCTCCTCCACACCTACAACAATATCCATCAACTCATTCATCTCAAGCAAAGACTCCATCCTTACTTTCCAAGTAGAATAGTTGAGGGAGGTAAGCCTATCATTGCTTTCCAACATGTAGCCTCCATTTGTAGCCATGTTGCAATGATTGATCTCTGATCTTTGACCTGTTCCAATGCACTAAGCACTCTCTTGAATCAACAAATGAAACACAAGAAGAAATCACAAAGATTTGGAACCTAAAACCTTACTTTTTCCTCACTTTTTCCTCAATTTTAGCCACTAGTTTTATGATTTCTTGATCAAACCAAGACCAAACCTCAATATACTTGCTTTTCCCTCACTCCTAAGATTGAAATACACTCTTGAATCATTCAGCAAACTGAAAATCAGAGGGTTACATCAATTTTGAAGTTTTTGACATGAAGAAGCAAGAAATTGAATCAAAAAACTATATGCTAGAATGGAAAACTAATAGGATCTTGTTGGATCTTGCATCTCCCTCTTTCCAAAACAAATTTTGTCTCCTTATTCTGATAAGTACAGAGGGAATTCGCCCTACTTCAATTGAAATGCATACAAATGATGTTTTGATCACAAAGATCCAATTTCTACACATAAATCAACAAGATTTTTAGCTAGAAACTTGATTGGAATGCTACAAAAGCAAACTCGCCCACAAATCTCTTCTAAATCTGGCAAAACCTGCACATTTGGCCGCCTAATGCTCTGATACCATGTGAAAAACTCAGATCCAAAAGATGCTAAAGTTTCATAAAGATCTTGGCCATGGAAGTTATGCACATCTAGATTGAAAAAATGATAGAAATTGTGATGTTAAGCATACTAAACATCAACTAAACATCAAAATCTGATCATAAGCTTCCACAAACAGAAACTTGCTGTCCCTGTCCGTACTTCAGAGCCTACAACCTGCATTTCACACGTGTGAAGCCATAGCAACAAAGAAATCACAATTCTAGTGGCTAGAATGCAAGATATGAACAAAAAAGTGAGAGAGAAGAAGATGGATCTTCAAAGAGCATAACATTCATTCAATAGAATGAAAATGAGATGTGTACATACTCGTGGAGATGGCTATTTATAGCAGCCATAGTGCCTCTTGGCCACTTGTCTTATGATAGGCTAAAATTGGGGTCCAATAGGATTCACCCATATACCTAGAAATTTGGTCAAATAGGAATGCACCAAATTATGAGCCAATAGAAGAGCTCCACACTCGACCTCCTCTAATTAATGTGACCTCAAAAGTAGTGTACACATACTTTGGGCCTCTACATACATGTATGAACCTATCTCTAACTTTTATTTGGCCATAGGCCTACAAAATCTCAAGTTAGGAAAATACTACTAGTTGACAATTTTTCACACTTCCTGCAAAAGCAATCCACCTAACTCTTCATAGGTTGGAAGATTTTCCCAAACATCTGATGTGACTCACTCAAACTATTCAATGTCAACTGATGATCTCACGATCCTATACTCACTCTCCAACTGCTGCTAATTGGTCACGAATCTCTTTGATCTTCAGTAGGTGATCAGCAACAGTTGCACCATCATCCATCCGCAATGTGTGCAGCTTCGTCTTCAGGAATAGCACTCGAGATGTGTTTGTGGTCTCAAACAATGCCTTCAACGTATCCCATGCTTCTTTTGGTCCTTCTGAATCCAAAATGTAGTGAATAATTTCATCTCTAAATGATAAGTTGATGACATTCTGTGCTTTCCATTTTCTCCTGTCAAATGCCCATTGATCTTCTTCAATCAATGGCCTTGTCTCTTCACCTATCACGATCTTCCATAGCTCATTTTTCATCAAAATATTCTTTGGTTTGAATTTTTAAACTGCATAGTTGTCGGCTCCTTCCAATTTGGTTGACTCATTGAGGACACTCTCACTTAGAGTTGCCATTACTGGATAGACAAGTTCGGATCACAAAAATGGCTCAGTCTGAACACACAACTTAGTCTCCAAATTTTATCATGCCACAGAATTGTATAATAATTTTTTTCGGTTATACACCTGATATCGGAATGTAGCACGAAAGTACGACTGCTCAGGATCCTCTTTAACTTGTGCGCGTGGATCCGATATTGGAGCATGCAATATCGAACTGGAGCGCGGATGTACAACTGCTAAGAATTCTCTTTAGCTCTTGCGCTTGGATCCGATATTGGTACGAACATGCGATATCGGACTGGAGCGCAGATATATGGCTGCTCGAGTTTCTCTTCAGCTAGCGCGCTTGGATCCGATATTGGTACAAATAAAAAGAGAGAATATAAGAACTTTCAGAGAGAATATTCTAGATTTCCCACTTCGGCGCGACGACTACGCCGCCTCCTCTTTGCAAAGATTTTAAAATGTGTGATCGTTCAAAAGACAAAGATCAGTAATGTGAAAAGTATGAAGCTTTCTAACTCTGAATAACAGTACTAGACACTATCTAGTATGATTTGTGGTACTCCAAACAGACAAATGAGAGATTTATTGGCAAATCTCTCACACAAATAGCACTTTCCACAACAACTACGAAGTATTGTAAAAATCTCCCCCACTCAACAGATTTTCAATCTGTCTGATGCTGCCCTGGCCTTTTGGAGGCCTCCGAGACTGTGCTTTTCACAACAACTAGGAGGTATTATAAAAATCTCCCCACTCAACAGATTTTCAACTTGTTTAATGCTGCCCTGGCCTTTCTGATGCCTCCGGGACTATGTCTTCGTTTCCCACTGATGATTATGAGCTCCAAACCTGCAAAATACACCAAGAAATGATTTCTTCCAGCCGTTTTATCTCTCCAAGCTTTCAACTCCCGTGAAGGACTTTCTCACTTCTTTGTGGAGCGTGTGACAAGCTGTATCCACTGATCAGACACGTAGGACTATTGCTACTCTGATACCATGTCAAGAATTAGATATGCAACATCAAGCATTCACCATAAACAATCACCACAAGAAGGCGGAAGAAGAACATGCACTGTCACTCTATCACACTACCTTCATATTGAATATAAAATGTACATATAAACCCTGAACCCTGATAGAGAGAATAGACTAATAGACTAGCCTACGGCTAATTACAGTTGGTAACAGCTGTCAACATTAATGTACATCGTAAACAGTAACAATGAAGTTTATCATTGATTTCTAACATCTCACAATTCGGTATTCATGTTTTATACATCTACAAATTTAGTGATCACACATTTTGCAACTCAAAATATTACAATGTTCATGAAAGTAGTCCCAAATTTCATGATTCAATATTTATGATTTGAAAGATGATGGACATCATGTTGAGTTCTACGTTGATTTATGCTTGATCGAGAAGGTTTATCTTTGGTATAGCCAAAGGCATAACGGGAGGAAGACTATATAAGTTTGTATAGTCTATTCGATTTTATGAAGGATTTATAATGACTACAATACTTCTCGCATTATTGATCAAGTATGTGTGTGATACAAGGACAATGCAATAAATTTTGAATCACTTCATAAGACGCCATAATACAAGCTTAGATTAAAATGAATGTTTGAATGGCACTAGCTGGAATCCCTTAGCATGCTTATATTCCAAGTTAGTTGAGAAAGTTTATTTGTAGCATGAAATATCAGCTATTTATTAGTGGTAAGTTTCCTCAATCAATTATAAATGCTCTATTGTATATGTTTTGAAGAAAAATAGACATAAATGATAGGACCTAAGAAACGCAAGAGAAAAAACTACTTGACAACAACATATGCACAAAAATACAGGTCTATTTTGGAAAATTTATTGAGGGAAAGACCTAGTTGAAGCAGATCAAGATTGATTGTAGTATACCCCAATAAAATATAAAGTTTCACCTCTTCTTAGTTGAATCTATGTTTACTCGACCCTTACACTAAGTTTGCTAATAGTAGTTCAAAACCTTGCCTATAAGGCTAGATATAAAGCATGTATGAGTATAACGCTTGCAAACAGTTCAAAATATACATTTTTCATTTATTCCTTGACTTTGATGAGCCACCAAACTTACGACACAAACTTGTCTAGATTCTCTACAAAATAGGGGGCTTGATTCTCCCCACTAGATGACAAACGTGTACTGACGTTCCAAAGTAATCACACATGACAAGTGACCCTAATTTATACAAGACATGCATATTACATCAAAGTGGAGGTCTTGGTCCACTATATCCATACCAAAATTTACAAGAATGACCAAAACTAGTCAAGTAGGATTCGCATTTTTCACACTCCTCAAATTTAACTTACTAGTTCTAACATACTCTTAGTCACAACTTGTAAGGCTGACCTTATCTTCATGCAAGGGCCTTTTGACAAAGGCTTGGTAAAATATATCAGCCACAAATCAATGCTTAAGACATGTTGGAGTTGGACCTTCTCTCTCACAAACTAATGTGCTACCTCAATATACTCAAATCTTGCATGGAAAATGAGATTGGTAGCAAGATGTTGTGAGGACTGATTGTCACAAAATATGGTGGAGATTTGATCATTTTGAACTTTAAGCTCCCCCAAAAACCTCTTCAACCAAATAATCTCCTTTGTTGTAGTAGCCAATGCCTTGTACTTAGATTCAGTTCAAGATAAAGAGATAGTGTCATGCCTTTTAGACAACCACGACATAACACTTTTACAAATAAAAGTTGCAAAGACACTTGTGGACGTTCTATCCACAATATCATATGTAAAGAAAACATCTAAAAATGTAATCACATAAATATCAAAGCCTCACTACAATATGCCATAATCTATGGTACCTTAGATGTAGCTAAGGACCCTCTTACTATATTTTCCAAAGGATGATTGATGGACTTTGCGTAAATTGACGCAACTTAGCCACGTTATAGCTAAGATTGGGTCTTGTAATAGTGATGCATATATAAGGAGGCAATGGATTTTCTAAAATGATTGATGTCCTCATAGGATCAAAGGATGCTTCATTATCTTTTGTAGGAACTATTACAACATGCTCCATGGAAGTTCTATACTTTTGCATTCCTTTACACCAAATCTATTAAGCAATGGAGTAGCATATTTTGATTGATAATGAAGGTGAAATTAAATTCTATAACTACTCTTATATGCCTAGAATGAAATGCAGAAGGCCTAAATCTTCTTCAATGCCATTTTGGCAATAATGATATCATCAATGCAACTACCACGTAAGTGTCTATCATCTTCCTACAAAGCAAGGATAGTAATGCTTGTGAAAATTGGCAAGGCAAACATTGTAAATAATGACTTGTACTTATTATGATTACACATGTGTGGAGCCTATTCTCACATGTGAAATAAATGTACTTTTCATGTAGTAGAATCATATAGGTGTTGGAGAAAGAGGATAACAAAAAACGAAACAAACACAAAAAGGAGTGAACTTGAAACTCGAAAGAGAAACGAACTCGAATGGAAAGTGTTCGTGTGCAACGGAATAAGTTATCACGCTCTTTTCTCAAGCATGACTACGCCTATCAGATTCGAACAGAACATTAGTGATAGAAATCTTGTTCTATCTAATTACGTAGCCAAATATCAAAACATCAGAAAGATAATTTGTCACGAACAGCTAGACAAATTATCAGTCACGAACAATAAATTTGTGGAAGCGATGAGTAGACAACCAGACAAAGCAAATAGACAGCCATAAAGAACATAGAAAAGCATTGCAGTATTGACACGAATCTGAACGCAGAAACAGACAGAGCTGTAATCAAATTATGTATAACAAAATATACAAGTCAATTAAGGAGGTGAGCACAAGACAATAGCGGGCATAACCGCGTGCTTCCCAAAGCTAATCACGATCTGTCCAAAAGAAAAAGAATCGATGCGCGAAGGCATCTACAATGTTTGTCTCATATGTTGTAAATGGATGAACTATGTGAGTCAATAGTGTGAAAGAGCATGAATGGGTCATGTACAGTGTGTGTGTGTTTAAGAATGTCGTTGCTAGTGCATGAATCGTTCTAATTGCATGTAGAACTACTTGTGATCAGTGGACGCAATCACTTAGAAAGAGAGCTACTTAACAGTCACAAATGCAATAGATTATGCCAGTGACTGAGGTGTCGAAGATCACCATGCACTTAGCAGAAACAAGACATAAAGAATAGCATTCTTGCAATAACAGAAAAAGAATGGCACAATAAAATATGTACATCAAATAATTGGTTGGACAATACATTTGCACATAGCTACAATGTTGATGTGTGAATCATTGACGTAGAAATGCTAGCTGCTGTTAATTACTACATAAGAACAAGGTGAATCCGCAGCAATGTGCCACATTGTAGAATACTACAATACAACAAGTGATGGAAGGTGGAAACATCACCGTAGTAATACTACATGAATCACTGACATAGAAATGTCAGCTGCTATTGCCTATTGCAGGAAATATGTGAATGCTGAGCAGGTCCACCTCACTTTTTCTTCAATCGCTCATTGACGTATATACCAACTGGAAGATCTTGTGCTATCTTAACTTTACAAATACAAGGTCATTTAACAGCTGCTAAAATAATCAATAGATCAGTTCATTGTTGGAGCATGAAGATGTAATGAGTAAATCCACAGATGGACGATGCGACACTCCTTGGCTTTTGGCCTTTGTCTTTAGTTAAGGGCAATCTTTGGCATTTGGAGGGCACCCTTGCAATTTTAAAGGCAAGTGTCGCATTCTTTTTGGCTATCAGAGATTGCATGTAAATATGCATTGTCGCATTTCTCGCCAGTGTCGCCTGTCATAAAATGCGTGCAAAAATGCAGTGTTGTATTTTTTGCCTGTGGGAATTCACGAGTAAAAATGCAGACTATAGCGACAACATACAGACTTGTTCTGCCAACAGTTCTGCAAGAAGGTAATAAACAGATCCTCATTAAAAATTGAATTTTAGAGAAATTCTAGCACTCCCCCTTAATGTAGATCTGTAACTACAGAAAAGATAGGAAAAATTGTGTTGACAAACTGCATGCTGAAAAATACAGTTTGCTTCCCTCGCTCCCCCTCAGGATTGACTCAGGAGTGTAGAGCTTCAACATTAACAATCTTATCAAAGAATCCTTGCTGCTCCACGGGTTTTTTAACCTGTTGTTGAAAGCAGAATAAGTTATCCTAGTTTGATAATCTTCATGTGACGGTAGAAAAAATCTAGCATCTTGATAAAAGTGAGGAATGGAACCTCTTCCCTTTTTGATCTTTATGGAAATGAAACCCATTGTTGACGAATGTAACCTCCATGATCAAAAGGTCTTCAAGAACCGGTCCCGTCATATCAAAGATGTTTTGAGGAATAAAATCTCTTTGATTCTGATCTTTATGGGAATGAAACCTCGTTGCTCAAACGGCATTGACAGAATCACCTTGATAACTTGTTGTTGTTTGCAAATAATCTTGGATAGCAGAAAAACGAAATTGAAAACTTAAGACAATGTCTCAAAACATAAAAAAAAAAAAAAACTTTTCACACATACTCCATACTTATTTTAAGTCAACTATTAGATCTTGAAAGATCTGAAATGGTGACCAAATCTCTAAATGTAACTAATGACAAATCTATTTCACAGAGTAGATTCAAGATAGCATGTTAGGTTCATAACCTGCTCTGATACCATGTTGGAGAAAGAGGATAATGAGAAACGAAACGAACATGAAAAGAAAAGAAATCAAAACTCGAAAGAGAAGCGAACTCAAATGGAAAGTGTTCGTGCGCAACGGAATAAGTTATCACACTCTTTTCTCAAGCATGACTATGTCTATCAGATTTGAACAAAACATTAGTGATAGAAATCACGTTCGATCTGACTACGTAACCAAACATCAAAACATCAGGAAGATAATTTGTCTTGAATAGCTAGACAAATTATTACGAACAATAACTTTGCGGGAGCAATGAGTTGACAACCAAACTAAGCAAATAGACAACCAGACAAAACATAGAAAAGCATTGCAGTATTGACATGAATCTGAAAGAAAAAACAGACAGAGTTGTAATCAGATTATGTATAATAAAATATACAAGTCAATTAGGCAGGTGAGCAAAGACAATAGCGGGCATAACCATGTACTTCCCAAAGCTAATCACGATCTGTGAAGATTCATGAGCCTATTACTAACAATCTCACTTTTCTTTCAATCGCTCATTGACATATATAGCAGCTAGAAGATCTTGTGCTATCTTAACTTTACAATTACAAGATCGTTTAACAGCTGCTAAACTAATCAATAGACCAGTCATTGTTGGAGCGTGAAGATGTAATGAGTAAATCCGCAGATGGACGATGCGACACTCCTTGGCTTTTGGCCTTTGTCTTTAGTTAAGGGCAACCTTCAGCATTTGGAAGATACCCTTGCAATTTTAAAGGCAAGTGTCGCATTCTTTTCGACTGTTAGAGATTGCATGTAAAAATGCAGTGTCGCCTGTCATAAAATGCATGCAAGAATGCAGTGTTGCATTTTTTGCCTGTGGGAATTCAGGAGTAAAAATGCAGATTGTATCGACAACACGAGTAAAAATGCAGACTTGTTTTGCCAACAGTTCTGCAGGAAGGTAATAAATAGATCCTCATTACCAATTGAATTTCATGAAAATTCCAACAATAGGTTGTACATATGATTTAAATCAAGTTCTAGTGGCTAAAAAGGCCAAAAGCATGTTTTTTAGTCATATACCACATGGCATCAATCTAGAGATTGCATGAGCCACATCATGAGATTAGGTGTCAAATCCCATGTGTAGAGGTCTGCTCACATGTGTGGAATAAGCTGAGGAAGTCAAGTTTGCACTTCTAGAAGAGTTTTCTATATAGTAGAAAATTGACCAGAAAGTGCTCAAAATAGAAGGTTTGGTCCAAGCGTCAATTTTGCATGATGAATCATCATATGACAAAGCACCCTCACACAGAATAAGCATAAGAAAACTCTCTCTTTATTCCTTCACCTTCACAATATTCATGAAACTTGTTGGAGATGTATTCACCTCACATCTTAAAGCTTTAACTTTGAAAGAAAATTGTTTCTCAACATAAGCTTTGAAGATTAGGAAGTGATCAAATACCATAGCTTTTGAAGAAAGTAGATACAACCAAGTATATCTAGTAAAGTCATCAATAACGGTGACAGAACATGTTCCACCACCAATACTTTTAGAAGAAAAAAAATGAACATCCGAGTGTATAAGCTCCAAAGGATGAGTAGTCTTAATAAAAGATTTCTGATATGGCTTTCTATGTGATTTTGCAATAGCACAAGCCTCACAAGGCTTGAAATCTTTGGAAAGTGATTTTGGAAGGCCAATAGCCTTCTTTTGCTTGACCATAGAAGACATAGATTTAAGGACCTTCACTTGTGAATTTTAATTTCTCCTTGATCGCCTTGGTTTTATACATCAGGACCAGATCTCTGAAACAAAGATCCTTCTTTTGTAACCTGCGATCGTGCCATGCTTTGTGTCTTTCCTTTTGAACTACAGTGCTTGCACAACTAGTAAGTGTGTTTCACAGAGTTTATGCAGAGCTTCGTGGCGTAGTTGTAGAGATTTGGACTCATTAAGCCATTGCGTCATAGCAATCCTTAATGAAGGAACTAGAAACTCTACTGACATTACAACATCCTGACCATATACCAGTTGGAAAGGTGTTTGATTAGTACTTCCCTTATATGCTATCACAAAGCAGCATGCAACTTATGTTCCCAATCTGATCTGCTAGCTTCAACTATTTTCATGAGCACGCTACACAGGATCTTATTGGATGATTCTGCTTGCCCATTACCGCGAGGGTAATAAGGCGTATTGGTTCTATGGATCATGAAAAATTCCTCCAACAGGACCTTGATGGTCTCATTGATGAAATGACTTCCACGATCGCTGACTAGCTCCATAGGGCATCCAAAGCGCACAATGATATTTTCATAAAGGAACTTGGCAGTGGTCCTACCATCAGCTACTCTCACTGCCTTGGCTTCGACCCACTTGGTGAGATAGTCCATGGCTACGATTATGTATCAAACCTGGGTACTCCTTGCTGTAGGGTGAATTGGACCGATGTAATCCAATCCTCACTTTTCGAATGGTGCTTGGGCTAAGGCTAGGTGCAATAGGTCATAATTCAATTTTGTTGGTCTCCTCGCCCTTTGGCACACATCACACTTTCTCAAGTATTCCTCCGTATCCTTATGAATCGTTGGCCACCACCATCCTGATTGCAGGATCTTGTGAACTGTAATGTCGGTTGCAAAATGGCCCCCACCCATGCCTTCATGTGAAAGCGAAATGATCTGGGTGGCCTCATGAGGGAGAATACACCTCCCAAAAATACCGTCTGGTCCTCTTCAATACAACTACCCGACAATCAGCTGATAAGGTCTAGCCTTCAAGATCAATTTTCGCTGATCCGCCTTAGGTAGTGACTTGTCTGGTTGGCCCCGCATTAGATATTCAACAATGTTGGCAGCCCATTCTGGTACTGTGTCCACATAAAACAAGACATCATCGGTCAGCTCATTGTCGGGTTGGGTTGAAACCTCCTTTCCCTTGATCCGCGACACATGATCTGCCATGTAGTGTTGTTTTCCCTTGCAAACTACTATCCAAAAATCAAACCCCAACAATAGAAGTAGCCATCTGGTGATTCTCCTAGTGTTGCAAGTTTTGTTAACGCAATAGAGCAAGGGTTGATGGTCCGTATAAAAAGCGAAATGTGTGGCCATCAGGTAGTGCCAAAATTTCTTAACCACATAGATCATTAATGGCCAATGTTTCCTGCTCTGTGGTTGAATAATTCATTTCTGTATCACTGAGCTGTCGGCTTGCAAATCGGATTGGAAAATCCTTTTTGTGTTCACCTGGCTGGGTTAAGACCGCTCCAATTGCATACTTCGATGCGTCCGTATGCACATGAAACTCAATGGACCAATTGGGTGGACGTAAGTGGTCGGACTAACTCCGCAAAATCAAGAATGAAGATCCTATAATAGTTAGCATGACCCATGAAGATGTAGACTTTGCGGATCGTCCCCGGTGGTGGTAGATTCACAATGATCCTGATCTTTGATAGGTCTGTGGCGATCCCGTGTCTTGACACTATATGGCCGAGAATCAAGCCATGTGTCACCCAAAATTGACATTTTTTTGGATTCAAGGAGATCTGGAAGTTGCGGCATTTTTGTAGCACTTGTTCCAAATTGGATAAGTGTTTTGAATCTGGTCCATATACACACAGATCGTCCAAGAAAATTTTCAAAATTTTTTGCAAATATTCTTTGAATGTCGCCTGCATGACTAGTTGGAAGGTGCTTGCAAAGTCCGAATGGCATCACTTTATAGGCATAGGTTCCCCATTCCGTGGCAAACGCTATCTTGTGTTGGTCTTGGGGGGCTATCTTCACCTGGTTGTAATCGCTGAAGCCATCTAGAAAACTGTAGGCTTCGGTGCCAGCTACTCTATCGAGGACACTTTCCGTAAATGGTAAAGGAAAATGATCCTTTTTGGTGACTGCATTTAGCGCCTTCAGATTCACACAAATCCGCATTTTGATGTCCTTCTTGGGTACTATAACTATCGGTGATACCTATTCTGTGTGCCCGATTTCATAAATGAAATCTGCATCCATCAGCTTCTGCAACTCCTGCTTGATCAGCTCTTAATTATTTGGGTTGCAGCGGTAGTAACGGCTTACCTTGGGGACTGCTCCATCCACCAAGGGTATGGTGTGTTAGACTACTGTTGGTGGAATGCCCTTCAAATCATTGTAACTCCAGGCAAGGCAATCTTTATACTCCACCAACAATGATCGTAGTCTCTTGAACTGTGTGGGTGTTAACTGCTCTCCCACATGCACTATCTTTTCTTCTTCACCTGGCTCGGCAAGGTTCATTGGCTGTGTTCGCGCAGGTCCCTCAAAGACTTGTTCCACTGGTGCCTGACTTTGATCAGGTTCTCATTGGGCTTGCGGCATCATAATTACACGTCGTCCAAGGTATAATTTTTGAAAGTTTCAAGCATCTCATGAACCGGAGCTTGTCGAGATTCCTCCTTCAACAATGTACATGTGTGTGTGTGTGTGTGTGTGTGTGTGTGTGTTAGTTTCCATGAAATTGGTTTCGTGGGATTTCACGATACAAAACGGTTTCGTACCATGAAAAATACAAAAAAAAAATTACCAAATTTTTTTCCATACCAAGCTAGTACCCCCTATATAGCTCAAGGCTTCAAAAATCAAACCCTAAACAATTTATTTTTTGTAGTTTTGCGCTATGTAGGGGGTACCAACTTAGTATGGGAAGCATTTTAATAAAAAAAAACATTTAAATCTTGTTCCCTGAATTTTTTTCATGGAATGATATAGAACCGTTCTGTATTTGATACACACACACACACACATATGTATATGTGTATGTGTATATATACACATACATATATATACATATACATATATATACATATACATATACATACAAATAAAATTTAAAAAAAATTGATGCAACAACAAATTTGAGAGAAATTATATATCCTTCAATCAAAACTGTGGAAATGAATTTTTTTGTTTTTAAGCTACTAGTGATTTAAAGAATGGTTGTGTATAGAAATAGGTTGATTTGATTGATAAATTCTATTGAACATAGTCCAACAAAAAAGATGATGATTAAAAAAAATGGAATTGAAGTTAAAATAGTAAATATGATCAAGAAAGAGTTTAAAAAGTATTAAATTGCATGGTTTTAACCACTGCAGAACTACCATTTTGTTGGATTGCTACTGTAGCCATCCCTAGCTTGTGATTTATGTGTAGGAATGGCAACACTATTGTAGAACTACCATTTCATTGGATTGCTATTGTAGTCATCCCTAGCTTGTGATTTATGTGTAGAAATAGCACCACCAATGACTATTTTTTTATTGTCAAGAGAAAAACAATCATTACTCTCATACTACAACTTCTTGTCATTTTATAAAAATAGATGTTTTAGATGAGTATATTTTTCCATTGTCACTAGTGTTCTTTAATTGTAGAATTGTCATAAAACCTCATGGAAATATTTAGCTTGCTAAGATTGGGGTGTGGTTGTTGTTGTCTAATTAGAAAATATTTGAATTTAAATCTGAAGATGTGGGTGATCTTTCAACAAGCCCTTTCACATTATGGTAACTAAACTAATACAATATCTTTAAGAGTTTGATAGTTACGGCACATTATTGGTCTTCACCTATGTATACTGACATATATCAAGCAGTTTAATTAATTTGAGATTATCAAACTTTAGTCTTTTATTTTTTTAATTAGCGACAAAACTGATAACATCACTCTCAACAAAGATGTGAAGGAAAACATCTACATTTCAAATAGTAATATGCCAATGCTGTTTTATGTCATGACAAGTTATGTATTAAGAGTTTGAGTTTTCGAGGATCGTTTTTATTTGTTGATACTAGACTCATTAAATGAATCTAAGGTACTTCTATGAAGTATAAGCAATCTCATGATGTTGGAAACTCACATTAGAAGCTAGTATTATACAATCAGGAAATTGCGTCAAAGGCAAAGTCTCTTTTTGTTTTGGAGATTGATAAAAAATTTTCTAAATATTTATCTATACATTTTTATCTTTATTTTGTCATAATCTAGAGATAGGACATTTCATATAAAAACTACATGATATAATATCAAAGTATGTTGTTCTCATTATGGCCCACTTTATATACTATTTTTTGCTACAAAAATAGAGTACACAAAAGCCGAATTCATGATTTTGCCTATAGAGGGTTATTCACAACATGACAAAAAGAAATGATAAAAAGTTGAAGTATATTGGAGCGTTGATCATCAAGACAAGAAAATATTCGTGTGTGATATATAAATAGCCAGTTAGGAAAAATGAATAAAGCTAGAAGCATATGCAATACAAAAAATGAGTTTTTTTATGGCTTTAGAATTGTGTAAAACATTCCTAAGTTTGTTATGATGGCCATGTACTTTTAAAATTTTCCCATGTGAGCACAAAATCACAGTGCAAAGTACCTCTAGATTGTGATGTAAATTATTGATATTTGAGTTACAGTACCAAAAATCATCTATAACTTTTCAGGATACAACGTACCGTGATCCAAAAATAATTGATAATATGGCATTATCTATTTCTAGTACTCTATAAACAAAGAAAGGCTGTCAGTAAAGTACAAAATAGACGGACTTCTAAACAATTTTACATTACACAATTTGAAATTTATGCAAGGCTATTTCGAGTCTACATTGCTTGCAACAAAACTTCTTAATGAGCCTTGTGAGACATTAACAATTTCTTATGTAGCTAGATTTCCTACAACATACTGTTTGTCTTAGTTCTTTTTATTTAGCAATAAAAAGTGTATTGCTAGTAGCCAAACATTCAACTTCAAAGAGACAAAATTATGTACTGAAAAGTGAGTTCTATCGATTGCAAACATTGTGACTCAAGTTTGTATCATCACATGATTTTCTTGGTTGTTGTTTCATATCTTTTTATCAGTGATAATTATTATAATGAACATACCAACTTTGTGTTATATAAAAGACATACTTGATAGGCTTTGTTTTGTAGTCTTTACAAAAGTAAAGATGAGTAATGGAAGATTCAAAAAAGGTGATTCTATGGTTCTAGCAACTTTTTAAGAAGTGAAAATTATCACACATGATTACCAACAAATTTAACAAGTAAATTTCACTAGCATCCAATCTTTACATTGTATATCAGTAGACAAATATAAAATTCAAGCAATTCTAGGAGCCCATGGGACCATATAATGTCTCCTTGTACATGTTAAAGTTGAGCCTAGAGATATCATTATTACATGAGTCACTTTGAACCAAATTGTCTACAAAGGGTGACATGGTTTTCTTGTTGATAATTTATGTAGACAACATTCAATTGTTCAACTTTACTACAGGAAGACTTTGTATGTGTTGTTTTATGTATGTGCTTTAGGACATCATCTGTATGCAAAATTTTATTATTTATCATGCAAGACATGTAAACAAGTTGTAACTCATTTTTAAATTGACAAAATTTTCATAAATGAAATTGCAAAGAGTGTATTTACTACTACATGTGATACTTTCTCAAGTTACATAAATTGAAGAGTGATAGAGAGTTGTAGGGATAGTGGTGGACATGTGCTAGAACTTGTTCACACTAGAAATGGACATCATTCTTTTGCAAAATCTTATTATTTTTCATGCAAGACATGTAAACAAGTTGCAACGAATTGATGAAATTTTCACAATGTTCCAAATGAAATTAGTAACTACTACACATGATACTTCATCACGTTACAAAATGGTTAAAGGAGTGATGGAGAGTTGTAGGGATCATGGTGGCCATGTGCCAAAACTTGTTCAAAGTAGAAATGGAAATAGAAAACCCACTTTCAAAGTGTTTTTCTGGACCATGTTTATATGCTTTCCCTTTTTCACAATGTTCCAAATGAAATTACAAAGAGTGTAGTAACTACTACACATGGTACTTCATCACATTACAAAATGGTAAAAGGAGTGATGGAGAGTTGTAGAGATCATGGTGGCCATGTGCCAGAACTTGTTCAAAGTAGAAATGGAAATAGAAAACCCACTTTCAAAGTGTTTTTCTTGACCATGCTTATATGCTTTCCCATGAGAATAAATATATCATGTATGCCATTCTACTACTTTTTTGTCTACATCAAAGAGCATTGATATATATTGGATCAAAGTCGGATCTATATCATGGAAGACTTTATAAACCAATTGTCAAAAAGCAATGTAGCAAATAATGGTGATTGTAGATCCTAGTTGCATGTTGAAATCTATTTCTATAATACAATTTAAAAAATATCATGTAGTGAATTTGATGATTTAGTTTTCTGGCATGCGTGACATAAGATGTTAGAGCATGATAAGGAAACTAGCTAAGTTTTGTCAAGAACCAAGGGCATTTATGCCTTAGTTTCTTAGTGAATGGACAAAGAATCCAAATAAGATAGAATGTATACTCGTAGTGTAGATTTAAAGTGATTTTGTCAAAATTTAGAAATAGAGAATTCTCAAATTTAAGCCATCAAACCAATTACAAATTCAGATTGTAAATACAATAAAAAAAAGGGTGTGAAAGTGAAAATAATGCTAAAATTAAAAAATTTAGAGCAATTCATAGACCTGAATCAATTATTCAAATTATCAAATTTGACAATTGAAGAGCTATAAATAGTACGAGAACGATCATAGTACTATTTTTGAAAATTTAATTTCATAATTTCTTGAAAAACTTAATACACAGACTCAAATTAGTCTAATTTGATCACACTTGTTGGTCACCTTTCTCTAATAGATTGAATGTGCATTGCATCATTTACTTTTATATAAGTGTAAAATAACTTGATTGTCATGCCACCTCAAGTAACTAATCATTGTGGAAAGTGAGGATGGAATCACTTCTTGCCCAAGATGAATGATGTTTTGAATATAGTTGTAGGTTTGGAAGAGAGATCAACAATACAACAACATCAAGTGAGGTATGACAAGAGGGCCAAGAAGACTCTACACATGATAAAGATGAATGTTACCAATGAGCTTCTCAAGGAAGTTGAAGGATGCTTGGCATTCATTGAAGAAACTTTATGAATCCAAGTCTACTTCTAGAGTGTTGACTCTAAGAAGGCAAATCTTTTCTCGTTTTCAAAAGAATGAAGAAATTCCAAATACTTTTATTTTGAGAGTGAAAGCACTGAATGATGAGTTGGCTTGCAGTGATGAAAACATTAAGGAAGGAGAGCTTGTTCAGCTTATTCTTAATGGATTGTTGGATGCTCATGCTAACATTGTTCAAAGTCTTGTTATTCAAAGAAATTTGCCAAATTTGATTGAACTTCAAGAGATCTTGATCAATGAAGAATATAGGCTTCAAGAAAGAGGTGGATCTTCATCAACATCTCAAGTTGGAGAGGAGGCTATGTTCATCAAGGGAAAATTTAAGGGAAAAAGCAAAAGCAAGTGGTCTAAAAGGCAAGATCAAGTGGATTCTTCTTCAAATGAAAGGACAGATCAAAGCTCAAGTGCTTCTATTGTGGCATCAAAGGACACTTTGAAACTGAGTGCTACAAGAAGAAGAGAGATCAAGGAGACAAGGCAAGGTAATCTTACTCATGATGAAGATGGTTTGGATGTACAAGATGCAAATGATGACGCTTTTGTGATGTCTTCATGTATGCTTGCTAATGATGGAGATCTAGATCCATGGTGGATTCACACATGACTTTTCAGAAAGAGTATTTCACTTCTTTGTTGGCATATGGATATGACAAGAGGGACCTACATGGCAAGTAATTGGCACAATTCCTATTTCTCTCTCTACAAGTAGGAATGTTCATTTGGAGGATGTCTTGTATATTCCATCTATTACCAAGAATTTGCTTAGTGTGAGTCAATTTCTAAGTAAAGGCCTCAAAGTTGTGTTTGATGGAGATGCTTGTATGATCAAAAGGAAGGATGTCTTGATTGGAAAAGGTAAAAGGCAAGGAAAGTTGTTCAAACTAGATGCTTTTGTTATTGCTAACCAGGTTGGATGTGCTGGAAGAGAGCAAATACCTATTCAAGAGGTTTGGCATAAAAGGATGGGACACCTCAACTTTAAGTCATTGGAGGTAATGGCTAGAAAGCAAGTTGTGATAGGTCTTCCAAGTTCCATAAAGAGTATTAATCATGTTTGTGAGTCTTGTGCTTTATCTAAGTCACATAGACAACCTTATGCTAGATCTAAATCTAGATCTACAAAACCTTTTCAAATAGTACATTTGGATATTCATGGAATTACTACAAGTAGCAATAGTGGAGCTAAGATGTATGTAACTTTCAATGATGATATTAGCAAATTTTGTTGGATCTATCTACTAAAGAGCAAATATGAAGTGTATGATGTCATTGTCACATTCAAGAATGCAAGGGCAAACCAATTTTCCACAAGGATCAAGTTCTTAAGGAGTGACAATGGTGGTGAGTACATATCTACGAAGTTCAAGGCCTTTTGTGATGAGCATGGGATCAAGAGGGAGTATACAACACCAAGGACCCCACAACAAAATGGAGTGGCTGAAAGGAAGAATAGGACTTTATGTGAAAGTGCTAAATCCGTGAGGGCGCTAATCTTGATAAACCATTTTGGGTTCAAGCTTTGTTGTGTGCCAATTTCTTGTGCAATAGGTGGTCGAGTGCTATTTTGGATGGAAGGACACCTTTTGAGATGCTATTCAAGAGGAGGCCGACTTTCAACTTTCTAAGAACTTTTGGATGCACATGCTATGTCAACATTACTCTTGATGATAGGACCAAGGAGGATCCATCTTCAAGGAAAGGTATTTTTGTCAAATATAGTAAGGTGAGTAAAGCCGATAAGGTTTACATTCCTTCTACTAACAAAGTGATTGTTGGTAGAGATGTAATTTTTTATGAGGGGAACATTCCTAAAGTGTCTTCAAGCATTATTGATGGTGATGTGGATGGATCTAACATTCTTGATGTTGATGTGATGGATCCTACTTTATATGGTGATGATGATGGACCTTCATCAAGTCAAAAGCCCAGGAGAACATCAAGAGAAAGACAAATGCCTTCAAGGCTCACATATGACAAAAAGGGTAAGACAGTAGTTTCTAAAAATTATGTTGCTTTCCTAACCTCTTTTTATGAACCTACAAGTGTAGATGAAGCAAGGAAAGAAGAGGAGTGGATCCAACCAATGGATCTTGAAAATCAAGCTCTTTATGAAGAATGGAACATGGAGATTGGTGGAGTTACATAAGGACAAGAAAGCTATTGGATGAAAATGGATCTTCAAGGTGAAGACAAACCAAGATGGATCTATCAACAAGTACAAGGCAAGGTTCAAAAGGATATGCTCAAGAACAAGGGATTGACTATGATGAGATCTTTGCACCCATGGCAAAGATGGTAAGGATTCGAGTCATCATTTCACTTGCTACACTTTATGGATGGGATCTATGGAAATTGGACATTACAGATGCTCTTTTGAATGGTGATCTTGAGGAGGAAGTGTACATGGAGCAACTCGAGAGCTACATCTCTTCTACAAAGCCAAATCATGTGTGTCTACTACAAAAGAGTTTGCATGGTCTTAAGCAAGCACCAAGGAGTTGGTATGCTAAGCGCGACACTTTTTTGCTCTTTGAAGGCTTTGTTATGAGTGAGTATGATCATTCACTTTATTATCGGTTTTCTGGAAATGATGTTACCATATTGCTAATCTATGTGGATGATATCATCTTGAGTGTTGGAAACAATCAAGATGTGGAGTGGTGGGTCAATGAAGATTGAAATATATCAATTTGAGTCAAATCAACTTTAAGGTTGAATTGGGTCAAGAGTGGATCATAATTATATTGAACTCATATTGGAATCGAGTGATATTGAGATTATATCTACTTTGTATCTATCAAAATAAAGATAAAAGTTGAAACTATAGATGGACACTATTGTTATAAAATAAAGGGTATATATGTATGAGAATCTATATGGACTTAGAAAAATTGAAAGTTTTCTTCTATAGATATATCTACACATGTACCTTCCTCCTCAAATTTAAAATGGCCTTGTTTAATTTTGAAAATGAGTAGACATGTAAGGTAATAACAATTTATTTTCTTGCATACAAATATTTATATTTTTATAAAACTCTATATATTCTTGATAAATAGTTTGCATTGTTATGGTGATTAGCAAGTTGGCAAGAGTAGGATCCATTTGTGACAAATTTGGTTTAATTTCATCGATATCCATTTGCTTGCCAACTGCAAATTAAAAAACATTACATTCAGTTAACGCATTCATTACGAGTATAATAGTTATTGAACCAAGCAATGTCTACAAAAAACCAATTTACAGACCATACATGCTTTTATCTACCAATTATACCAATGAATTTCCAAATGGATCATTTACGCAATAAATACTGAAATTAAAATGTCAATGCACCGAAAATCGTTAACAACTACATAAGCTGTCTCATACAATAGCAAAATTTAAACATTAGTTCTAAAAAACTGAAAAACCCATTTCGAGCAAGAAATTCACAAGTTCAAAAAACCTCAAAAAACTCAAGGAAAACTAAAGTCCTCACAACAAGATTCTAGTCTAAGCATACCATACAAAGCAATAACACATGGGAACTGGTGGAGGTTAAACCAACCCAACGAAACCTAGATCGAACGAATCTAGCCCCCAAGCTATGGATCAATCAGAGTCATGGAAAGAGGAGTCACACCAGCAACATGTAGCTACTAATCACAAAATCAAGCATACACTAGTGAGAGCCCAACAGGTATACTTATACCCTCCAAGGCCCATGCACCACTAGTAGTGCACTGTGACACCTCACCGGACACCTCTGCAGCCTATCTGGGCCACGTCATCCAGTTCCCTAATGACTCACTGATAGACCCATACCAACTCCACCACCTTGTGTTTAGGTCTACAACCATTAATTATGATGATGTACACATAAGGGCCCCAATTCCCTTATAGTCACAATTAACTTACGAGTTGTTGGTCTACTGGTCCCTAGCGTGGACACGCTACCCGAGACCAACCATGGGCATGACATCCTCCACACTCTGACATCCCCCCACCATCTTCCATTTCGACACCATCTAATCCTCAGTACTCATTCCTCCAAACCCGCTTCTCTCAACTTCCAACAAACCTTTTTCAACCTCTCACATCTCCCAATCCTCCACCACCCACAGTGGTACCTCCTGAACGGCATCGGTGGCACCCCGAAATCCAAGTTGGGATATGATGGAGAATTTAAGGCCAAGTATCCGACAGAAGAAGAGCATGGAGGGTTTACCATACCCGATTTCAAGCAGTGCCGCACACATAAGGCCAAAGTTTAGGCACTAGAACCTCAACCAGCTTGGAGGTGGGCCATATTCTTAGCAAATAAGTCGGCATTCTTACGCTACCTCAATGTGCTCACATATTTGCGGCTAAATCTGAAATATTGCCCTCTCAAAGGACGTGAACGTTTCAAACCAGAGTTCATGGCCAACAAGATTTATTGGATTTGCTCACGAAGCCGCTCGACAAACCACTCTTCACAAGACAAAGAAAAGCAATTGGACTAAATATACAAAGTTGCAAGGTTCAAGAGGGAGTGTCAGAAATTGTGAACTCTTGCAACTTTGTCCCGATGTGATGAAGCAAAACGAAGCGAACTCCTGCAACTTTGTCGCGAAGGTGATGAAGCGAAAAGAAATGAAAGAAAAGTGTTCAAGATTTGGCCCGACGACCAGATGACGAAACACACCAAAGGAAGACACAAAACAAAAGAGAACAATTTACGCTGCCAACTGGTAGCTCGACGAGCATGGTGTAATGTACTTCACACTCAACTGAAAGAGACAACGGTAACAGAGAATAACTAACTAGTTAATTAGAATTAACCTGTCTTGTGATTCTCTGATAAACTATCTTGTAAACTCCACACAGTGGAGAAATACTTATTTTTTGATCAACAAGGAGGGGACGATAGAGAATGAAAAGAATAGATAGAGGAGAGAGCTGTGCATGCAAGTCTACCTATGAGTAGAACATAGAGATTGAGGTGAGCGTCAGGCCGCCAATGAGCGATACACTGAACGACTCACCCGAAAAAGTAAAACAGAAATTACAGTTGTTCTCTTCTCCACCTCATCGTTCACGTCGTCTTCTCAATTGATTCTGTATTGATCTGTGATCTGTAGTCGCTTGCTTAGGATCTTGGAAACAAAACAGAAATGTACCAAAACCATAATCCGCTACACAAAGCAAGCTTCAACTTACTAAATATAAATAAGAGATAGAGTAATTGAAGCAAAACGCAACTAAACACAAAGATAACTTTTACACAATGCAAACTACAGACAACTCAAAGAGTGAATCGAAATACCAAGGTTGAGATATAATTTCTAATTCTTGACTTGACTTGACTTATAATTTCTATTTCTTGACTTGACTTGACTTGACTTATTTCTTGACTTGACTTGAATTATAATTTTGATCTACAAGCTCAAAATGTGACATGTGGACCAGTGTAGTAGGGGATTGAAATTCAAGGTTGAAATAAATTTTGATCTTCAAGTAGAAATAAACTGTGGGACATTGTAGCAAAATGCGACCTTATTTTCTAGGAATCGGAGCTACTATCGGGTGATGTACAAATATAAATAGATGTAGTTTATTGATGTTTTAGGTTGATTACTAGAAAGAACTTGTTGTTGTTATTGTTGTCGTAGCATATTATGTAGTGATCTAAAATCATTATATATTATGTCGAAAATCTATGAGGGAAGGATTCCTCGGTGCACGAATCTACGTTTATGGGTTTGAGCTATTGTGAATGAGTGGATAATAGCTCTACTTGATCGGAGCTTCAAAGTTGCAAGAATCGATACAATCGATTCTGTAAGCATACACAAAGATGGTAAGGATGCAAAAGCATGCAACATGAAGTAGAGCAAGCAAGTCAGAGCTAGAGCATTCATTAAAATTGACATTAAATGTCAATCACAAGAACAATTCAATCTACAAGTTATATTATCTATATGCAATGAATCAGATGATACAACAATAAAGTTGACACAAACATGACTCTGTTTATTGGAAATAATTTGATTGAGTCAAAAGTATGTGTACAGTCTGAGTGCATTCGGATATGTGCGATCTTTCTGAACAATATTCTGGAAATTCGAGAAAAAGATCGAATGGTTGCGCTCTGATTGAATGTCTAATTCTATATGATTTAGAGATTCATGGATTAATGTTTAGACTAATGTACTATTGAGTATTTATACATGATAGCTGTAGAATGATGATAGAATTCTTGAGATAGCATCCTTTTGGTATCCTTGCCAATTCGATATTGTTGCTAAACAACAACGTTATCATCCATGTAGAGTGTGATGATGATAAATGATTGTCGAATGGCTTTGAAGTATACACTACAATTTTTAGAGCTTGGTTCGAATCCTTGTTTGATAAGGAAGGTATTGATTCAATGAAACTAGGATCTCCAAATAGTTGTTCAACTATCAGCACGTTCAAAGCTGAGGCTCGAATTGTAATGTCGATGATAGGAGCATTCAATGGTTTGTTAGAAACTTTTCTCTTGCCCTTTAAGTCGATCAATTGTCCTTGATAAAAACAACATTCTTGCAGAAGAATATCTTTGAGGTATCGGGATCATAGATCTTATAGGTATTATCTGAAGAAGTGTAATCAATGTGGATGGATTTTAGACTTTGGAACAATCTCTTCCTTGCCTCTTTTGGGATCTGTGCATAGGTGATATAGCCGAATACTCTTAGGTTCTTCATTGATGGCTTTCTTCTCATGAGGAGTTCATCAAGAAGGATGGATTTATTATAGCTAGAGGCATTAAGCATGGAAGGTTATTCAAGATTGGCACAAATGTGAGTACTAATGAATGTGTGATGCTAGTAAAAGAGGAGATCTCTATGGTGGAACTTTGGCACAAAAGGTTGGGTCACCTCCAACCTCAAGAGCATGGAGACAATGGCTGAGAGGGAGGTGGTTCTTGGTTTGCCAAGATCCTTGAAGTGTGGCAAAATATGTGATGCATGTGATCTCACTAAGGTTCACAAGCTTTCATTCTCAAGATCCTCAACAAGAGCTACATCACCACACAAGTTAATACACTCGAATGTTCATTCTTTTAGCACTATGATGGAGGTGCTGATACGTATGTCACCTTTATAGATGCACCTTTATAGATGACTGTAATAGGTCTCATGGCTTTATTTTTTTCCTAAAAATTATCTTGCATTGAAAACCCTTGTAAAGTTCAAACTACTTGTTGAGAACCAACTAGATGCTAACATTAAAATCTTGAGATGTAATAATGGTGGAGATTATATCTCTACAAGATTCAAGGTGTTTTGTGATTCTAGTGAGTGTCTATAATCCTCAGTAAAATGATATAGTCAAAAGAAAGAATAGATCTTTATGTGAATGTACAAATTCCATGAGAGTAGATGCTTCACTTTCAAAGTATTTTTTGGGAGAACCGTGCCAAACTGACAATATAGTCGCTCTATTTTGTGTATCTCTTGGCCTTCTGCTGTGTCTCTTGATGGCTAGAATAAAATATGTTCTGTGATGCGTAGTCAAGTGTCTAGGATCCCGTAAGAGCTTCGCACAAAAAGAAAATTCAAAGACAAAAAATTATTTGTGAATCAGAAGAGAGAGGACGAACATGAAACGTAAAAGCTTCCGCAACATGGTATCAGAGCCTACAGGTTATCACTATTGATATTCCAGCAGTGATTCTTCCAGACAACACAATATAGCTACGACAATCCAGACCAGAGTAGCAATAAGTCTTGATGGTGCAAATTACAGAATCTGGAAATTCAAAATCAAAACACTCTTGAAGGGCGAAGGCATCTGGTCGGTGATCGAGCTCTCAGAGGTGCAGCCTCCAGAGGGAGACCCGAGGAGAGCTGAATGGATCAGAAAGGATGAGCGCGCAATGGCGATCATCTTTTCATCCATAAATGAAGATCTACTCATGCAGATTGAAAACTACGAAAGCAGCCATGCAGCTTGGGAAAGATTAAAGCAGAAGTATGAAGTGAGGACTGCAGCTTTAGTCATGCACCTTCACAATTAGCTGCAATCCATACGGTGGGATGGCAACCAATTAGATCAGCACGTTGAGAAGATCAGAATGACCTTCGCTCAACTCACTGTATTAGGACAGGAGCACTAGGTCCCAGCACCACAGCAGCTGATGTACTTCATGAAATCTCTCCCGACATTCTATCAGCCGCTGAGAATGCTCATACTAAGTCTACCAGATATGACATTCGACAAAGCAATCAGTCTTGTTGCTGATGAGAGATGAAGGAGAGGGAAGCCGTGATCAAGAGAAGGCTCTCTTCATGAAAGGAAAGAAGAAGAACAAAAACAAGCCAAGATTCGAGAAGAAGAAGTCCTCAAATCAACAATCTTCTTCCTGCAATCACTGCCACAAACCAGGCCATACGGCCAACAAATGCTGGTTCAATCCAACAATACCTTGCATGCACTACAAGAAGAAAGGACATTCTGCATACGATCATAGATTCAACCCAAAAAGAAAAAACAAAGTTGAAAAGACAAACGTTGCAGAGTCATAAAAGGATGCTGAAAGAGGTGACAAAGCTTTCAGGATACTCGACGAAGCTTTGACAAGCTACTCTGAACACAACTACGATGTAGTTATCGATTCAGGAGCAACATCTTACATAACCTGCAACAAGAAGATCTTGATCAACTATCGCAAACTTGAAAATGATAGAGCAGTGATTCTAGGCGATGAAATCAGACACGATGTCAAAAGCATTGGCTCTCTACAGCTACAAACACTGTCAGGCCAAGCAGAGTTGCCAGGAGCACTCTATGTGCCCTCACTCAGAAAGGATCTACTATCTGTCTCCAAGATGGCAGATCTAGGCATTCGAGTTTTGTTCAATGGCAACACTTGCCGTATGATCGAGAAGACGACAAACAAGTTGTTGACGGTCGGATGCAGAGCCTTGGCATAGAAGAATGTATCATCTGAACATGCAGAGCCTGCATGACATGAGCAGAAATGACATTGTCACAGGTCTCAAGATTTCAAGGCCAAAGGCTGAGTTCTGCGAAGCTTGTCAGAAAGGCAAGCAACATCGGAATCCATTCACACACGAGGGAAGAAGAGCCAAAGAAGTTCTTGAGCTCGTCCACTCTAATGTGTGTGGACCGATGAAAACAGATTCACTCTCAGGTTTGAGATATTTTCTAACGTTCATAGATGGATACAAATGAATGACCACGATCTACTACTTGTCCAATGTATTTGATTCTTTCAAGAAGTTCATGGCATTCGTAGAGAGACACACCTCAAAAAAGATACAGATCCTTAGATCTGACAATGGAGGTGAATACAAAAGCATAGAATTCTCAAGATTCTATGAAGAACAGAGGATCAAACACCAATTCACTCCTGCATACACACCAGAATACAACGTTGTGGCAGAAAGAAAAATAGAACGCTAGTCGAAGGAGCCAGATGCTGTATCACTCTCATCTTGTGAAGCTGAGTATAAGGCACTCACTACAACAACAAAGGAAGTGCTTTGGATTAAGAGGTTGCTAGTGGAGCTAGAGATAATCATGGAAGATGATCTACCTATGATCATGTGTGACAACATTTCAACCCAAGCCCTTGCCAACAACCCGATATTCCATGCAAGGAGAAAACATATTGAAGTTGCACATCACTTCGTGAGAGAGAAGCTCATTGGAGGGGAAATCTACTTGGAGCACATTGACACATCATCTTGTATTGCAGATTTGCTTACGAAACCTTTAAGCAAAGCCAATCTTGGAGTAATACCAAGATCCATGTTCAAGTCAATATAGATTGTTTTTAGGAGGAGTGTTGAAATGGAAAAATAATCCATCCTGACTTTAGGCTTGCTACAAACATTGTACCATGCAAGTATGTTGTTCCATAAATGCAAATGCCAAAGTTTGGCCTAGATAAAACTCAAGCTATATGAATTTGCATATCTAGTTTGATGATTACAACTTGCATATAGATTATAGACTTAGAATTAGCAAAAATATGCTTGTAAAAACTTGTCGTATTTCACATGCATTAATTGTAAGTGATCCATAGTGACATGCAAGGCATGCACAAAGTGAAATGGACACATGCATGATGATTTGGGACACTTGGTAAAAGTAGGTAGAGATACATGCATGAGATGTGAGAAATGTCATATAGACTCTAGTTTTCACTTTAGATGTCATTGAAAGATGGATGGATGTGGTTCTACCTCGAGCTACCTCAAACTCCATAAATATGTGTAGCCATTCTCATATTTTATGATGAAGAACCAAAGTTTTGTAGCTATCTCATGCCATTTTGGATCCACACCATTTTTGCTTGATATCTCTCTCACTTTCTCTTTCTAACTCATGTTGAGGCTAATGCTAATACACTAATTTCTTGTACTTTTGCTCATTTATGATTCATTGCTATCATTCTCTATTTCTTAGCATGCTAGATTGTGGTTAAGCCATAACTTCTGTACTAGATCTTGCTATTCAATCTAGAATCAGGTTCTTGTGCTAATTATAAAGCTTAATTAGATCTATCATACTTGTGGATCATCCCCACACGTGTGAATTCAAGAAATTTTGTCAAGATGCTTGTATGATCAAAAGGAAGGATGTTTTGATTGGAAAAGGTAAAAAGCAAGGGAAGTTTTTCAAACTAGATGCTTGTGTTATTGCTAACCAAGTTGTATGTGTTGCAAGGGAGCAAATACCTATTCAAGAGGTTTGGCTTAAAAGGATGGGACACCTGTGACTTCAAGTCATTGGAGGTAATGACTAGGAAGAAGATTGTGATAGGTCTTCCAAGTTTCTTAAGTGGCATCGAACACGTTTGTGAGTCTTGTGCTTTGTCTAAGTCACATAGACTACCTTATACTAGATATATATCTAGATCTACAAAGCCTTTTCAATTTGTACATTCAGATATTCATGGATTTACTACAATTAGCAATAGTGGAGCTAAGATGTATGTAACATTCTTTGATGATTTTAGTAGATTTTGTTGGATCTATCTACTAAAGATCAAGGATGAAGTTTATGATGTCTTTATCAAGTTCAAGAATGCAAGGGAGAACCAATTTTTCACAATGATAGTGCTTAAGGAGTGACAATAGTGGTGAGTACATATATATCTACCAAGTTCAAGGCCTTTTGTGATGAGCATGGGATCAAGAGGGAGTATACAACATCAAGGACCCCACAACAAAATGGAGTGGCTGAAAGGAAGAATAGGACTTTATGTGAAAGTGCTAAAGCTATGAGGTTAAGTGCTAATCTTGAAAAACCATTTTGGGATCAAGCTTTGTTGTGTGCCAATTTCTTGCAATAGGTGGCCGAGTGCTATTTTGGATGGAAGGACGCCGTTTGAGATGCTATTCAAGAGGAGGTCGAGTGTGAACTTTCTATGAACCTTACTCACATTTATTGTTTGTTTGATGTATTTTCCAGAGAATTCAGAATTGGAATCATGGTGGAATTATCTCATTTACATTCTATGTGATTCTTCATAGCTCATTGAAATGATATTGCAACATTTTGTGAGGGAGCAAGTCATTGCAAAGGAGGTGGAGCTTCAACATGTGTCCTCAAGGGAATGTGTAACTGATATCTTCACCAAAGCATTGGGAAAGGACTTGTTCATGAAGCATAGGACATCACTTGGAGTGTTATCAAAGTCCATGCTAAAACTAGTTGAAGAGGGAGTGTGAAAGATTCAACTAGTTTGATCATATTTGCTATATTTCCATGTTTGACATATTGAGGCCAACTTTATTTTTAGACTTAGAGATTGACTTTTCAAGGTTCATTAGTCTAAATGTCATTTGAATAAACACTTTTTGAAAGTGTGGGAAAGTTCAAAGGTGATTTTGAGTAGATTCAAATTTGAAAGCCGGGTACTTTGAATCTAGACCCAAAAATAGTAGGGTTAGCATTTTGGAGAGAAATCCAAGTGGCCAAATAGGGTTTGGACTTGTTATAAAAGGATGTAACTCATGGAGAGAGTGATCTTTAATCTTCTCTATCTCATTTCATGCTTATACATGGTTCTCTTGGGTTCTACTATCCATTGATGCACTATATTGGTGATTGCATGCAATTTTATGTGTAGAATGATCCATAATTGTTATTTTTGGTTTCACACATGTGAATGATAGTAGCTTGCTGATTTTGTATGATAGTAACAGTACTTTGTCATTTCATTCAAGTTTGATCAAGTTCTATTAGTGTTTGCATCTCATTTTGTCTGTAGATGCTGATTTTTCTACATTGGTGAGATTGGTAGTGTATTTATCTTTCTAACCAAAGACCTCTCAAGTGGATTGGATATTAATGATCTGAAATCCTTCACATTGATGCTGACAAGCTACGGATTTGTCTTGGTCTTCTCAAAAAACAAGCATGCATATGGTACAACCAAGTTGAACCAGGACGTGTGGCTACCTGGTTGCTGCTGAAAGATGTTAACTTCGTTGAAGATCCTATTCAGAAGGTGCTATTTATATTTCAAGATGATGCACATCTAAAAGATACAATCCACCAAACTTTGTTGGAACAACAATGAAGTCTACCAATTCGACAAAACTAGTTCGGACAATTGCTATAACTATGGAAAACCAAGTCATTTTTTGATTGACTATTCGCAACCACGGAAGCTAATCAAATATGTACCTCTCTATTTGAATTGTAAAGAACTAGGCCATAAATATCGTAACTATCCACAACTGCAAAAGCCACGTCCAAAGTACCAGTATGTTGTTACACCTGCTGTTGTTGTAGTTTCGAAAGGAAAATTTTGGCAGATGTTGTACAAAGGATTGATGTCATTGAAGACAAGCTGATGAAGACAGTTGACCAATCTTGGATGAGCGATGTCGAAAAATTATTCAAATTAATCACGAGAAACAAAACCTCCTCAAAACTTGACTCGAAAGTTTCTTCAAAGAAGAAACTATCAAAAAAATCTATAATGAAAACTTAAAGATCACCTTGATTATGATCGTGATGCAACGAAGCTATTTTTGAAGAATATTTCTGCAGAAGCTAAAAAAATATCAATTCCGAATTACCGACAGCTGTAGAGAAGAAAGTCACATTCGAGGAAGGGGATGTTGAAATTACGAAGACCAAACTTTCTGATGTAATGATTGACAAGCCCATATCGAAAGCGAAGATGAAAGACTATGATATCGTGACAAACATTGGCTCCCCAATATAACTTTTGAGCAATTGCTAGCTGACACCACTTATTACCACAAACAGTTAAAAGGTCTTTCTGTCTCTAAAAAGAAGAGAAGAGTTTTCCAGCTTGAAACAAATGTACTATCTATTGATTTGAGAGATCTCGGCGCACCAGAAATCGACGTCACAATTGTTGGATAGTTATTCGAAAATGTACCGATTGATTCAGGTTCGAGTGTAATATTATAACAGAAGACACAGCTCACGCCTTGGGCTTGACTGATATTTGCCCAACTCTTCGAAATTTTAAGTTGGCAGATTCTACACGAAGAAAACCTATGGGTGAATTAAAGGATGTCACTATATATATTTAAGCCAAGTCTTTTATGATGAATTTTATGGCTATCAAACCACTCGGTTGCCCTCTTACTCTGTTCTAATTGGACAACCATGGCTTTATCAGTCTAGTGCAAGTGAACATTAGAAGTCCAAAGAATTAATATTTCAAACTAGCAAAACTAACAACCATGGAAAGCCAGCATAACAAATTATAACATGGACTCAAGATAGATATGAAAGTGAAACTCCAATGGGACACAAGTTTTACCTCTGAAGATTCTTTTTATGTACTCAATATATTCTCTACTGCTTCAGATATCAAAGTTAAATATTTTGAATGCTATGAGAATAATGATTTATCGGATGACGAAGAAGAATTTTTTTGGTGTTTGCAATACTGAAGTGGATAATTCTGTTAATGAACCAAAAGTTGTAGACAAGAATTATGAAGATTCTGATCAAGACGTTGGGAAGAATTGCTCACTTGAATTTGTTGCTGCAAGAGTTCACTTTTCAAGTTGGACTTCATCAAGGAAAATATCATACGAATGTTGATTACCTTTCTCGATTCAGCACTAGAAAAATAGAAGATCTAATGAATGATGATTTTTTCCATAAAAATTTATTCGAAATATTATCCACAAATTCTTTGTATTATGATATCATTATTTATCTTAAGGATCAGATTTATCTTGAAGGATATGATTTGGAGAAAAAGACAATGTTTCAATATAAAGTTACACCTTATACCATTATTAACAATGTTCTGTACAAGCTTGGTGCAGATAATCGGTTAAGAAGGTGTCTTGAAGTCGAAGCCATTCAAGGGTCATTCGAACCTTACATTCGAAAGATGTCGGAGGTCACTTCGCCATGAAGGATATTGTTAGTAAGATATTGATCGTCAAATATTGGTGGCCAACAATGTTTAAGGATGTCTCGAATTATATTCGATCTTGTGATCCATGCTAGAGATCTGGTAAACCAACAAAAGCTATAAATTGGCCAATGACTCCAATCATACCACTTGCACCATTTGAAAAGTGGGGGATTGTGTTGGATTTATTCCCTCTAGCTCTCCTAAATCCCATTTTAGTCTGCCTCCATTCATGTTGCATATTTACTAACTTTGTCACGCAGTCTACATATTTACATGCAAATTCGCACAGACGAAGAAAAGGCGAAAGAATCGCGACACTGTGTTTCTACACAGTTTAAGGTGACAGGCAAAAAGGGGACACTATCTTACAGAATGCCAAAAGTGCCCTAAAAGCTAAGACACCCTGTACATATTATCCTAAGGCCATTCGTAAGAGTGACGTACTTTTCGCATTATCACCAACGTTCACTTCAGCACTGGCTAACGTCGCACCCTTTTCACGCTCACCCCATGCAGTTGCGCTAACGAATTGGACAACAACTGCAACCACCCACGATCTCCTACAGACAGCACATCCACTCTGTACTTTCACATCTGCACATCTGTAATATTATGTAACATATATATACTAGACACCATTCGTGTAATAGATGATGAAGAGAGTAGAAGAAGACATATCAGATTTTCATACTTAAGTCACTGATAGTTTCTCCTATCACTTAGACTAATTCTTCCACATGGATTCCCAAGGGAAAGCCAGTCCTATCATGGACAAGCTTGATGGATCCAATTACCATCTGTGAAAATTTAAAATGAAAACTGTACTAATGGCAAAAGAATTGTACGACGTTGTTACAAGTACAGAAGGGAAACCCGAAGCGGACGACGCGACAATTGCCAGATGGAAGTTGAAAGATGGAAAAGTTTTCGCGCTGATCATCCTTAACATCACGAAAACCCAAATCGGCCATGTATCTGAGGCTCAAACATCGAAAGAAGTCTAGGACATCTTGAGCACACTATACGAAGTGCAAGATATAGCTTCCAAGCTACATCTCAAGAAGAAATTCTACTCCCTCAAGATGACGAATGGTGATTCTCTACAAAATCACATTAATCAATTCAAGAACCTGCTAAGACAAATGGCCGCTGTCGGATCTGTCATAGACAATCAAGACGCAGTGATGCAACTGCTTACAAGCTTGCCAAGTTCTTACGGCAGCTGGGTGATGATCATCACGACTCATCCAGAATCGACTCTTTCGAGTGTCATTACTATGTTGTTGCAGGAAGACATGCGAAGGAACAAAGCCTCGAGTTTCTCAGCTGATTCTCATGCCTTGTACACCAACAAGAGCACAACAAAGTAGAAGTAGTCGAAGCCAGACCAGAAACCAGCTCAGCACAAGGAACAGTCCAAACAAAGAAGAAGATGTTCTGCAGATACTGTAAATGAAACAACCACGAAATACAAGACTACCACATACTTCAAGCGAAGAACAACAACAAAGGGCAGTCGAATCAAGTGGCAAATGTAACTGCAGAAGCTTCACAGCCTATTCAAGAAGCGAATCACGATGTCTTCATGACCAACCATCAAGGAGCATTTGGCGACAGTTCTTGGTTCCTGGATTCCAGAGCAACTCAGCACATGACTAGCCTCATTGGCTGTTTTGAGTCCTATACACCTTATAGTACTTAAAAATTTGTTCACCTTGGCGACAATAGCACACAAGCTAAAAAAGATGAAGGCACTGTAAGATTATGCTTTGCAAATGATCAATCTAAGCTACTCTCTAACATCTTGTATGTACCAAAGTTATCTACAAATCTACTCTTTGTAAGCAGAATCACAAATCTAGGACATAGAGTAGAATTCGAATGTGATCAGTGTAAAGTAGTTGATATGACAGGCAAGATCCTAGCACCCGGAAAGAGGCATGGATACTTGTATAAATTAAGTCATTGCTTTTTTGCCTCTAGTCAGGCACTTAGCACTTCAATTCATTCAAATAAAGGTTTACTTTGGCATTATAGACTTGGTCATTTAAATCATGTTGTTGTACAACAAATGTCTAGACAATCTATTGTTCTTGATCTCGACTATCCTCGTGAAAAAGTCGAGTTACATGTCTGTCAAGACTGTCTAGTTGGTAAACAGACTAGGAAACCATTCAAGTCAAGCCATCAACATGTTGCTAGAGGATTACTAGACGTTGTACATTCAGATATTTGTGGCCCGATGAAAAATCCTTCACTGAAGGATGCCAAGTATTTTATAACCTTTATTGACAAATTCTCCAGAAGGACGATGGTGTATTTCATAAAAAATAAATCAGAAGCCTTCAACTGCTTCAGAATCTTCAAGGAGCATGCAGAAAAGGAGACTAGAAGGACGATCAAGGCCCTAAGGTCAAACAACGGTGGAGAATACATCTCTGTCGAGTTTAAGGAGTACTGCAAAAGCCAAGGCATTGAGCAGCAATTCATCACTCCTTATAGTCCTCAATCTAATAGCTTAGCTGAGAGGAAGTAACGTACTTTGGTCGAATCTGCTAAGTGTATGCTATCGCATGCATCGTTGCCCAAGAGATTCTGGGTTGAAGCTGTCTCCACTGCAGCTTACGTCCAGAATAGATGTTCGACCAAGGCCCTCTCAGACAAGACACCCCACGAGGTGTGGATAGGCTCTAAGCCTTCTTTGAAGAACCTAAGAGTGTTTGGGTGCATTGCCTACGTGCAGATTCCAAAGGACACAAGGAAGTAATTGGACTTCCAAGGTCTGAAGACCATCTTGATCACTGATAACACCTACAAGCTGTACGATCTTGATCCCCAGCAAATCTTGTATAGCCAGGATACAATCTTTATCGATGATCAATTCGTTGACCTCAAAGATAAGGATATTGCTCAAGAAGAACCTACATCTCCTGCCATTGACACGACATCCGAGCTTCTGGCTCAGGCGTGTCTATTGTAGACCCACTTTGAGACAGCGAATCAGACGAAGATATTGCCGCTATCCAGCAACAAGTCCCAGGAGTGGTTCATCAATCGAATCCTCCCAAAAGATCAAGTCGAGTGTGCACACAGCCCACAAGGTATACTCCTGAGTCTGCCTGTCTCTTAATGCAGGAACCAACGACAGTCGAAGAGGCACTTAGCCAACTAGACTCTGAGCTCTCTAAAGAAGCCATGGACAGAGAGTATTCCTCTCTGATCAAGAATCAGACATGGTCATTAGTCGAAGCTCCTATTGGTTGCAATATTATTGATTGTAAATGGATCTTTAAGATCAAATATAATGCCAACGGAGCAATTGATCTAAGGAAGGCTAGACTAGTAGCACGAGGATTCACCTAGATCCCGAATGTCGACTACAGTGAGACTTTTAGTCTAGTCATCAAACATTCATCGATCTGAATGCTCTTGTCTTATGCTACAGCTGCCAACCTCAAAGTACATCAACTTGATGTACAAACAACCTATCTGAACGGAGTCATACAAGAAGATATCTACATGATCCAGCCCGAAGGATACATTCTGGAAGGCATGAAGAATCATGTCTGTAAACTCCACAAAGCACTATACGTCTTGAAACAGTCTGCCAGAGCTTGGTTTCAAAGGATCAACACATTCCTCATTGAACAAGGATTCAAACCAAGCACTGCTGATTGGAACGTTTATTCAAAGTCAGTGCAGCAATCCTTCATTATCATCACCTTGTACGTTGATGATACATTGCTCTTCAGCAACAATACCAAAATGGTCAAGGATGCAAAACAGATGTAGTTCTCAAAATTGACATGACTGATCTGGACGAAACTCAATTCTGTCTTGGAATTCAAATCCATAGAGACAGAGCAAATCGATTGATTTACATCACTCAACAAAGGTATCTTCACAATGTTCTCAACAGATACAATTTGATGAATTGTAAATTAACTCGCTCACCAATGGATCCAGACCTGCATTTGTCGAAGGACCAATGTCCCCAGACCAAGCAGAAAGAGGAGCAGATGAGAGAGTATCTGTATCGATCGATACTCGGATCTCTCATGTACGTAATGGTTTGTACAAGACTAGATATCTCTTTTGTTGTCAGCTCACTTAGCCAATACATGGCTAATCCTGGAATTACCCATTGGAAGGCTCTTATTCGAGTCATGAGATATATTCGAGCTACCATGGACCAGTGCATCTGCTATGGAGATGTCAACAACGACAATCTTCATCAACTTAGTGGCTAATATGATGCAACCTGAGAAGGAGATGCAGAAAGTCGTAAGTCCACATTTGGATTTACATTCTTCTTCAACGACGGTCCTATTTCATGGAACAGTTGTAAGCAAACCTCTATCTCACTTTCCTCTATTGAAGCAGAATACATTGCTACTTCTCAATCTATTAAGACAGCGTTTTGGTTGAGAAATTTGCTATCAAACATCAATCTGTATTAGTACAGCCCTACAATTTTATTTTGTGATAATCAACGTGCTATTGCCTTATCGACCAACCCTAGATTTCATTCTAGGAGTAAGCACATTGAGATCAGATATCACTACATCAGGGGCTAGGTTCTCGACAGAGAAGTAAGCTTAACATACTGCAGAACGCAGGTTATGGTTGCAGACATTTTCACAAAAGCACTCAGTGTTAATGCACACAACAGATTTTGTGCATTGCTCAGTCTGAAGATCAAGGTATTCATGGATCCAAATTAAGGGGGGGTGTTGGATTTATTCCCTCTAGCTCTCCTAAATCCCATCTTAATCTACCTCCATTCATGCTGCATATTTACTAACGCATATTTACATGCAAATTCGCACAGACGAAGAAAAGACGAAAGAATCACGACACTTGTTTCTACATAGTTTAAGGTGACAGGCAAAAAGGAGACACTATCCTACAGAATGCCAAAAGTGCCCTAAAAGCTAAGGCACCATGTACATATTATCCTAAGGCCATTCGTAAGAGTGACATACTTTTTGCATCATCACCAACGTTCACTTCAGCACTGGCTGACGTCGCACCCTTTTTACGCTCACCCCATGCAGTTGCGCTAACGGATTGGACAACGATTGCAGCCACCCATGATCTCCTACAGACAGCACATCCACTCTATACTTTCACATCTACACACCTGTAATATTATGTAACATATATATACTGGACACCATTCGTGTAATAGATGATGAAGAGAGTAGAAGAAGACGACATAAACGAAGTAGATGCCCTGAGCATTGATTCTTCACTTTGTCAAAATTAAGGTTTAATTCCTTTTTACAGATTGAAATAAGCTTTGTAGGGCACGCGGTTTCGTTCGCTACTGTATTGTGCTCTACCGTATTATTGACATGTATACATGATATACTTAATCTGATACAGTTCATTGTTCTGCGTTCAGATCTATGTTAATATTGCTATGCTTAGAATTCCTTCTTTCTGATCTTTCTAGTTGTTCTTACTGGTAATAAACAATTAACATTTAGTCTTGTCTTTCGTGAATCATTTGCGACTAATTATCAGTTAAGCACAGTCTAGCTCTTCATGAATCATTCGCGACATATAATTTGTCTTGCTATTCACAACAAATTATTCTTCTTGCGCTTCATCTATTAAAGTTTGGCGCATAATCTAGAATGACTGTGATTTCTATCACTAAAGTTCTGTCATTCTGATAGGCGTAGTCATGCTTACGGAGATTGTCGTATAGTTCATTCTGTTGCGCACGAACATTTTCTGTTTGAGTTCGTTTCTCGTTCGTTTCTTGTTTGAGTTCGTTTCTCGTTCGAGTTCATCATTTATTCTTCCCCTCTCTCTCCAACAGATTGACTTTGTCGTTCCAATCAAGCCAGTCACCCGACACACTAAGTGTTGATATATTTTGGTTGCAACGGATTATGCAACGAAGAATGTGGAAGCTGAAGCGACGAAATGAAACGATGCAAAAACTGTCGCAGCTTTCTTATTCAAATCTATAATCACACGTTATGGTTGTCCTTGAGAGCTAGTTAGTGGTCGTGATACTCATTTTCTTAACGATACAATTTGACTGCTAACAACCTATTTTCTGATCAAACACAGAAAGACAACCCTCTATAATCCGAAAGCCAATGGTTTAACTGAGAGAACGAACATAATATTATGTAAGATCCTTAATAAGATAACTGTTGCACATCCTACAGATTGAGATCAAAAGTTACCCTTAGTTCTCTGGGCTTATTGAAACACGGAGAAGATAATGACGAAGTAGACGCCAAAGCAAGCTCCTCCTTGCACATAGCCTCCATAGAACTTGGATTGATGTGTCCAAGCCTTTTGTGCCAAAGATTAAAGTTTGATAATTTGTCCTCCTCATCTAGCATCACAACATTGGTGTCAACAAAAGCATCTAACTTGTAAAGTTTTCCAAGTCTAGTGCCTTTAGCAATAACTTTGCCCTTCTTCTTTATGTAACAATCATTAGAAGTGAATTCCACACAAAAAATTTTATCAACCATTTGTCCAACACTAAGTAGAATCTTAGTGATGCTAGGAATGTACAAGAATCCTTCAACATTGACCTTTCTTGAAGATCCTAAGCACAAGGGGGTAGAACCTACTACTTCTATCTTACACCATCACTAGCTGTAAAAATAGACTTGATAGGTCCTTCATAATGTTAGAAATTAAGCCCACAATTGTCTCCTTGGTGAATGACTAATTTCTATTTCATGATTCTTCCTGCATGTTTATTGATCATTGATCTAGGGTCAGGTGAAACCAACTTTGGTTCTGCGTCTGCTCATTTGATATCTACAGGAATCACAAATCATACAACCAAGTTCAGATGTTAAGTTTAATAACTTGAAGTCATTGAAGACTTGGCCATCTATTTTCGTGGATGATTCTCTTATGATAAAAAACTCCTTGATGCTAATCAAGGACACGAAGAGTCAGATTTCTGAAAATTATGAAATTACAAATCTAGGAGAAGCAACAAAATGCCTTAGGCTGGAGATCAGAAGAGATCAAATAAAAGATGAAATGCACTTGATCAATATGAATATGCCAGAAAAGTATCACATGATGGACTACAAGGAAAAAGCCACACCAATGATAGCTAGAACCAAGTTGACGAAGCAGGATTGCCCAAAAATAGAGGAAGAAAAGGACAAGATGGAAGGTATACCCTACCAAAATCTAATCGGTAGTCTGATGTACATACAATTTGTACCAGGTCCGATCTAGGTTTCTCTGTTTATGCTTTAAGCTAATTTTCTTCCAATCTTGGCATGGCACATTGGCAAATGGCAAAACGAATCCTACAATATCTGAAGGGTACCAAAATATGGCATTAGCCTACAGAGCAAAAAATGAAAGAAAGGATTCGAGTTGCACCACTATAGTAATGCAAGTTGGGCGAGCTGCAAAGATGACAACAAGTCCGTAACTGGAGGATGTTCAATAGCATGTGGAGCAGCAATCAGTTGGATATGCAAAAAGCAAACTCTGGTAGCTCAATCCTCTTGCGAAGTTGAATACGTCATAGCTTCAAAGGTGGTGAACGAGGTAGTTTGGTTGCAGATGATGCTAGAGGCAATTGGGATACCATGATGAAGACCATGCACATGATGATGGATTCTCAGAGTGCCATTTATCTGTCCCATGATCCTATCTTCCATTCAAAGACAATGTGTGGTACTACTAAAATCAGAGTCAATATGAAGTATAGTTCTAAAATAAATGGAAGAGCAGTATGATATCGCGAGTTTCTCAGGCATCAAAGACAGCCATTGTCTGATCAGAAACTGAGGAGTCGTAGACATCTGTGTTCTGATCAGAATGAGTAAACAAGTGCAATTAAACAACAATGAAAATGCATTTAATCATAACAAGCATTCGTCTACGTTGTACACAGATAAAAAGCAAGCTGCTGCTATATTACACTACAAATAGCAATTATAACCAAAATTGACGATTCAATTGGGAGGCTCAAATAATACATCTTGTGGATGGAGCAACCAACAATTTGTGCTTGGATAATCTACTTATATATTTCATCCATGTATTAACTACAATAAATGAATGTCACCTAATTAGGTAAGCCATTGTACTTGGAGGTATATGGCTTTTGTGACAACTATACATGGTGTACACTGTCAACCCATAGGGAATGTTGACATGGACGAGGGCGTTGCAAATTCTCTCACTTTGCTTTATAAGGGAAGTGACTTTCTCTCACTTTGCAAATTTGGAAAGTGGTTGGGAATGTTCCTCGTTCAAAGTAGATGACCTTTGACAGTTTTCTCTCCCTTCGAGATTTTGCAAAAAAGACGAAGGTGTCCTTAAAATGGCGAAGGTGTCTTTAAAACAGTTCAACATAAAAATATGATGACCTTCGGGAATTTTTTCTCTCTTCACGAACTTTTCGTGAACAAAGTCAAAGGTGTTAAAAATATTTGAACTTTTGAATTGTCATGAAACTATTGCGAACATTTCGTGAAGCTGTCTCAAACATAGTTCATTTCTGTAGACTTGTTCTAAATGCAAGTTTGTGGAAGTCCTTGAAATCATTATCACAAAAAATTTTCCTACTCCTTTTATGTAGATATTATATTTTGGTTGTGTAGGATTGAAGTCTAGAGACTTCAGAAGACTGTCGAGCTTCTTGTACCAAGCTCGTGATGTCTACTTTAGACCATAAATGCATCTTTGCAACCGACAAACATATTATCGATTGTCAAGGTCTTTAAATCCTTCAGGCTACTTCATGAAGATCCCCTCCTCTAGATCTCCATGAAAAAAGGCTGCCTTTACATCAATCTAGTGAATTTCCAGATTGTGTTGTGTAGCATATGCAAGGAGCAGTCGTATGCTTGTCATCTTGACCATCGGCGAATATGTGTTGAAATAATCAACACCATACCTTTGTGTGTAGCTATTCGCGACAAGCCTTGCTTTGTAATGGCCAACAATGCCATCTGATTTTATTTCTTCTTGTACACCCACTTGCACTCGACGATCTTTTGTTTTCTGGTAGTGGCTCTAGTGTCTATGCCTCGTTTTGCCTCATCGACTCGATCTCCTCTGACATTGTCTGCTTCCAGAATTCTCCCTCTAGACTCTGGACGGCTTCTTGATATGTTATTGGCCCTTCAGTGAAGCTGCAGTATTCCAATTGTGTTTCTCCGCTCCACTGAAGATTGTCAGTGTATCGATCTGGAGGTCTTCTTTGTCCCATTGACCTTCTGGATTTTTTTTTTTCGTTGCTTGGACGTTTCTTATTCGTGAGGTTGATCTTTTGCTTCCTATTGCTCTGGAGTCTGGGGCTCAACATTTTGATTGACATCTGTCCTCAATCTCCCTCTTGAATTGGCAGCAATGTGAAGATCTCATGGCCTTTTTCATCTCTTAGTCCAAGAAATGTGGACTCATCGAACTTCACATCTCTACTCGAAACAACCTTCTTCGTGGTTGGATTGTAGAGTTTGTACACATGTGATCCGTTTGAGTACCCGACCATGATTGTTTGTTATGATTTATCATCGATCTTGTTTCTTTTTTCTTTTGGAATGTGCTTGTATGCTGCACATCCAAACACATGTACGTATGATAGATCAGGCTTTGTACCTGTCCACATCTCGTACGGTGTCTTGTTTTCCAGCAATGTCATTGTTGATCTGTTTTGCAAGTGTACTGCTGCAGCTATTGCCCAGAATTGACTTGGCAATCGAGCCTGTGCCATCATGCATCTGGCTCCTTCGTCTAGCCTCCTATTTCTTCTTTCTACGACAACATTATATTATGGTGTGTATGCAGGAGTGAACTAATGCTCTTCCGCTGTTCTTGGCAGATTTTTGAAAATTCTGTGCTCTTATACTCACCTCCATTGTCAGATCTGATGATTTGAGTCTTCTTTGAGGTGCATCTCTCTGCAAATGCCATGAACTTTTTGAAAGAGTCAAACACTTCATATTTGTTCTTTAGGTAGTAGATCGTAGACATCTGACTATAATCATCTATGAACGTTAGGAAATACCTCGATCTTGAGAGCAAATCCACCTTCATCGGTCCACAAACATCTGAGTGGATGAGCTCAAGGACTTTTTTGGCTCTTCTTTCGTCATGTGTGAATGGATTCCGATGTTGTTTTCCTTTCTAACAAGCTTCGTAGAACTCGGTATCGGGTCTTGATATCTTTATACCTATGACTATGTCTTTCTTACACATGTCATACAAGCTCCTCATGTTCAGATGATATATTCTCCTATGCTAGAGATGATCTTCATTCTCTGATGCATTTAAAATGTTATCAGAATCATTGATTATCTTGGCTTGGTAGAGATTTTCTTTTTTGCATCCAATCGTCAGCAATTTGTTTGTTGTTTTCTCGATCATACGACATGTATTGTCTCGATTAAAACTCGAATTCCAAGATCTGCCATCTTGGAGACTAATAGCATATCTTTTCTTAGTGAAGGCACGTAGAGTGCTCCTAGCAGCTCTGCTTGACCTGACAGTGTTTGCAGGTGTAGAGTCCCATCACCTAGAATGTCTGCTCCCATCACCTAGAATTGCTGCTCTGTTATTTTCGAGTTCTTTGAAGTTGATCAAGATTTTCTTGTTGCAGGTGATGTGTGATGTTGCTCCTGAATCAATGACTACATTGTAGTCTTGTTCAGTGTAGTTCGTTGAAGCTTCATCAAGTATTGTGAAGGTTTCATCAGTTCTATCTACATCTTTGGATGACTCTGCAACATTTGCTTTCTTAGCTTTGTTCTTCCTTTTTGGGTTGAATCTACAATCGTATGCAGAGTGCCCCTTCTTCTTGCAATGCATGCGAGCTATTGCTGGATTGAACCAACATTTGTGACAATGATCACAGAAAGAAGATTGTTGATTCGAAGACTTTGTCTTGTCGAATCTGGGTTTGTTCTTGTTCTTCTCCTTCTCTTTTGTGAAGATAACTTTCTCTTGATCACTGCTTCCTTCTCCTTTGTGCCTCATTAGTCTCTCATCAGCGACAAGACTGATTGCTTTGCAAATGTCATATTTGGTATACTCAGTATGAGCATTCTCAACGACTGATAGGATGTAGGTAGAGACTTCATGAAGTACATCAGCTGTTGTGGTGCTGGGACTGGTGCTCCTGTCCTGATGCAGCGAGTTGAGCGAAGATTGTTCTGATCTTCTCAATGTGCTGGTCCAACTGGTTGCCATCCAATCGTATGGATTGCAGCTGATTGTGAAGATGCAACACTTAAACTGCAGTCCTCACTTTGTATATCTACTTTAATCTTTCCCATGCTGCATGGCTACTTTCGTAGTCTTAAATCAGCATGAGTAGATCTTCATTGATGGAAGAAACGATGATCGCCATTGCACGCTCATCCTTTCTGATACATTCATCTCTCCTCGGGTCTCCCTCTGGAGGCTACACCTCTGAGAGTTCGGTCACCGACCATATGACTTCGCCCTTCAGAAGTGTTTTGATTTTGAATTTCCATATCCTGTAGTTTGTGCCATCAAGACTAATTGCTATTCTTGTTTGGATCATTGTAGCCATATTGTGTTGCCCCATCAGATTGGTATCAGAGTATCGTTCAAATAAACCAAGAGATTAATTTTTTTCTATTTGTATACTGTTATCATGTCTCATATAGGTAGCTCTTCATCTTTATAACTCAATGAAACTAGAGTAATTGACAAGTTCAATGGTTCTAACTTCTATATCTGGAAGCTGAAACTTAGAATGATGTTGATAGATAGAGATCTTTGGGATGTAGTAGAAGGTGAAGACCTGAAACTAGAAGATGGTGATCAAGCAAAGGCTTGGAGGATCAAAGATCATAAGGCCTTAGCGTGTATCACACTCAAGCTGACCGACTTCCAAATATCTCATGTTACCACAAATCTCTAAGGAAGTACTGGACTTGTTATCAAGTCTCTATGAGACTCATGATGTAACCACGAGATTACATCTTAAAAAAAAGTTCTTTACTTTTAGCATGTCTGATTCTACTGCCATCACTTTTCACATCAACAACTTCAAGTACTTGTTAGATCAATTATCAACTGTAGAATGTTCTATTCAAGATGATGATGTCGTCATGACCTTGCTTTCTTCTCTTCCAAAGTCCTATGAGCACTTTGTGGTGATGATCTCCGCACAACCTGACCTCACTCTTCAAAAGGTGATCTGTCATAAGAAATGCGGAGAAAGACTAGTAGCCTGTCCATCAAAGACAAATCTGTGGCTCTATACACCAAGAAGAAAGACTATTTCAAGGGCAAGAATCAAGTGCAGCAGCAACAACAGAAGCCTCACACTCAAGTTGAGCATGGTGAATCGCACAAGAAGCTCTTCTGCAGATATTGCAAGAGAGCTAATCATGACATCAAGGAGTGTTGCATTAGGATCTACAATGAGACAAAGAAGCAACAACAACAACAGTAGTCAGACTCCAACACGGCCGAATTCAAGGAACAAGACACACACTTGTTAATGGCATACAACAGCAACGAAGACCGTGATAGCTAGTACCTGAACATCGGCGCTACCCAACACATGACCTCTTGCAAGGAATGGTTTACGGAGTACACAACTTAGAACATAGGCCAATTTATCTACCTCGGAGATTCTAGCACCATATGTGAACAGTGAAGGTCAACTTCAACAACGATCTATCTATTTGTGTTCCTAACGTCCTTCATATTCCTCTGTTGTCAAAGAACCTGTTATCAGTCTCTAAGATAACTGATGAGGGCTACACTATCACTTTGTCATCTGAGTAGTGTACAATACTCGAGGAAGATACTACTTTGACTACATGCACTAGAGTCAAAAATCTATACGTACTCTCTAATTCAATTGCATTAACTAGTATCTCTAATGAAAATGTAAATGACAGTGTTGTTCTGTGGCATAGTCATTTGGACACATGAATACAAAATCATTTTCTTATATGCATTGTAATAATTTAGTTGATGGACTGAATTTCTCTTCTTCATTAGATAGAAAATCTTTCTTTTGTAAATCATGCATATATGGGAAGCACTCTAGAAGCAAGTTTCTAAAATCACATTCCATCAAAACAAAGCATGTATTGGATCTTGTACATAGTGATCTCTGTAGTCCAATGCCAACTCCATCATTAGGAGATGCAATCTATTTTATCACTTTCATAGATGATTATTCTAGATGGTCTACAGTCATATTCATTAAGCACAAATCTGAAGCCTTTGAATGCTTCAAGAGATTCAAGGCCATGGCTAAGACACAAATTGTCACAAAACTGTAAGCACTCCGAACTGATGGTGGCGATGAATACATCTCTAATGAGATGTCTGACTACATGGCTGAACATGGTATTAGAAGACAATTCACTACTTCCTATTCACCTCAACAAAACGGGACTGCAGAAAGAAAGAATCAAATTCTTCTCAATTCAGCCAGATCCATGCTACATCAAGCACACCTACCTACGAAGTTCTGGACAGAAGCTACTGCCACAGCCTATTACGTATAGAACAGATCTAGCACCAAAGTTGTCAACAACAAAACTCCTTATGAAGTTTGGCATGGGCACAAGCCTAGTGTCAGATATTTAAAAATCTTTGGTTGTATATGTTTTGTTCACATTCCTAAACAGCTTAGGAAGAAACTGGATCATAGGACAAATAAATGTATTTTCATTGGTTATCCCGATGAACATAAAGCTTATAAAGTTTATGATCCATCCACTAATGCAGTATTTGTCTCTAGGGATGTAATATTTTAAGAACTTACATACTATGATTTCAAACAACCATCGACAAACAATGCTATGTCATTTCATTCTATTTTACGTAGCATGGATTCTTCCAATGTTGATGTTCCTTCTACAAAATTTGCAGCTACAACTACAGAAGCCGAGCAGCCGACAGTACCCGTCATCAGACCAGACCAAGCTAGCTTGAGTAGATATTCAAGAAGAAGCATCATCGCATTTTGGTCAACCAAACATCCGCAGATTCTCACGGACTTAGACGTATAACTCACATTGCAAGGTTTACAATATTTAGCATGCATGATCATATTGGTTTTTCAAAATAATAGTCTTCAAACATCGGTGTATGTACATTTCATGATGCAATTTACAAATATAATTGAGTTTAAGTATTTATAAATCATAAGAAATAAGATCAATTAATTACCTCAAAATACTTGTACTTGGAATCATTGTAGCATATGACCTAATTTTGAAAATTTTGAAAAACACAAAAATATCTAAGATCTTAGCTGCTTCTAAAATTAAAAAATAAAAGATATAAATTATCCTCATAATCCTTAACATTGGACTCATGATGTTGCCCATGAAATATTGAATGGCATTCCTATTAAATATGAAATCAACCTCATCTATTTGTTGCAGATAATGAATTGCCCAAGTCCAAAAAAAAATTTTGGGCTAGCCTTGCAAAAAGCAATATTGTGTGTTTGAGTTGGTCAATGGAGTTTATGCAAAAGTCAACAGGCCTAGCCATGTCTTAAATATGTGTGCACAAAAAGCTTTGGCACAACAGATATAGATTATTTGGTTGCATTCACAAAATCATTTCGTATATATGTTTTTATTCTTAATTTTTGTCATATCTCTACATATGCACACTTGCAATAAGAGTAAATCCTTGCGGTACTAAGAAAATGAAATGCTAACCATTATGAATATAGCTAATTACTTGCATCTAGTCTTAGACAATCACATGCTTAAATGTAGGACATTTGTGGCATTGGTTTACAAGAACATCATGCCCATAAAAAAGTCCTCAAGAAAGTGGAGAAAAGAGAATAAGATCCATGAAGATGAATAACTGGGACCGTAAAAAAATTCTTTCAACCATGTAAAGGCATATCTCTCACCTTCATTTACAATTGGAATGGTTTTTTTTAGTTGACCTTTACACTCGGTTCAACATCCCGTTTGATTCGTCCTTCAACATCCATTCAATTATGGATCGGCCTAAGAGATTCACCATAATCTTAATTCCATTATTTTATAGATGCAAAGGTCTTTAGAAATATGGGTGCACACTAGTGGATTGTGTTATAGCATGGATGTATGATGAAAGTTGCTTGCACTAACTTGGACTAGGTGCATGCATGCAACACAAATGTATGTGGCACCATCGTTGGATCTCGTGGTGGGCATGGTGGATCAACGGATAGAATTACATAGCATGTCAAGGCAAGGGCTGAGTCTTGGTTGGAGACAGTGAGCTATCGGCTGAGTGTGATGGATACAACCATTATTGCAGCTATTACGGGAGCAGATCACAAGATCTGGGTTATGACTAATAGGATGATTCTCAATGCATCTTCAAATAAAATAGAGTTTTCAACATCATTGCCATAATAGAAGTGGATACTATTTAGACGACGAGGCGGCTTTTCATTCGCTTTATACTTCTTCTGGTGCAGCGGATGAGAAATGGTTGCACATTGATGGATTGGTCATTGTTTTGAGTGGACAACATCCAGGATTTTGAAGGTTTGTTTCTATCTGGGTTCTAGAAGTCAATACCTGCTTGGACTTGCATTTTGTTGCTTTCACAACTTTTCATTTTTGTAATATAGCGCTTTGACTTATCCATCTCTTTCAGGCAATCTCTTTAAGCTGATGTTATCAATGATTAAACATGACTATCTCCCAATTGGAAAGGGAAGGACTTTCTTATAACGACTGAAATTGCAGTATGGGTTTAACCTGCATGAGAAACTTAGCTCCATCTACATCTGGAGAAACTTTGCACTTTTGTGCTGCTGGATTATATTACGATTTAAACATTTAGACCTGATCCTATTTATAGGCGATTCTTAAGTACTTGTTACTCCTGTAGTCTATTATGGTGCTTTTAGATTGTGTTTGAAAGTTCTATATCTAGTATGTTCCGGGCCATTTCACTCATGATCACTGGACTTTGTGCTTAATGCCGATTTATCGCTTCCGGATGAAACCCATACATGACTTTTTGCAAGTAATTGGTTTTGGATATTCCGGCCAATACCTTTGTTATATGCTGCTCTATAATTTATTAAATCTGAAGAAACAGCGTAAGACTGTTGACAAACTACGACATTTTTGGTAGCTGATGTACTATGTCTCTGTGATAATGTAAGAAAATACTACCACAACATGTCCAACATGGCCTTATTTCAAATAAACTTATCCCTTCTACTATTTCTCCTCGGAATTCTTGTTCAGCAGCTCGATAAACCGCACCACATTTCTGTTCAACAGATTCGAATTTATTCAGCAATATTGTCCTTCCTGGCCAACCAACTCTAGTGCTGGTAGCAGCTTCGCATTGCTCCTAGAAAACTGGGATTCCCATCCAGAATCTGCAATTAAGAAAGGTGGAGGAGACGTCTGTTCAGGAAAAAGGGGGGTTATATCTGCAGATGCTTTCTAGATTTTGCTTCCAAGATGTACCGATCCACCATACTGCACGAAACATTAACTGAGGACCAACTAGCAAAATTTTTCTTACCAACCAAGCTACTTAACATATATATAGAAAGATAATCTACCCACCATATCTCATTACTATAAAGATAGAATGTACCCACCATATATATTGAGTACCGTAGAGAATGTACCCACTATGGAGCAACCAAGATTCTTGTGTTTCATTGGTCCATGTCTACAATGCTCTACATACCCCAGCCTGAGTTGAAGGAAGGCTGGTTACATGACATGTTACATGGGTGTTTAGCTCCCACCAATTTGAGGTTTTTGGCCTTGCCTTGAAGTCAAAAGTATAGGTTCGTTTTGGTCACGGAGATAAACTTTCTTAGTGGATGAATAGGTGATGTCAAACTTTTGGTCTTTAATCATTTAGAAGCATGCGCTCTTTTATAGCATT